>JBBPBO010000003.1:7255698-7659232 GCA_037974295.1 Cicer cuneatum | reverse complement strand
TTTTCATTTTCATGTTCAATAAACACATTAAAGAGTTATTATATTCACTATGACTTAAAACTTTCTTGTAACGTTGTATTTGTCATATATACTAAAATGTAGATTAAACACACTCAAAAAGAATATTAGAAAGAATGTTTAATTGTCATATCACATTTTCTGTCAAAAAAGTGGCACAATTTTTATATATTGTCTAAAAAACACTGTTAGAAAAACTTATTTTAGTTGCTATATTTAGAAAAATTCAATTATTATTATTATTATTATTATTATTATTATTATTATTATTATTATTATTATTATTATATGTAATGCAACTAAGACTAAGATAAGCAATTAATTTCAATATGAACTAACATTGTACAAGTTTTTTTACATATATTTTCAATCAAATCATACCATCTTGATGTCACTTGGTTTGGTTAGTTTTTTAAAAAATCATCAAATATCTATATTGTGATATGTGATTGGATCCTTAATTCTATAAACTCTAATATCATATATGTCATCGTTTATTAAATGTGAATATAATAATAATATATTGGTCGTCGCGTATTTAATATGAATATGAATTTATAAATGTGTAACTTTTCTCATTTTTTCTTTTAAGTTAGAAATTTGAATTAAGATAATTTCTATGGTATTGTTAAAAAAAAGTGTGTATTAATATTATAAATATTTTGATTAATAATTTTCTCTAATTTGTTCACGTAATATTATTATAGTATTTATTAAAATAGACTAAATTGAGAGTTTTGATATATTTATCTATTAAATTTTGACTCAGTAATTAAATACTTGTTTCCATAATTAAAATTAAAATTATTACAAAAAACGCCATTTCAAAATAGATTCAAAAGATAAAACTTAAAAATTTGGTATTGTTAAATTTAAAATATGGTCAAACTTATTCAACTATTGGTAATTTAATTTGATTGCAACAAAACATGTTAATTTTCAAATGTACTATAGAAGTTTCTTTGATTTAATATTCACAAAAATGAAATTAAATATGTGATGTCACATTTTAAAAATATTTTTAATTCTTAATTTTTTAAAATATAATCACCTATTTTATTTTTGGGAAAAATGATAGAAAAGAAAAAATTTCCCAAAACATTGTCTATATAAACCTTATATATCACACTTGGGTTGAAGATATAAGAATTTTGACAGATCTATACAGGCAAGTTTTCATGTAGATTTTTATAAGCTGCTTCCTAATTAAGCTTCATTATGTTTTTTTTAAGCCTAATAACTTGAAAGCTATGCAAAATTCTTTTGAACTCATTTTCAATTTTTTACTACCCTTTTCCATTGAGGTTTCTTGTAGAGATCACCAAACTTTGAAAGCAATTGTTTTATTAGTTGTGTTATTTATACCATGGAATGCTTTTTTTTTCTTTCAAAAATTGAAGTAATTTTTTTTTTTAAGTGTAGTTGTGGTTAGTTGATTTCTTAGCGACCCTTATTTTATTTTTGAGTGTTTTCACTTATATCTTAAATTTCTACCTTAATCTCCAAAACCATTTTTTTGCCTATATATTTATTTTATTTTTTTATTAAAATATTCACAAACTTAATTAGTATTCGTCTTCATAAATTAAAGACAAATTTCATATTTTTATTCTGAATTATCTTTAAATAATTTAATTTAATTTTTTTTATATTAGCAGCTGAACACACAAGTTTTAGTTCCCACCAATATATAGAGATTAATATATTTATTTTGTGTGCAGAAACAACATCAAAACAATGGATTCAGGATCCACGGGGTATAAACGACAGAAAAGGGCTGTGGAGAAAAAAATGCCAATAAAAAAGCGTGTAATAAACGACACTTGTTATACAAAAAACGCATTGGTAGTGGATGAGGTGACTGAACCTAGGCGTTTGGTGCAACATATACTTGAATCACTTTCCTTTGAAACAGTGGCTGCATATAATTCTCATGAAGCAATACAAATTTTGTATAATACTCGTATACAATTTGACTTCATATTTGTTGATTTTGATTTGTCCATAATCCATGGACCTGAGGTATCAACAATTTCTTTCTCTCTCTCTCTTTTTTTTTTCTTTCTAAGAATAGTATAATTATCATCGTACAACTGCAAAGTAGTGATTTTGAATAGAAATATAATATAAAACTTAATAATATAGATTTTTGTTATAAACTAGTTAATTGAAGCATGGTTTAATGGAATATCAAATAAAAACAACGTAATTAATATTGAACTATATATAACTTTTTTTTTGTATGAAAAATGATTTTTTTTTTTAAATTGGGTTTTAGGACCGGCAAGAGTTGACGAAAGCCCCAATACTAAAAAAAAATGCTTCTAGATATAATTAAAAATTACTAAACAATAAAATTCGCATATCGACATCAATGTCAATTAAATGACGTCTCTCTAGAATATGAGTTGAATTCTTATTAATTGATCTTTGTTGACAATGTTGACCTATATTCATATATATGAGCGGTGATGTTTATTTTACTTAAAAATAAATGTTAATAATTAATAATAGTTTTTTAGTTTGATTAAAATTGTATGAATAAAATGATTTGTGAGTTGATTTTATGTAGCTTGTGAGGCGCATACGTGAGATGGGTATAGAGAGCAAGGTGGTGGGTATGTGCACAAATTACAATGATGCTAATTGTCAAATGTTTGAAGATGCAAGAGCTAATGCCACAGTTCCAAAACCTTTGAACCGAGAAACTCTACAAATCGTCACTGGAATTCTTGCCATGATATGAATCTAATATTACTTTATTGTTATGATGGTGAGTTATTTTTGGTGTATTGATCATCTATAGTTTTTCTCTCTAGATATGAAATTCTATGTGCCGTTATATTGTGTAATGGTTATAGAGAGTCTAAATTTTATATTATTTGTTGTTTGGTTTAGTTTGTAAGCATAACAAAAAATGTTTGTAACATTTTATTTATAATAGTATTAAATATATATATATATATATATTGAAATATTAATAATAATTTAGAAATCAGTTATAGACGTGGCTACTCGTACAAACGTTTGAAAAATAATATTGACTTATTTCCAAACAAACTCAAAATGAAAGAAAGAAAAAAAAACACCCAAATTCTAATAATATCACCAATCTTCGTGACATCAAAATTATGGTTGAGGTAGCTATCATCCTAGATACAAATGTCAAACCCAACTTTGTTACGTATGGCAGAGAAAGAGGCATCTATATTGGCTTTTTACATTTTATGTTGTTGCTAGCAATAGGTTGATGCATTGTCCAATGAAGTACAACTTGTGCCAGACCGATGTACGCAGGATGTTTTCTATGGAGTGATTTGTCATCACTTGTAATTAGCACAATACAAGTTATTTTGTAATATTTTTTAATGTGTAATTGTTAAATATTATTTTTTAAAAAATATTTGTTTATTTTAACGTGTAAATGATATTACTAATTAAATAATTAATTAATTGCAACACTCTCTCTCCTTTATAAGAAGGTGAAATTGTATATCATAATTTTGAAATGCTGAGATTTAAAAAAATGGTGTTTTATGTAATCACATTAGAACTAAAAAATATGCTAGAGATAAAGTATTAAAAAAAGGTGGACTTTATTGGATAATTAGTCATACATGAAAATATTATTTCAATGTTACCGACAACATTACTCTACAATTGCAATATTTTTTGTTGTTGTGAATTAATCGAAACAACGACAGAATTTAGAAGAATAAAGATGAATAAGAGGAGGAGAGAAAAGAAATAAAGACATAGTTAATAGTTTTATTATGTCATTATGTAATTTATGTTACAATGCTAGCCTTATTTTTACGCACAAAGAAAGAGACATTCATTAATGGGCATAGTATTCAAAACACTCCCCCTTGAATGTCCATCAAATAGGATATGTCTCATTGAAACTTTACTAAAAAACCATGTAGGAAAAAATTCTAGTGAAGGAAAAAGAATACAATATCCTTTTGTGAATTACATGGTGTATTTATTTCTCCTTCGCAATCATACAAATATCTTTGAGACGGTGAAGGTCAAGCTTTGGTACCAGTTGCTCGAATTTTCTATTTTGGAGTGACTTTGTAAAAATATCTGCAAGATTATTACACAAATGAATTTGTTGAATGTTTATCGCTCTTCTTCAGATCATGAGTGAAAAAGAGTTTTGGAGAAATATGTTTTTTTGATCTCCTTTAATATACCCTCCCTTCAACAACTAAGCAATGCATGTAGTATTATCTTCATAAATGATTGTTGCGTCCATTCTTTCAGTATATAAACCACAATTTTCTTGTATGTGTTATATCAAAGTGAATGTGCAAACATGAGAATGGAAATTGAATTGTGTTTGACAAAGTTGATAACTTTTTGCTAATTTGATGAAGGTTTGTTGGTTTTTGTGAATTACTTAGATAAGAAGCAATCAGGTTCAGAGGCAGCAAACAATGAAATCATAGATAATTGAACACATAGATTTAACCTGGTTCACTACTAACTTGGCTATATCTAGTCTCCTTATTCAAAAGGTTTTAATCCACTAATCCAAATACCTTGAATTATAAAACATCTGACCCTTCAAGCTAGACATCCCAAACAGCCTGACAAACCCAGACTTTTAAGGAACTAACCACATTGACCCTACAAGCCAAGTCTTCTCCTAACAACCTGACAACCCCAGATTTGAAGAATGAACTAAACAATTATCAGATTGGATACAAAATATTGAAACTTTAAGTGTTTGCTTCTTCAAATCTTGACCATATCTTCTTTTCAATTTGGCCAAAGATTTTCTACAATATAAATCTGAATCAAATCTTATTTTAGATATTCTTCAATTATAAATTTAAATCAAATCTTATCTTAGATTTTCTTTAATTATAAATCTGAATCAAATCTTATTTTAGATTTTCTTCAATTATAAATTTGAATCAAATCTTATTTTTGATTTTCTTCAAAAACATGAATCTTCATTCATACTCTGTGAAGTCAAATATGTTGTTCTCATAAAATACTTTTATTATCATCAAAACTCTAAGTATAAAACCAACTTGGTTCCAACATAAAGACTTTAACCAAATACATTTTTTACCTGTCTCGTCTTGTGCTAAAAGTTCTGCATGATTTGATGAAGTCGTCGTTATAGTCTGTTTAATGGCTCTCCACAATATGGTTGTACCTCCACTTGTAAACAAGTAATCTGTCTGTGATATACCATTATAAGGATCTGACAAATAACTGGCATTCATGTGACCAACTAATTCTAGTTTGGGCACTTTGGAATAGAATAGACTCATATTCGTTGTACCTCTAAGGTAAAGTATATGCTTAACTACGTTTCAATGTCTTCGTGAAGGTGAAGAAGTATATTCATTTTGATTAAGTCATATCTTCGATAGTTTGAATTGTATGTCTCACGGAAATTAAACCTTCAAAGAGTTTTTGATAATCGTCGCTATAAAGTGAGTCATACAAATTTGCAGTAACACATATTTCAAATAAACTAAGTCTTTGATGGCACATTAATCAATTATGAAAAGGTTATTGAATTCACTTTAAGTGAATATGTATTTCCTCATTCTTCATTTTTTAATCGCATGAAAAATCAACCATATCTAATTAGCTTCACATCTTTAGATATGCGAAGTACAAGTCCAAAATATTTTCTCTTTGCAAAGCGAGCATAATTTAACTACAATTGCTTATTTCTCTTTTCAAAGTATTTCTTTGTCTATAATCTATAATAGGCTTTAGTTCATGATCTTCATCATCATTGACCACATTTAGCCCTATATTCTATGCAAAAATTATCAATGTTGACTTCCTTCGGTTCCATCATATTCAACTTATGATATATTTTATTGAGTTCTCTTTATTTTCACAAATTTCAGGTATTTGATCAATTCTTCAAGAATTGAAAATCAACTATGTCAAATTACTCTTTTTGAGTTTTCATATCCTCACTTGGGTCACCTTTTTTCTTTTAGCTTCATTTCTTGTTTGATGATTTTTATCTTTGGATTTGATTGGTCTCCCATGCTTCACGCACGATTGAGACTCATATGCAATATTATAGTGTCCCACATGGACATCTATTTTGATAGGAGCATTAGCAAATGATATTAATCTTGCTTAACTTTGCAAATGAATTATGCTTTGAACTTTTGGTTCACATTGATTTATACAAGGATCAATATAAGATAATAATCTATTTCAAGTAATTCATTTGAACTTCTGGTTCACATTTTGAGCTGATTTTTCTCTCCCCTTAATGTTGGAAAAATTAATTCATCAATTGATAATCAGTCTAATGGACTATAAACAAGTCTCCAGTTATTTGTTCATGATACTTTATTATAGTTGGAGATTCACATCAAATATATTTTTCCACTATTCTTTTAGGACTCATCTTAGTGTATTATATTGGAGTAATTGAAATATACACAACACATCCAAAAATTCACTAAGATGAAGAATATTAGGGTTTTAACCTAAAATCAATTGTAAATTAAAGGGATGATTTACATGTAGCAACTTGTTGACTTGATGCACATCAATATCTCAACATACATGATTGTATATTCCTAAAGTAGAATTTAGAAGTTATGATCTCATTAGTATAGGTCATACAGTTATTTATCTTTAGACGCCTAAAGAATGGATCTTCAAGTCCTTTTTTTTTAATGAACGTATGCTAAAAGATGTTCAATTTCTATTGACATACATTACTTATTAAATACTTTCTGTAAAGTTTAGAAAATGAGTCCTTAGTCAAATTAGTTGAGAAAATAATCTCACAAACTTCTGGGTGTGAGTTGCAATAAACATACATGTAACCATTTAGTTGATGTATGTGATCATGGTCTATATATTGACTTACAAATATCACCTTATATACATTCTAGAAATGTGATAGACTCATTTTCTCAAAAACTGTATAATAGATCTAAACAAAATATTTATGCAATCCTTTAGGATGCCTAAGATTGAATTCTTCTGGAAGTCATAGGAATAAAAATTGAGTTTTAAAGTTCTTTAAGAACTATTTAACAGATCTAAACATGTAAAATAATAAATATGATTGCAATCCTTCGGGGATGCATGAATATTAAATTCTTCTACAATTCATTGAATATAAATAAACATGATATATAAAAAAAAATAAAAATAAACAATAAATAAAAACATGATACGTAGAAATTTAACATGAAAATTATGAAAGATTTATATTCATTTGACTTATAGTTCTTAGAGATTCATGCTGATAATGTGTTGTGAACTAATCGAAACAACAACATAATATAGTAGGATAGAGATGAATGAGAAGAAAGAAAAGAGTGTGAATAATATTATTATATTACTATGAAGTTTATGTTACAATTGTTGGAACCAAGTTGTTTCTTGCAATTAAAGTTTTGATGTTAACAAATGTATTTTATGAAAATAACATATTTGACTTAGAAGAAGAATGAAAAATGTCATCAAAAGAATAGATCAGAAGATGACGTCACCAGAGGATGACGTCATCAGAAGCAGAAATCAAAAGATGAAGTCACCAGAGGATATCTCCAGAGGATATCGTCAGATGAATCTGTCAGAGAAAAATGCTCAAAACAGAATTGGAGAAAAAGGCTCAAAACAGAATCTGAGAAAAATGCTCAAACAGAATCTGAGAAAAATGCTCAAAACAGAATTAGAGAAAAATGCTCAAAACAGAATCTGAGAAAAATGCTCAAAACAGAAGCGGAGCAAAATGCTCAAAACAGATCAGTGAGCAAAAGGCTCAAAACAGAATCTGAGCAAACTACTCCAGCATATTCTCAAAACAGATTAATCAAAATACACTCCTGAAGTAAAGCATCAGTGAAGCCCTAAAGTTTAACTATAAATAGAGGTTTAATGCTGAAGAATAAAGAATTGAAAAACACAAGAACTCAAACTTCAATTCAAAGTTATCTGAGAGTTCAAAAGAGAGAACACAAATGAGCAAGAGCAATATTTTCTAAGTGTTTTTTAGAGAGAAATACAGTGCAACAATCAGCTTTCTAGAAGCAATAAAAGAGTGCAAAAATAAGTGCAGCAAACAGCTTTCCAGAAGCAACGTTGCAAAGTTCCAAACCTTTATTATAGTGGTGTAGATTCCTTCTTCAATCTGGGGTTGTCAGATTGGTAGGAGAAGACTTGGCTGGTTTAGTCAAGGTGTTGTTATTCCTCATAAGTCCGGGGTTGTCAGGCTGTTTGAGAAGACTTAGCTGGTTTAGTTAAGGTGTTGTTGTTCCTCAAAAGTCTGGGGTTGTCAGGCTGTTTGGGAAGACTGACTTGAAGGGTCAGTGGTGTTGTAATTCAAAGGAGTTTGAATTAGTGAAAAGGCCTTCTGGAGGAAGGGACTGGACGTAGCCTAGTTAACGGTGAACTAGTATAAATTGATGTGTTATTATGTTATTATTATCCGCTGCTGAATCTGATTAGTTATTTATCGAATAATTCAAATCAACATTTAACAAAACAGCAAAAGTAATTAAGTTTGACAAACACAATTCAACCCCCCCTTCTCGTGTTTGCACCTTCAACAATGTTAGCTCTATTTACCTGCACAAAGTAACATACATTCACTAATTGGCCCAATGGATCCAACATTCATAATATTTTGATATTTTTAGTCATTTTTATCAATTTATATTATTATTTAATTTTTTATTTTTTTATTCTTTTATGTTTTTTTATATAATAAAACAAAAGAAGAAAAATTGATTAAACGTGATTCCTATAATTTAAAAAATAAATAAAAATATATTATTTTTCATAGAAGGTTGTTGATTGAAAATCCTCTTACTATTGTTAAAAATAATAGAATATTTTAGTATTTATTATAAAAGGTGATGGTATATTGGCATCTTTACACCAAAAAATTATGTTATATAAAAAAATCTATTATAACAGACAATAAAATTCCACCATATGATGTTAGATTCTATAATTAGCCTTTCAAACTTAGTCAGACTTTAAAAAAATATTAGACCATGCCTTAAATACTGTCATATAATAAATGATAACTTATATTCACGTCTAATATTTTTAAAGTCGGTGAAGAGTCTCGTATTGAAATAGGTTATATTAATCAAAGTCTCACTAAGCCTTAAAGTATATTAAAATCATACTTTACTACTATGTTATAAAAGTCTACATATTCACCGTTAGACTTTTCTAAATAGACCAACAAGTTATGTGCAAATGAACTTTAGTTTTATTTTGATACTTAACATGATATTTTAGAGTATTTAACATTATATTACATCATATTTCAATTCTATTTTATAGTAATTATATTTTTAGATATGTTAAATATTGATGTAGATCAATATGTTTAAATTACATAAAATTAGTAAATGTTGATTTAACAAAGTTTATTTATATTTAATTAAATAGGATGTCTCAACAAAACAAAAAAGGTTGACATGGTAAACTTAAAAGACTTTTAAAAAAATTAAGACTAAATAGCACCAGTGGTTCCTTAACTTAATTTCAATTAATGTTTTAGTCATTTATCTTTTTTTTTCCCGATTTGGTCATTTATTTTATTTTTAAGTGACAATTTAATCTTTTATGTTTTAAAATGTTATCCTTTTTTTTTACAAAAAATAATCAAAATTTTCAACCAAAACCTATAAAATTAATTATATTCTTTAATATAATACAAATTTCATTAAATTCGTAACTTAAATATTCAAATAAATATTTTTATTCTTTATTTGATTTTTAAAATTCTATCTCTAACAACATCAAATAAAAAATGAAAATATGAGTTTATTTGAATATTTGAGTTACGAATTTGATAAAATTTGTAAATTAAAAAATATAATTAATTTTATAGGTTTTGGTTGAAAATTTTGATGAATTTTTTAATTTATTGTAAAAAAAAAGATAATATTGTTGACATTTTAAAACATAAAAGATCAAATTGTCACTTAAAATTAAAATAAAGGACCAAATCGGAAAGAAAAAAAAAAGATAAAAAACTAAAACGTTAACTGAAATTAAGTTAAGGGACCACGGGTGCTATTTAGCCAAAAATTAAATAGAATTTTAAAAAAATATTGATCTCACTTATACGTAAAAAAAAATTGGATATTTTTTCTCTTATCATCTAATATTATCAAATATACAAAAATACAAATTCGAATTGTTCAAATCAAAAGTGTAAAATACATCTTCCAATTAAATAAAATTTAAAAAAATTTAAAGGTGAGAACCTAAGCTAGTTCAGCGCAAGTTAGCTTATTTCCACCTCAATCGGTAGGGGGTATATGCAATTATGTGTCAAAATTACAAGAAAATCCATGTTCTTTTGATCTAACGGTCGAAAACACATGTAATCTTAAGAAGGATTGTGACTATAAGATTAAAGTTTCAACTTCAAAAACCCTAATTACACTACCGAGGGACGCATTTTCCCCTATTCATTCTCTCTCTTCACCGCCATCTTTCTCATATGTCCCCTTCTTTCTTGTTTTTGGTATTTAGTAGATATTCAATGCCTCATCTTTATCACAGTTATGAAATATTTTTATCTAATTAAATTAAGTTAACAACACATGAATAAATCATTTATCTAGAGTGTGCTTTATTTATACTTTCTGATTGAAGCTTTGTGTGTTTCAATGCCTCTTTTTTATGTTGTTATTTTCATGTTCTATTCCTTAGGTCTTCTATTGCTCTATGAACTACAAATTGTGAAAATAAGCTCTATGTGCTTTGTTTTACTGCCCAATGATGAACAAATAGACTATTGAGTGCTTACATCACTACATGGATTTGTTCATAGCCTGACCTGCACCATTGTCTTCGCAATTTCCTCTCTCTCTCTCTCTCACTCTATATATATATATATATATATATATATATATATATATATATATATATACATATTTATTATTTATTTATTTATTTATTCAAATGGTGCACAAAGGCTGTAAATGAAACCAGTGTTGTAAGCTGCAGATGATTTATACTTAGCAAAGAGATTTGAGGGCTCTGCATTTTTTCATAAAATAGTTAATTTGGTCTAATGTGCGTGGTTCTGTCACAAATAGTCTTTTGAGTCTTTCAAAATTAAACATACTTAAATATATTTTGTTTAGTCGTTTTAGTTGTCGAATAATGTCATTACTTTAATTAGTCATTTTAATTCTCTAATGTGTTTTTTTCAGGTCAATTAGACAGCTTTACACGTAGCCTCCAATCTATTATTTCATGAGAGAACTAAACATTGATTATCATTTTGTTTGAGAAAAAATTATCTTTAAAAAATTGAATGGAGTGAAATACAATCTTATTCCATCACTTACTCTCATTTTGTTCCCCTCTAATTTGAGAAAATTATGATCAAATCCCCTTTAAAATATTTATTGCATCTTAAAATATCCAAACAATGGAGTGGATATTTTGTTTCATTTTGCTCCACTCTACTCCACTTTGTTATGCTCCACTCATTTTAAAATATTCAAACATAGCATGAATCTATTAGCTCTAATGATCTACTAGCGGGTATCTTTTTAAAATTTATAAAGGTTGGAGCATTCAATTTGTATACTCCATCTTGAGGGGGAGTCTTTGAATTAATGTTAATGTTGAGAGTTGTAGCAATTAGATTCATGTACATAATTATACTTTGGTACTATCATTCATGCACTTTGGTAGTAGTAATATCATTAATTTCCTTGTAAATGCAAATTATTATATTTATTGTTAAGAGTGTATAAATAGAGGATATCCTAAGTGCAAATGATTTAAGCATTTCTCATTTTATTGATTGTAACTTCTGATATCCTATAATGGATCTTTTACAAAATATAGTGAACTTGTTAAAAAGACAAACAACTTTATTAAACAAACAAAATTTAAAAGTGAAAAATAAACCTAAAAACAATAATGCTTTGATGATCTATAAGTTTTGTCTTGTATGCCAAAACCAACTCATAAAGAGATTATAACCAATGCAAAATAGAGATTTATTTATGCTTTAAAGCTTAACTTGTTTTCATTATTATCACTTCTAAAACTTGAACCACTTCCAGTTAGCATAAAGTGCTTGATTTTCAAAAGGAAAGGCACTCTTTGAGAGAGGTTCTGATGATCCTTTTGTGATAAAAGCATGAGGTAGCTTTTCTTTGTATTTCTTTGCCATCACATCTGCCTCCACAAATACTCTCTTTTCACACAAAAAAGAAACAAACATCTCTGAAAAACAATCCGACTTTAACCGAAGAAATTTATTAATCAAAAAACAATAATTAAATACCTCTTTATTTGATAGAAATAGGCCAGGTTCGCTCTCGAGCTCTGCAATGCTGCATAACAAGAATACAAATAAACATCATCGCCAATTTCAAATGTTCAGTTCTACGCGTAAAGCAGTATGAACCTATGTTATTCCACCCGTATTTGTCTACGGTTTTAAGGTCTAGTCCTAGGTGTGACAGGTCGACTAGAGATATGGCTCAGATAGTCCTTATAACTTTATAAGGCTTTAGATAGTCCTCACCTTACAAGCTGGTTTTGTGGAGTTGAGTTAGACCTAGATCTCAAATTTCAAATGGCAAAATACCAAATTCAACCGTAAAATAGCAATTGCCTTGACATAAAAATTAGTTGTTGTTTTCTAAATGTTGGGAGGGTAACAATTGAAATCTTAGGACATGTTTACTTTGTGAAAATAATTGAAATCTTAATTAGCTTGGAAGGTTTATCCTTATTCATTAAATACCCCAAAGTGCACATAAGAAAGCAATTCATTACCTTAAAGAAATTTTACCAGGAAAAGCTGATTTCACCACAAGAACTTTAACCTTCTCATCAACAAAAAGAACATCACCGACGGAAGTAACTTCAGCTCGAGTGATATTTGAAACGTGCAACAGTCCACTGTAAGGTACCCGACAGAGTAATTTTAAACTTTCAAGCTATGCAAACACACATTTGATAATCTCAATTTTTTACCTCTCAAAGTAGATATTCAAATCTTGATAATAGCAAGAAGAACATAAAAAAAGTAAATTCGCTTAAAAACAAAATGGTCAAGCCAGATTATCAAGAAAACCAACTTTTTCCACACAAAAAAAAGGATAGGTTTGTGCATACGAAAGAAAATTATGCTTTTATAAGGACTGATGCAACTTATATTTGTTACTTCATTAACCACTAACATAATTAAGGGCTCATTTACTTTCCATGTTTCCTATTTTCATTTTCACTTCAACTAAAAAATATGTAGACATAATATTCTTTTACAATTTTTGAAAACATATATGAAATTTTGAAAATGTCAGAACATTGTTTTCATTGTTTCTAAAAATGCATTCTTCATAGTTTGTTTTTTATCTTCTCTCAATCACAATCATTCATTGCATGAGTCTTCTATCTCCCTGTTAGCAATTTAAAATAAACATAATTTAGAAAATGAAAATATACAATAATTTCACAAAGTTGGCCTAAATTTTCAATGTGAAATACATAAATACATGCGAATAAGTTAAGAGACTGAATAGATTGGCTTATTTAAGTTTAACTACTAGTATAAGCACTTGTTTATCGAAACAATTTATGACATGTCTATAAGCAGTTTTCAGCTTATTTTCAAACTATCACAAGTCACATACATAATTGGTTTTGTTTGTTTGACAGTGTAAAAAGTTTTACACTAACAATTTATCAAAATTAAACTCTATAAAAAAAGAAGTATGAAGAGTTAGGTATCTATTGCAAGCTATCACTCACCTTCTATTTGTTTCTCCTATTCTTATTTGGGCTCCATAAGGAAGAATGCTTTTCACAGTCCCTTCGAGAAGTGTTCCTTCTCGAAGATATAGCTTTTCCTGCAACATCTTATCGATTAGACAACAAGATTGAAATTTGAAACTAATAACTTCAAAATTGAAACAAGGCAACAAGATGGACAGATTTTAATTAGTACTGACCCAAGCTTCCTTCTCACTAAGTATCACATTGTTTTTATCTTCATCTACTTCCATAATTTGTATGTGTATACAACGTCCTACCTGCATCGTTATTATTAAATAGTTGTAACAAGGAAGAGAAAAATGTTAGACTACCAACGACGAGCAGAGAATCCCTGTTGCATGGCAAAATCGACTGTATTGATGTTTACAAATGTCTTATTTGCATTTTAATATTCAACTAATCTGATCGACATTACATAGCTAGCTTATTGCTTATCAAATTTTTAAAATGTTTATATAACCACATGAAATTATATTAGTAAATTATGTTCGCGTCAAACCAATAGCTCAAGTTACATATCTCATTTTCTACTAATATTTACTTTATTCAGAATATTTCATGATCTAAATTTATCAAATGACGATAGGAATATTGTTTAATGCTGAACCACGTGATAGAAGAGAATTGAGAACACAATCATAGTAGTAAAACTCACATTTTCTTTCAAATCAGTAAAGCTATTTACTTTTTTCACAAGCCCCGCTTTCGGCAAGAAAGCTCGCAAACCCTGCAGATCGAAATTTCAACAAGAGATAAAGATTTGCTCAAATGCTGCAACATGGACATAAATAACCAGGTCAATGCATAGACCTCGATCCTTGTTATCAGGCCCTTAGTATTCCACTCGGTAATTCTAACCTCTATCGGTTCATTTAGCTGTTTTATCTGCACCAAACATTCAAATCAGATGATTTCAATCTCATTAGCAAGAGGAAAGGTTATTTGAAGTTGTAGCTGTCAAAACTGATTAAGACAATAATGTGGCATAAAATCATGGTTTTTTATTTTGTTACCACATACATTTCCTAAATGTAGTCAAATAGCTGCTATAGCGTTATAGCATAGCAAAATTTGAACAAATCGCTATTACTCTGCAATACGCTATTTAGGACAAAGTGTTGTCAAATAGCCACCATTGCAACGCTATAGCACTTTAGGATAGCGGAATTTGAACAAACCACTAAATTCCGTAATTCGCAATTAACAACACTGCATTTCCTCACTACCTATAAATACATTTGTGCAACTTCTCGATGATTTGCATTTCCGCCATGGTAAAACACCATGGCTGCACCAATGACGGAAATTTGACGGTGCAGCCCAAATAACTAAGTTAAACTAAATAACAAACTAACGAACTCTAACACCATTAACTAAGAAACCTAAAAAAAAAATAGGTCATTTGAACGCATTGCTACTACGTTTTGTGGTTTTAGCACAACGGAAGAAAGATAAATTCATGAATATTTCATGGTTTTAAATCAAACAGTTCAGCTTGGTTATAAATTGTTCATTGAAATGGAAATCTAATAATCAAACCCTATCCAATTATAAAAAAAATGGACTAAAATTACAGTTTGACTTACTTGTGGTTCAATTAAGTTTAGTTCTAAGGTTTGTTTATATTTCAAACAACATGTTCTCATCAGGGTTTTAAATAGCAGTCACAGTAACATATGTGATCCTTAAAATTACATAGAATCAAGATCAAATGTGGATCACATCGCAATCACAGACCTTTATTTAAAACCCTAATTCTAATTCCAATCATCCTAGCAAAACACAATTGATAAACAAAAGAAAGAGAGAAACCTGCCTCAGTCGATGCCAAGCGATTCTACGAAAGAGCCTTCGACTAGAGAGCAATGGCCTACCAGTAAGTGTTCTACCCAAAACCTCAGCAAACAAAATGGTTCCAATCTCTACAACATCACTCTTTCCTTTCACCATTACACCATTCATTGTATCATCATTTCTCAAAATTCCCATTCTCCCTTGAACAACAAAACTCTCATCAAAAAACAAGCTCTCCATTTCCCTACTATACAAAGGAAGCACTTCCTTAATCAACATTGTACCTAGTAACTCAGCTCCCACATTTACACTAAGCTTATTTTCATTTCCTCCAACAACAACACCAACCACAAAATCACCAGGTTTTGGTTCATAGTACTCACCAACATTAACCTTCTTAGCTTCTTCTTCATTTTCAACTTTATTCAAATCATCCCTTTCTTCATAAACTTTCAACACTCCACCATTTTTTTCATCTTCAAGAGAATCATCACTCCCTTTGAAAAACTTCAAAAAGGGTTTCAAAGGTTCGTCCTTTTGTACAGAACTTTTCTCTGTATCAACTTTTTCAACTTCAGAAGATGACCCATTTTTTAGGGAAGGCTTGTTCAGCAATTCAAGAGTTTCATTCTCTGATTCAGATGACTTGTTCACAGAAAAGTTTTGAAATTTATCATTCTTTGAGCAAAATGAAACATGGGTAGGGCTCAAACTTACAAAATGTGTTGTGAATTTAATGTGTGGTTGGTTGGTGAAATGATTGTTATGATTAAAAGGTAATTTTGAGTTGGGAAAGGAAATGAAAAGTGAGATACAGTTACAGGGACAGAGAATCAATGCCATGTTTGTGTGTAGAGTTACAGAATGAGATTTGGTTTAGTTTCGAGTGAAAAAGGATTTGGTTTTTGTTTCATACATACGACTGTGTATCACGCTTCTTTGCTCTCTCTATCTATCCTGTTTTTCTTCTTTTCCTTTTTTTTTAATAAAAGTTTAAATGTTAACAAACTCATTAACAATTTATTTTTTTAATCCTATACTCAGTTTAAAATAAAATATAAATAATTATATCAGAAAAATTGGTGTACTTGATTTAAAATTAAGATTATATACATCAATTTTTTATATATGATGTCTATGCGTCTTGCTAACAATTAATGGCCACTTAAAAAATCAAAAATGATAATTTTTAAACTTTTAAAGAATTGAAAATACAAGTTTCAATACATTTTTATTTTACTTTTTTTCTATTTTTGCTTCCTTTAACAAGTACCACCGGACACTTGTTACCATTTATCAATTTTTATTAATATTTTATTTCAAATGTGGTATTCTTTAATTGATTGCAATTTAAATGAGTTTCACTGAATTTATGTAGAATTCATATAATTTAATGGAACTCGTTTAAATTTCAATAAATTAGAAAATAAGTGTTAAAAAAATTGTACTAGAGATTGTGTTATTAATACTCTCAATTTAAAATGAGGATCCAATAACAAATTAATGGTATAATTAGAGGCCTTGCATATGGAACATAATGCTCCATTTTTGTTTGTTCTTGGATCTAGAGGTGGCAAAATGGGTCGAACCTCTCGACTATCCCATTTAACCTGCCATTTTGAGTTAGGTCGAACTACTATTTTTTTCTTAATTTTTTAGTTGTTTTATTTTTATTTTTTATTAACATAACCAAACTAAAAAACTAAAATTGGTTCATTTATTAACCCAACCCAAACTAAAAAAAGACTAAGGTATTAGAGTTTTGTTTTTAGTTTCTACATTCATCTTTCACTCAAATACAACACAGTCGCTCCATTATCCTAATCCTATTATATGTTCCTGTGTCACTCCTACTCCTCCTTGCTTCGTTCGTCTTCTCTCTTATGATATGTGTCTTGTGTCGTCGTCTTCTCTTCTTTTTTATTTCCTCCTTGATCTTTATCTATCCTTTACTTATATTTTATTTCATATAGAGTACTCTTTAGTTCATTGAAATTTGAACAATTTTCATAAAATTAACATGGAATCTATATAATTTAGCATGATTCGTTTAAATTTCAAGCAATTAGAGAATATGTGTTAAAAAAATGTGTTAGAGAATGTATTGTTCGTACTCCTCAAATGCAATTAATGGTATAAGTAGGGGTAGGAATAAGCTAGATTGTCTGGTAGAGGCCTATGACAGGCTTAGGTCATACCAAATAATTTTTAAATATAGAAAACTTTGGCTTTTTTAAATGCCTATTTAGCTAAAAAGGTTAGGCTATAGGTCATAGAAAATGTTTTTTAGATCATGACATATTAGATCTTGAACTTCATGTTGAATTATAACTTTACTAACATTTTAATAATTTAATCATATTATTCTACACTTAGTCAAAAAATCATATTATTCTACATTAATTTTTGTCATATTTAAATATTTTATAATAAAATAGAATTGAAATATGATGTCATTTAAAGTCAAATTCTTTAAAATTTCATTTTAAATCCAAAAAAAAATAGTTAACTTCATTGACCTATTAACTTTTTTATATCTAACTACCAATTTAAACATGTTAATACAAAATAGGTTTTTAAGTAGGTTAATAGTCGTATTAGACTTTTATAATGACTAGGCTCAAGCCTAAAAAAAGACCTAGGACATACCATATGTCAAACTTAAACATTAACTTTTTTGACAAGTCATACTCAGATCTTACAAAACCAAGTTCCCCTTAGCCTATTCCCACACCTAATAGTAAGGCTCACATATGAAAATAGTGTTCCATTTTTGTTTGCTATTCGATCTACATGTTTCTTGAATACAATTCTGTGCACGCAATTCAAACGTTTAAGTTTTGGTTCAATCCAAATCAAGAATGCAGTTGATGGTATAGACAGGTCTTGCAAAGCGGAAGATATCGACTTAAGAGTGATGCACTTAATATTAAATAAAGAGTATAATTGTGAAAAATAATTAATATTTTGAAATTTGAAAATCACAATCGTTTTGTACATAGTTTCTTCTGCAAATGTGTCGTTCATTGTAGAACTGAGGGAATACATTTTTGACCCCCAATATGATAAGTTTTTGGATGCATCTATGGAAATAACCAAAGCAAGGAACCATAGCCACAAGAGGAAGGACTAGTCTGTTCTTTTTGTTGAAAACTTTGAGTGATATGGTTGAAATCGACCATCAGAGAAGAGAATTATCGAAGAAAACTCAAGAAATTTCCAAAGACCTATGGAAAAGTAGATTCCTTTAAATGACACTAATGATCCAGATAAAGATCAGAGATGATTAAAAATAAATGTTAACGACAGAGACACTATTATTAATTTGGTGGAAGTACATGCAAGCACTTCAACAAGTCACATTAGTGAGAGTTTGAGAAGAGTGACAAATAAAATGAACATTACATACCCTTTTTTTCCCAAGGGATAGACATAAATAGTAATTACGGCGAGAATCCTTCTGTTAGGAGTAGGCCCAAAAATTGAGCCTTTATGAGGTCGAGTGTTGTATGGGTTGTGACTCAACCCGAAACAAAATGCACTCTTAATTTTATTTTATTTTGGCTAAATGTACTCTTAATGTTAAATGAATAAAATATTGAAAGTGATGTCTGTAAAATAAAATAAAAAACTAATGTAATTATTTTTTTTGAATATATGAAATAATGAGTAAAATCTGAATTAAATAAAATTTCATTTCTTCAAGCATAGAAGTTGGGATGACAATTAATAGCGACGGGTACACATAATAGTTAGTTAACTGCTACTCATCCTCTTGCATAAAAATAATATATGTATCATATTTAGGAGTCTATATGGGTTGGGTTAGGTCGTTTTGACTAAATTCGATATTCGAACCAATCGATTTTATTTGGATTGAGTTGAACTTTCAACTCATGATTTTCCATCAAACCTGAACCAAACCAAACTGAATATGGGCAGGTTGGATTAAGTTCACGAGTAATACAAAAAAATTATTTTAAAAAATGTAATTAAATTTAAATACTTGAACATATCATTTAATACTTAAAATACATCCACAAACACAACAAAACACTTAAATTAATTAAATTAACAACAAATTCTCAATCATAGTTCAACAACTAAATTTTAACTATACGTCAATAGTAAAAAAATAAATAAAAATATATATGTCACGTCAATGGGTTGAGTTCACGAGTTCAAAAAGTTAAATCTGATATCCGAATCGAACATAATTAGATTTCAATTGATTGATTCGGGTTAGACCCGAACTTGAATGGGTTGAGGTTGGATTGGATTGAGTTATCGGGTTTGCGGATTTATCTTTACCCATGTACACTCCTAATCATATTTATGCAAATATTTGTTAAGTGGGTATTTACGAGTTTTTAATTGTTAATAAATATATACGAATATCATCTTTTAAATAAATAAAAAATAGTTTTTTTTTTTTGTAATTACGTAGAATTTTTCCCCTCTTGCCAACACAAAAAAAAAGTATTATCAAATAAATCATTTATACATTAGCATATAACAAAATGTTTCACAAAATTTCATCATAAAAAGTATTAGTACATTAACACATATACAAAATGTATTACAACATAGTAATGTCATTAATTTACTAATGGATACAACAATATGCAAGTATAAATACCACCATCTTTATATCTATTAACTAAAGGATAATCAATCGTTTATTTTATTCGCAATAACTGTTAAACTACTCGTCAATATTCATCACGGTTTAGTTTGTCCATAAAAATTAAATACAATTTTTTTGTCATCTCTATCTAGAAAGGAGTAGACATAACAACACAACTATCACCTATAGATATTCACTCAAATTCATCTCAACTATAATAAAAAAAAATACTTTAATTGAATGTGAATGTTAGATTTTCTTTTAATTTCAAACTCACAATCAAAGAAACAAAGGAGTTGAGGTGTTGATATAATCGCAATCAAAGAAACAAAGGGAGTTGAGGTGTTGATATACGCCTTCAAACTTTCTCCATTGAAAAAATTATTACTATTTTTACTTTTTTTATTTTTTATATACATGTATTTATTCAATGTTTATATATTATAAGTAGGGTCTCTAATCTACTCCGTTATTATACCTAGGAGGGAGCACCGTTATCACACTTGTAACTTTACACATAATATATACTCGATGACACATGCCTCCGATTCCACGATTCCACGTGTATCATGTATAGAGAAAAAAAAATGCACCTCCCACTTTCTTATATAACTCCCAAGAATGCTTAAAAATTTCCATTGCATAGTTAAGAGAGGTTGAGAGAAGAAGAAAATTGACATAGCTATTTAGTTGTAATCTTTTGTGTGCACCTTTCATAAGAAGTTAAAGTTATTTTGGAGGCAGCATACCAGCAAAATAAATTAAATATTCTTCTCAACATAAGTATGGTTTTTCGTGAAAAATTAAAAAGAGGTATGGTTTAATTTATTTATCCTTTTTCTTCTTCATTGGATATTATTGATTATCTTTGTTGATTGGTGTACAAATTACATGTTTTAGAATATTTTTCATGATCAAGAGTTGATTGTTAATTTTGAAAGCAACTAAAGTGCTTTGTATTTTTCTCTAAAAAAAGTGCTTTGTGTTAAGATGCATGTTGAAGTTGATAAAGAAAAAAAATTAGTGGAGCCTGAAATTTTATATATAATTTGTGATTGGATGAATGGTATTTTGCTGATGGATTATTTTGTAATCAATACTTTATGTGGTACATCACTTTTTTAGTCATTGCGCTAAAAGAACATATGGCTACAAAAGAATATATAGCTACAAATGAGTTACTCCCTCTTCCCCTAATTTTTTATGTTTTAAATATTTTACTTTTATTCAAAAAATTTGATTCTTTTAAAAAATTAAAATATAATTAATAGCGTTTTCTTTTTTATCTTTAAAAACTCAAAAATATATATTAAATAAATTTTATCTTTAATGAATAAAAGATAAAAAAAGTTAAACTCACATTAATTTGTTATTTCTTAATATGTAATTAAAAGAATCAAAGTTCATAAATAGATGGAGTATTACAGTACATAACAAAGCAAGTGAGCTCAAATAGTTAATTAATTTTAATTAAGAATGAAATGTTGGGGAAAAAAATTTATAAGAAAACTTTAAAAACTTTTTAAACATTATAAACTCACCATTAAATAGATGTAACACCGTACATTATTTATTTTGTCAATATTATTCCTTTCATTCTCAAAAATATAAATAAAAATGTGTTTTTTGTTTCAAAGGCGAAATAGATATATAAAAAAAAAAAGGTTCTCATATTTTGTTCTAAAACATAACCATATATAATTTAATTCATTTGAAGATATATATCTTGAAATATCTTAGAACTCTCATAGAACAAATTTTTATGCATGAAGAACATTTTTCATAGCACATTCTTTTTTTATGAGAAAAAATAATTAATTATATTTAACTAAATTTTTTAAATAAACGTAAAATTTGTTATATATACTATTAAAAGGAATTATTTCCTCCGCTTAATTCCTATTCTTTGATAGTTTAAATTTTTTTGTATATGAATTAAAATAAATTATCAACATGACGCAGTACAAGTGGTATATACTTCGATATGTAGATCATTTGCACGCGCAAATACCTTCATTAAAAATATTTATTATGAATCATTTTACAACTTCATATTTTTAATATAAAGAGTATAAATAACTATGTAACAACAAATTATTTTAAATATATTTTGGGAATTTTAGACAAAAAAATAATTATTTTTTCGGTATTAAAATCCAATGACTTTAGAATAAAATATAAAAAAATTTAATTTATATAAATTATCACCGTAAAATTTTTTTACATTAACAATGAATTACAACATTCTATATTAAAAAATATTTAACTTGTATAATAACTAATTTTAAAGTAATAATGGTACGATATATTAACTATGTAAGATATTTTATATTATTAGTGAATTTAATAGTATAATTTACACCGATAACCAACGTGTTTAATTTATTAGTGATTTTCTCTTACTATATAGCCACCGCTCCAATAATTGATCCATGATATCAAAACGAGGGACCATAAGTTGAATTACGCCGAATAAAAGTTTGAATATTTAACATATTTTGGTCCACAGCAAGATGTCTTGTATATGTATGACAAGCCAAATTAATTACATATTCCCTATCAACCCACCACCTTCACAAAATATAACCGTCCAAACATTGTCCTCCATTTTTTTGTCCAACCGTCAATGTCATTAATTTGAACAGGGGATTGTGTTGTGGTATTTATTATTTTGGTTGTAAAAAATAATAATATATTTGGTTATATATATAAAAAGTAGAATTAAAAAATTTATGTATTTGATTTAAAATTTATATTAAATAAATTTCTTTTCATGGATTAAATTTTCTTATATATATAAGATTGGAAGTAAGTGATTTTTTTTTAACAATAAATAGGTTTAGAAAACACAATCAATTACTATGAATTATTTTCCAAAGTATTCTTTTTAATTATAAAAAAGAGAAAAGTTGAAAAAAGAAGATGCTTAGTAGCATATATATATATATAAAGAAATACAGAAATTCATGCAGATTAGATTAACATGAACGCGATAAAGAAAATTATAGTAAGCAAGAAAGCTTGAATTTTTGAATCTCTTCTAATTTAATTAGAAGTTCTGATTTGAATTTAATTATGAGAATGCAGCAATATTAAAATTATATAAAGAGAATTTTGTTGTTATTATAGTTTTATTTAACTCTTGAAAAATTAGTCTCATAAATGTATCTGATTTACAACACACAAAAAGAAGAAAATTATAATAATAATTTCCTACTTCGATTATAAGTAAAAATATTTATTTTTTACATTTATTAAAAATAATAGTTAAATGTATCTATTTTTTTTATTTTATATAGAAAAATATAGTCACTAACTTACCTCTAATTATTATAATCATTTTTCACAATATTGATAAATTAATACAAATATATTTGTGGAATAATATCATTAAATATAAATTAACTGGCTTTTAGTGATATTTAATGCCAACTAATATATATACATTTTTTTTTCTAATAATTGAAACCGGAGGGAGTACGTCAAAGCTTCACACCCCAATAAAAAGTATTGTGTGATCATGCTTATGAGTTGTTTGCTTGTTTTCTAGCCAGAAAAATGTCCATATATCATGTGGTGTGCATTTTAATTCCCTCAAAAGATGAAGCTATTGAAACTAATAAAATAAAAACAAAAGGGATGTTTTCATGTTATGTTTGTTGGTGTATGAATTTCCTATAGCACATGCATGATACAATAGTGGTAGACCGTACTCTTAAATTTAGAGAGAATTTTTATTATAAAAAAATAAAGAGATTTTTTTTTTATCTCATTGGATTAAATATTTTGTTTGTTACATCATACAATTGTTATACAATATCTAGTTTTCATATATGATATTATGATAAATGTCATTGATCTAGATATAGATCATGTAAACTACACAATCTATTTGAAGATATAATAATTATATTATTTTTCAAAAACAGAATAATATGCAAGAACATTATTTTAGGGATCGTAATTTCAACTACTATCCCAATATAAAATATAAACAAAAATAAACTAAAATATTTGATATATTTAACATAAAATTTGGACTACATATATTATTTCTTTCACAATATTGTTTTTTTATATATTTGAGACTAAAGGAAGTACATTAACAACAAACAACTTACCTCTATCAATTATATGTAGTGCACCACTAATTTATATATCAATAAAAAGATTATAAACATATACGTTATTTCCGTCTCAAATAAAAACAAAGAGTATGTCATAGTTTATAGTTTAAAATATAAGTAAAATTTAACTAATTTCGCTTTATTTAATATCATTATTATGAAAATACCTTTAAATTAAACAACTTCCAATACATATTTAATAAAAATAAATGATAGTTTGAAAAATATAATTATTTTTTTATTAAATCAAGAAAATTAAATAAGGTTAACAATTATTCTTAGTATATGTGTAGTTAATTATTTTTGTTTATAATTAGCAAAATATACAAGAGAAGAACTTGCGAGGAAAATAAATCTTACCTATGTAGAAACAATTTAAATCTATAATGGATTAAAATTGACCAATAAAAAATTTAGTTGAAGATTAAACTGATTAATTAAATATATATTCGAGACTACGATAATTAACTGCAGACGTATTTAAATATATTTTGATGTTTATTCAAAGTTCATGTGAAATATATAATTCAGCCACATGCATATGGTTTGATGAATTTAATTTGAATATAAATAGCATACATGCCATTGCTCTGTATTTGTCAAAAATAAAGCGTATGTGCTCTGTCGGAAATTATATGTCAAAAAAATGTATAAGACACGAAGCATGACAGTACGAAAACTTTTATTATATTATATTTTTTAAATCATTTTATTTTATTATATTACATTATACATGACAACACATTTAATTATACATCAATGATTTATACTATCGATGATTTATGCTCTATTTAAAAAAGAAAAAAAAAAGTTTATAATTTACTTAACACGCGTGATCTTTTAACTTAATTTCAGTCTTTTATTTTTTTTTCTCTAATTTAGTCCTTTATTTTAATTTTAAGTGACAATTTGATGAAATCAAGATCAAATATAGAAAAAAAAGATAAAGAACTAAAATGTTAACTGAAATTAAGTTAAGGGACCACATGTTCTAATTAGTCTAATTTATAAGTTATAAATTTATAACATTTTTTAATAAATTAATTTCAGTAATTATAATTTTTCATTTTTTTAATTTTACAGTAATTATTGTAACTAGTTTTTTAATTAATTTATTTATTATAATTTAAATTAAATAGTATTAAAATTTTAAAAATAATTTAAATAAATGATAATTTAAAGTAAACAATTTAAAATAAATAAACTAAATAAATAAATAAAATATATCTGATTAATAAATAACTTATTTATTATAATTTAATTTATTTATAAATAATTAATGTTTTAAAGTAAATAATTTATTTATTTACTTTTAATTTAAAATAAATAAAAATATATATTGCATTGATAAATTTTAAAACATTACTATTAAAATATTTTACGCATTAATTGCTATCGACTATGAATTTAACAGGTGTCAGCTAATTGTATCAAACACTCAATTAATTTAATAATTATAAACTATTACTTAATTTTACAAAAAAGAAGAAGTTAATTTCAAATATTTATCAAGTTCTCAATCCAATAAACTTGTAATGTAGGTCGTTCACTTTATCCACATTATCGTGGACTATTAACTCTTGTCACGTTTATATAAAACTATAAGCAATCGTCCACCTCTTTCTAGAAGAAAAAATAAATTATGTGAGTTGAGTTTTAAGAGTACGAGATATTTAAAAAACTAATACACCATTTACAAATATATTTTATCATGAAGTCTCCATGTTGTGGTAAAATTCAAATCCATGATAATTCTTTTAAAATATGAGTTGATATTTTATCTATGGGATATTTTGATCTTGCTTTGATTATAGATTAAGATAAAAGTTTAACAAGATACATAATTTGAGTTAAATTACATGTTAAATACACTGATTAGGTTCTTTTTAAATTGTTCAAATACATGTCAACCAAATATTTTGAAGCTTTTGGCTTGTTTTCTTATTAGTATCAAAGAGATACTCAAATTGTTGAGCATGAGGGAACACATAACTATATAGAACACTTTGAAGACCCGATCAAGCCAAAATATGAGACCACACTTTATTAAATAGTTGGCAATGAAAAAATGATGCAATAATAATTCCTCCAATACACTAGATATTCTACTTGTTCAAAACACCTTGCTCTGCCAAATTGTCTTTAATTGGAAGTCGATTATCCATGAAACGACAAATAAAGAGTGACACTTTAAAAGAACAAATTTATTCTAAATAAACTGACAAGGAGGATCAACTATATCAGTATCATCTATCAAATAATAATATACATCCATTTAACTAAATATTAATATCCAGAAGCATGACCCCAATACCACCTGTCCACTACATTTTTTGCACAACAAAATTTTTCAGCAACAAGATGCACTCCAAAACCAAACTTTCCTCCCATACAATATATTTCTTCTCAATTGCCACACCTCTCCCTAACCCCCACCCACGACCAAACATCTCTGCCACCGAAATATGTTTATCCACCACTAAATTGAACAACCGCCTAACCCTATTACACAATCGACCTCCCTCCATCCCAGGGTTGCACCGATAGTAGGATTCTTCACCGCAACATTTCCCACCACACCATATTTTTTTGCCTACACTTTAAACCAAAGTTCTTATGAATCAACTCTCAACCTCCACACTCATTTGCCCAACAAAACAAAGTTAAAATCCCTCAATCTATGAATATTCAACTCACCTTTTCTTACGATCACAACAAACCAATTTCTATTTCACCCTTTTAATTGTCCTAACATTCTCACCACCTCATAAAAATAATTTAAAATGAGAATGATGAAAAACAAATTGAAAAAAGGTATCACATACAATTAATTTGACAATTAAAAATGTCAGTATATAGTCCACGCTCCATATTTAAAAGAAGTAGCGAATACATGAGGAAAATAAAGCAACAATTTACAAGTTGAGTTTTTTTATTTTTATCATATCCCCACAAACTTATCAGCTCTCTAATTTAAATAAAAAAAAGTATGGTGGAGGGACATATATTCTTCAAGTTGTATGATAATTAACTTGATGTATAATCCAAACTACCCAACACCTTCCAAATTCAAACTATGTAAAAATTAGGATGAAAGATGATGAATCACTTTATAATAGGAGAGATATTAAAATTTATTAAATAAATTTATATTATTTCTACAATAATATTAATAGAAACCAAATCCACAACTATATATTTTATTGAATACTTTCGTCTTTACATTTTTTTTTTCATTTTATCGGCGACAAAAGAAGTTTGTCACAATGCCTATTTTTAAAATTGGGTGGCAGGTAACCCATTTAGAAACATGTACTAGAAGTGTCATTTCCACTAGTGGTAGTAAAAATATTATATTTTTTTTATAACTTTTTTTTTATTATAAATGAAAAATTTAAATTAATAGAGATAGATATAACATAAAGTTTAATTGTTATATAATATTAGTGTACATTTTTCTTTAGTGTCAAACATATTACAATCATTTATAAAATAATTTCAAAAATAATTTTGGTAAAAATTAAATTTATAATAATTTAATGGTTGTAATTAATTGAAAATGTAATTTTCTTTATATTAATAATATATAAATTAAATCCTACTTTATATGATCACTATTATAATAAAAAATAATTATTTTCAGTTATTAAGAAAATTAATAAATTACTTTTAATTTTTTTAAAGATCATGTGAAATATAATTTAAATTATTAAATTGTTTATTAGAATGTCAAACATTTAACTATTAATATTAAATATTTTTTATTAAACCAATTATATTGATGATACTAAAATTAAATAAGTAAAAAATTAACTGTTATTTATATATGTCATACTAACTACGATTAATATATTAAAAATATAATATTTTTTATCTTAAATAATACAATAAAAATTACTATAAATAATTCATACAACTACAAAATTTAAATTTAAACTTATAACAAAATTTTCAACCTATTAATACTTACATTGTCAATTAAATTAAAATTATGAACAAAAATAATTTTTTTTATTAAAAATAATATTTAAATTTTTAAATAGTTAAAAATTACAAATTTTTTAAATTATTTATAGATAGGTAAAGAAATGTTAATATTAAAAATAAAACGGTATAAGTACCGACATCACATTAAATGTGGAGCTATCTTTTTCCATTGGATTTGACGTGCCTAGGGAATGTCAACCACTTAGGTGCAAATCTTGAAATATAGAACCCTATGAGTTGCCTTGTAATGATTACAAAACATCCACATTGAATTTTGTCGCAGTATGAGGAGGAATTCATGGTTCGAATTGAACCTTTAATCAAACTTTTTCTTTTTTTTTTTGACGAATAACCTTTAATCAAACTTACTAGTAAATGTCAAAATTGTAATTGGATTATTGAATACTACACCCAAAGTAATAACAAGTACTAGTAAAAGTTGAATATCAAATCGTGTATCTTGCTTGACCTAGGCCTAAGATTTTTCTTATATTGCCACCCCACCAAACTTCAAACTATCCTTGAGCTGTATCGCACAATTATTTTATTATTATTTTCTAACCTAAAATTGTATGTCATTGTCAACCCTATACTTTAACTAATGTTTAAAGGAATATTCTCGGTGTCTTATATGGTTTTTTTATTTATTGGGTTAATATATATTAATTATCAATATAATTTTTGTATAATTTTTATTTTAAATATTTGTCTTTAATTTTTTTCTTCTTTATGTTCTTTTGTGTCTATTTGATGTTTTTTTTTAATGTGGTTATCTTTCTTTTTTCTCATGGTTGCTATTATATGAGATAAGGGTATTTTTGATAGTAAAATAGGTTATGCTAAAACGAGGTATTTGCCTTTATATATAGTAAACATTATTCAATTAATTAATTATAAAAATTAGTATTTCTTCGTTTCAATTGATTCATTTACAAAAAGATTGTTTAAAATTAATGACTCTTTTAATTGTATTATCTAATACATCTATATTTAACATTGATAATACATCTATATTTAACAATATAATTTAATAAAATTAATACTTTCTTATTTATTTACACATTTTTGTTAATATATATTAAATAATAGTAAAAATTGAATAATATTCAATGGTGTATCTTGCTTGACCTATGCTTAAGATTATGATTAAAATGTCGTCACATAACACTCCAAATCTCAAGCTGTACCACACACACCTTTATAATTAGTATATTTTCTAACCTAACAATTCCTTCTCCTTGTCAACTCCACTCTTCTTTAACTAATCAATTATAAAAAGTAGTATACTCTTTGGGTCCACAATGTCCGACCCAATCGTAAAAAAAAGTTAATCTTAAAATTAACATTTTTAATGTATTTTTTTCTTATCATTTAATTAATATTATTTATATAATAGAATAAAAACATGATGCATGTAGAGAATTAATTAAATATTTATAAAGATGTATCTTTTTCTAATAACATAGATGAAATAGAACCCGAAACACAAAGATCCTCTCTTTTAAAAGTAGTTATTCTACTTTTAACTAGTCTTTTTTTTCTTCTTCCCAGAATTTGTATAAAAAAACTCAATTAAATTCCACAGTCAAAACCTCTCTCTCAATCTTCACAACACCTACAACTATTCTGCCATTCGTGTTCTCTCTCTCTCTCTCTCAAAATCTTCCAACTTATTTTCGCTTTTCTTCAATTCATTGATTATTCTGAATCTACTATGTTCAATTTTCATGTCAATTTTCAATAGCGATGAAGAAGGAAAGATCACCACACCACCACCAACAGGTACTCTCTCTCTCTCTCTCTCTCTCTCTCTCTCTCTCTCTCGTGTTGATATGTTGTGTGGGGTTTGTTGATTTTGGAAAAGTGAAGAAAATTGCAGAAAACTTGGGCTGAATTGTGTTGTTTCGGTTGCTCCTCCATACAGCTGTTTTGGGCAAGAGTGGTTATGCGTAAATGGCTTAACATTGGTACCAACGAAACTGATTATAGTGCTGATCCTGAAGATGAAGACGATGTTGATAATGACGATGATGATGATTCAGAAAATGAAGGTCAGTTATAAGTAGCGATTCTTTTTTTTTTTTTTTTCCATTTTTGAAGTTTTTTTACTTAATTGGAATTTTGGTCCCTCGATTTTTTTCTATTCATTTTAGGGGGTCTCTTTATTTTAAGATCCTCCAGTTTTGATCAGGTCCATCTCTCAAGTTTTGATCAGGTCTCTTTATTTTGTTGCAATACAAACATAGTTAATATTTTAAATTATGTGATATATGATATGATATCCAGAATCATCCATATATGTTATTAATTACAATACAAAAATGAATAGTTTTTTGAGTTGAAAATGATGTTTTTATGGGATTTTGTTGCAATATATTAGTGTTCATCATTTAAAATCATTGTATTATATGTCACATCATTTAAAACTTACACATCATCATTTTTTAGTCAAAAAATCTTAAAAGAGACCAAAATGGAGGACTGATTATGTGAACGGGTAGAAATAGAGTCAAAACTGTAATTATGCCTTTTTTGTTTTCCCATTTTGAAGTTTTTCTGTTGTTGAAAGATTCCACTTTCAATATTTAAAAAATTTGTTTATTTTGTTAATTTGATTAGAATTTTTCAATTTTTTTCTTGGATTAATCTGTCTTCGGTTGGGAGATAGGTAAAGTCTGACTTCGAATTGTTTGTTCTATCGACAAGGGTTGAACTTGGGTACTAGCTTAGAAAGTTTACGGTCCATTTACTTTTTGAAAATATTTTCAGTTTCCATTTTCAATTTTTACTTTGTATGTCAGTGGCTGAAATTACATTTGTTTATGAATTCTTCTTTTTAATTGTGATAGAGAGAGCTAACTAACGAGAATTCAGTTTTGGAAACACGAAAAAACAATGTTTTGACATTTTTCAGAATTTTTAGAATTATATAAACACCCAAGAAATGAGAATTATTCTCCGTTCTCAAATCACTTGACAATTGAGATTTGAGATTGTTTCTGTGAATCACAGGCTGTGTTTATAAGTAACTCTCATTTGGAATTGGTTGTAAAAGTCTCACTTTTGAGTTATGCAGAGTGGGGAAGAAAGTCGCGGTTTATGGACAGAAGAGGTGGTGAAGCTCCATCTGAATCAAATGGTAACTTTTTTCATACTTGAAGATCTAATTTATGAACTGTGAAATGCATAGTTTTATTCATTTTCTCTGACGTACTTGAAAGACTGGCAGAAGGCTTTTCAGTGGCTTCAAGAGTGATTCGGTGTTGCTTACTTGTCGGTTTGGATAATTCTTCCTTTTGTAGTTAAATTAGCCGCTTTCTACATTTAACTCGAGATGTAAAATTACATCTCTGCATGAAATTGTAGGTACACTGAATTGTAAATAAATACTGACTCAAATATAAGCAAAAAAAGGCTTTACTATGTTCGACTTAATTATAAGCAAATTTTAACTAACTTGCACTATTTAATGTCATTGATCCAATAATATCATGCATTTTTAAAATCTTCATAGCATTATACCTGTCATGAGACTTTCTCGGCGTTCGCCTATTAACAAAAGTGGCCATAACACGCTGCATAAAGAAATATCCCCATGAGCATCTAATTCTACTTTCTAATTGTAGTAGTCTCTGATTTTTCCTCTATTCTGCAAACTGTGATCTGTAGTATATTCCTTTTCTCTATATAATAGCTTAAATTTTTATTGTATTACAGAATTTGTTCCGAGGTTAAGGAAACAGAAATCGTCAACTTATAGATCTCAGTATATAAACACAAAGGAACTGAGGTGAGACACTACTCTCATGTTTATTTAGCAAGCACGAGCAGACAATAATTGCAGCGTTTTAGAAGTGCGAAGATAACACTCTCATATCTGAATTATGGTGCTTATGTGACTCCTAGGGTGTGTGCCGCGACATGGAATGTTGGAGGAAAACATCCACCTGATGACCTAGATATTGATGAATGGCTTGATGTCAATGAACCGGCTGACATCTATGTCCTCGGGTAAGTTCTTCACCTGTTTTTGCTGAACATACTTCTCAAACTGCATAATGATAAGGTGATATTTGTCACATCAAATTAAGCTGGTCTTAGTATATTTGCTGGTGAACCAACTACCAAGCCATATAATTTATTTTTCTCCACTTTCCAGATTGTATGTAAAACCCGACTTGATGCAATGCTATTATTTAATCACTTCTATATCATGCATATCCGGACTCCCCGATTTGTTTGATGGAAAAATTGCTTTACACTTGCAGTCTTCAAGAGATTGTACCTCTAAACCCTGGTAATATTTTTGGTGCTGAAGATACTCGTCCTGTTCCAAAATGGGAAAATATTATTCGGGAAGCACTTAATAGAGTCCGACCTTCAGTAACAAAGACAAAATGCTTTAGCGACCCTCCATCTCCATCAAAATTTAAGCCATCAGATGATGGCCCTGATATTGAAGAAGAAATATTATTTGAAAGTGATAGTGACATTGGTGAGGAAGTCCATCCTTTGGATGAAGAACAACATATTTGTGATGGAAGTACTACGGATGAAATCACGAACACAAGTTTATCGGCTTCCAACGTTGCTGATAATGCCAACTCCAGTGAGCTGATTGACATTGATCACAAAAGACAGTTTTCTTTTCGAAAGAGGTTCGATTGGCCACAAAGTCCACCGGAAAAAATGGATGCATCATTTTCGCAAAAGGCCAACAAACTAACCAGAATGCTTAGTGGATCTGAAAGAATCGGTTTGAGCTGGCCAGAGCCTCCACTACATCTGCTATCACAGAGAGTTTTGGAGAGACCAACTTCTTTTAAATCATTCAAATCCTTTAGGTCATTAGAATCATTCAAAACATATAATACTTTCAAATCATTTATGGATGAAATGCCAGGAATGGGTTTGCTTCCTGAACTTGACCTTGAAGCTTTAATGAAGCGGAAAAGAAGATCTTCATATGTAAGGATTGTGAGCAAGCAGATGGTCGGAGTTTTTGTCACCGTATGGGTTCGTCGGAGCTTACGTAAACATATTCATAATTTAAAGGTTTCAACTGTAGGCGTTGGCATTATGGGCTACATTGGTAACAAAGTATTTTTCCTTTCTTCAGACTATTAAATATTATTATTTCAAAATGTTAATTTTTCTTACTATTGGTGATATTTAATATTTATTGTGAGCATATGAGCAATATCATTATTTCATGAGCTTATAACAACTTTTTCATTTTTCTAGGGATCAATATCTGTCAGCATGTCCATATATCAGACACTTTTTTGCTTTATATGCACCCACCTTACATCTGGTGAAAAGGACGGAGATGAGCTTAAACGAAATGCTGATGTTCATGAAATTCTTCGCAGAACACATTTTCAGTCACCTTCTGATATGGGACTTCCTAAAGGCATCCTTGATCATGAGTGAGTGCAAGCTTTAATAACCATACCAACAAACTGATTTGTTATTTTACTTCTTTAGAACTGTTGTACATTTTTACACATTGTATGTTTGCTTCATGTACTGAAGTTCTTGCTCTTTGTTTCTTCATCTGATAGCTTAATTATTTGTTATCATATTTTTATAGGTTTATCAATTTTCTATATTTGAATTATTATTGAGCCAAAATGGAATACATGTACTGTAAAAGTAGAATTATATGAGAGGCATTAACATGACTTCGGCTAGGCCGCAGTTTAAATGACCTATTTTAAATTGACAATTGGAACAAGAACAAACCAGCCAAGTAGTTATTCGCTTACACATTAACACCATATTGTTCTGTAATAATTAGTATGCTTTCACCATCTTGCGTCATAACATGCCTTATGTACTTCACTTGAGTTACCTTTTGAAGGCGTTATAGAAATGTGTAGCATTTATAGTTTCAGTTTTCCTAGTAATTCTTCCTTTCTAATTGAAGGGAAATTCAACGATTCTTTAACACCGTTGTTCAAAGTCAACTAGAGGACATTATTTTAATAGCATTATTTTGGTGTCTATTGAAGGTCATAGAAATGAGGATGTTGTGTCATGGATGTGTACGGATATTAGGATTGACAATGATAAGTGTTGAGAGCCCCACATTGGATGTGATATTATCTGAAAAATGATTTATAAGGGAGAGACATTTCTCACTTTATAAGTCGGTTTTGTGAGGTTGAGTTAGAACAAACCCAAACTCTTATGATTATGTATTGGAGCCTATCCTAGATCTGTGGACCATTCGTTATTGGGACACCTGGGTCAAACTCGGGATGCATAGTCCTAGCATGGAGGATGGAGGTAGAGTTCCACATAAGACGTGATATGACGAAGTGTTTATAACTAGGAGTCATCACTCACATTATATTCCAGTTTTTTGAGGTTGAGTTCGGCCTAACCTAAATTCTAAGAATTAGGAAGAGTAAATTAGAGAAGGTTTGATTGGATTCTAAACCATGAAATTTTTGTAGGATAGTTTGAATGTATAAGACGACAACCTACCCGTGGCCCCCTGAAAGATTTGATGTTATATATGGTGCCTTTTCAAAAACGGTAAAGAGAAACCTAAAAAGACAAGTTGGGTTATTATTAAGAAGTATTAATGGTACCTTGAGGGTTCATTAATTTATAACACAAGCTTAAGCACAACGGCATACTAGAATCCATGCAGCTGACCTCTTACTGAGAATGAAACTTGGTTGTTGTTGTGAAATGCCATTTGAAGTAAGTGTTTCTGTCATTGCTTGGGTTTTTCATCTCTTATGTTCTCTGCTGATGTACTCTTCTACTAGTCTAATCTTCTTCTGTATAATCAAATGTTTTCTCTTGAAAAATATCCAATTTTTATTGAGTTTCTAAAGGTTAGTTACTTTTTCTAATATCTTTACCATTTATTATTTGATTATTTGATTTTGATACCTATAGTTTAATATTACTGAATGAGCTAGTCATCTTATGTGACTAAATAATTCAATATTCTTTAAGCATTTTATCTGTTTAAAGTGGTTGGAAAGAAATGCAAACCATAATTCAGTGAACTATGTAGTTTGCTTACTTGTGTTTGACTCACTTGGTTGGAGCATTTTTAGCTTCCTTCTGTTTCTGTTTTGTTACCGTAATTGCAACTTTAGATGTTTTTTCTTTACAATTGTTAATTAATTTTAATTCATTTTCAGAAGAATAATTTGGATGGGCGATTTAAATTACCGTATCAACTTACCAGATGCGGAAACAAAAGCTCTTATCTCAAAAAAGCAATGGTCAAAATTGGCCGAGAAAGATCAGGTACTGCAGAAATTATGTTCTACTTAAAACAGGGGATTTGAATGTTACATTTATTTTCAGTGTCTTGGTAGCTCAGTTGCTCGATGTTATCCATGGAAAATAATAAAATAATAGGATCCTCCTTCGTACTTTGGCTCGTCTTGGTTACCACTACTGTCTTTCCCTTGTCATAACTTAGATTTATTAATCATAATTTTCATTGCTTTATACTCTATCATGTTGGTTACAATTCTGTCCATTAAGGGACAGCTGTACAGTTTTTTAATCATAAGGATATTCTCTTACCATTATAATATATTTCTTTATTGTAATTAATTGAGTTAATTAGGATTTAATTAGCTTTCTGATTTAGTTGTACTCCCTAGGCTATTTATACCATTTCTATTTGTACAAAATCAATAAGAAATACAACATTTTCACATGGTATCAAAGCTACAGTTCTGATCCGATAAAAAAAAAAATAGGGTTTTCTCATGGAAGAAAAACAGAGCAGTTCAAGCAGCCTAGATGCTGACCCTAAGGCAGCAGCGACTGGAAACACTACTAGTCATCATGAAACAATTATCATTACTAGCTACAAACTCAATGGACAGAACTACACACAGTGGTCTAGATCTGTCCGCATCTTCCTCCAAGGAAAAGGAAAGGAAGACTACATCACTGGCGAGGCTAAGCAGCCAAAAAAATACCGATCCAAGCCATGAAAAATGGAAACTTGAAAACAGTCTTGTTATGACATGGTTGCACAACTCCATGACTAATGAGTCTGGTGAAAATTTCATGCATTATGACACTGCTGCAGAAATATGGAAGGCAACCAAGGAGACCTACTCAAATGTGGACAACACCTCAGCCATATTTGAGATCAAAAGTCTCTTACACAATTTTCGACAAGTAGATTCTTCGGTCACCGAGTACTATCATACACTCACAAAATACTGGCAGCAACTTGACATCTATGCAAACATAGAGTGAAAGTGCATAGATGATGACAAAATCTACAAGAAACTGGTCGAGAAGGACAGAAACTTTCAGTTCCTATTGGGATTGAATAAAAATTTGGATGAAATGAGAGGGAGGATTCTTGGAACTAAGCCTCTCCCTAGCATTCGTGAAACATTTGCAGAAGTGAGAAGGGAAGAAACCAGAAGGAAAATCATGTTGGGAAGTCAAAGTGCAAGTTCAAACATTGAAGGCTCTGCACTTGCAGTAAGAGGTCCACCAAAGAAAGGTAGAGGATGGTGCGATCACTGCAAGCGACCTGGACATACGAAGGAAACTTGTTGTGTGCTTCATGGAAAACCCACAGATTTAAAACCACGATTCAAGGACGCGCGCGGATATGCTGCTGCTGCTGATGAAAGTAATTCCAAAAACATTGCAGAGGCTAGTCCTTTCAACAAAGAACAAATAGAGATGTTGCCGAAATTGATGCAACAGGCACTACAAAACACTAGTACCTCGTCTTCTACTGCTACTTTTGCCCAAAAAGGTAATTTTTCTACTGCCCTTCATGTAAATCATCAGAAAACAAACTCTTGGATTGTTGATTCTGGTGTCTCGGATCACATGACTGGGGACATCAATGTATTTAGTAAATACACTCCATGTCAAGATGAATCTTTTGTCCGGATAGCAGATGGTACCACCTCCAAGGTAGCTGGTAAAGGTTCAGTGGTTATCTCCAAAGATATTACTCTTGATTCAGTTTTACATGTTCCTAAACTAGATTGCAGTCTATTGTCTATCTGTAAATTAACCAAAAACTTAGGATGTGTTGTTAAGTTCTTACCACATTTGTGTGAATTTCAGGATATGCATTTGGGGAAGATGATTGGCAATGCTGAGGAAAGGGCAGACCTTTACTTCCTTAAAATTGAAGACCAAAATAAGAGATCCTACAAGGCTGCCCTTATGTGTTCATCAAAGAATGATAATGATGTAATGTTATGGCATTATCGCCTAGGACACCCAAATTTTATGTATTTGAAAAAAATGTTTCCAACTTTATTTAATAAAGATTCTGGTTCTTTCAAATGTGAAGTGTGGAAATTAGCCAAACACACCAAATCCCATTATTCCATACAACCTTATAAGCCATCTAAACTTTTCACACTCATTCATAGTGATGTGTGGGGACCTTCAAGAGTGAGCAATATTACCAGATCAATGTGGTTTGTTACCTTTATTGACGACCATACAAGAGTCACTTAGGTGTTCCTCATGAAAGAAAAATCAAAAGTTGGGAGTGAAGTAGCAATATCGATTTACAAGGAAGGGGAGTTTGAATTGTAAATCCGCCCTTTTAAAATTTCTGTTAAAAACTTAAGAAAATAACTCAAGATTGATCTTGGTTGTGAAATTAGAAAACAGAGAACGTTCTTGGTTTTCACCAGAAAACAGAGAACGTTCTTGGTTTTCACCAGAAAACAGAGAATGTTCTTGGTTAGTTGAAATCAACAGTTCAGTTTATCTATCTAACTTGATAATTAACAGACTGAAAGTAAATAGGGACAAGGGAAGAGATATCACACACAGATATATCCTGGTTCACCCAACCCGGGCTACGTCCAGTCCTCACCACTGTGAGATTTTCCACTAAGTGTTTAAAACAAGAACCTTCTTGGTTTTACAGCACCTAGCTTAGATCAACCTTGATCTTTGTTTACAGAACTTAATCTAATTCCACCCAGGAAGAGATTAATCAAATCACCTATCAACCTTGATAGAATTTCTTACAATCTACCCCAAACTATACTTAACTCTTATAGTTTGAGTTTTATAATAATGAAGAGATTGTTTTGTTAGAATCTGAGATGTCTCAACTCTTGTTTAAGATTCGATTCTTTACAAAGAATTCAGTATAAATGTATCAGAGTAAAACAAATTTAATCAAACTGATTCTTGTAAGTGATTGGAGATTTTCAAGTATGTAGATGTATGTGAGTGATGTTTTTCTCTGTACTTGAAGCTGTATTTCTTCCTGAGCTTTTGCCTTCCTTTTATAGGCGTGAGAGCATTTAATGATGGTCAAATAGAGCCGTTGGTAGTGCTCTTGTCAGGCTTGACCAAAGGCATTATTTTTGAATAAAAATAATCAAACTTTTGACTATTTTTATTTTCTATGTGTTCAAGTTAAGATTCAAGTTGGGCATGATTGATATCTATGATCCAACTTGAGGAGGAGTGTTGGTTACAATTCTGTCCATTAAGGGACAACTGTACAGTTTTTTAATCATAAGGATATTCTCTTACCATTATAGTATCTTTCTTTATTGTAATTAATTGAGTTAATTAGGATTTAATTAGCTTTCTGATTTAGTTGTACTCCCTAGGCTATTTATACCATTTGTATTTGTACAAAATCAATAAGAAATACAACATTTTCACATATCATAACTAAGAATTAACAATTTTGAAGCTAGCATATTCTTCCTAATGAAGAACATTTTCATGTTTTATTAAACAATGTATATTTGCAGCACACATATAATGGAATTTAGAAAATCTGTGGTATCACTATCCATGTCATATTGAATTTCTATATCATATGGTTCCTAACTGGACCAAATTGGATAACTATGCTCCATAATACATGTAATTATTCATTTTAGTTCTATGAGTTATGAAATGTGAAAAGCTCCAACTTTAAAAAATGAACTCAAGTTTTAAGGTCATCTAGCTGATTAGTAAATTGATATCTTACTATGACAGCTCATGCGAGAACTCAAGAACGGTGCATTTGGAGGATGGTCAGAAGGGGTGTTAAACTTCCCACCAACTTATAAATATGAGGTTAATTCAAGCAAGTACTATGGGGATGATCCCAAGGCTCCAAAGCGTACACCAGCATGGTATGTTTTTATATAACCTGAGATTCTTCTTCCATGTTTTTAATCCTATGCTTTTATTTTCTTACAATACACATTTAAAAGTAAAATGAGATGCTTTTAATCAAGTATCTCTTTAGGGAAAGCTTTCCTGTTATGAGGTAAGATCTTAAACATATTATCTTTTTGGTCAAAACTCCATTAGTTTCTTTCCCTGAAAATTGTATTTGAATATTTGAAGAGAGCAGTTTTCTATACCAAACACTTTGAACCTGAGTGATATGAAATAGTTTGTGCTATTATGACAAATATCTAGTAAGTATAGAATTTGAAACTAGAAACAATCTCACATGAAATACTAGTGAATTAAGTGCATTTTTGTTGGAGATTCAAATGGTTTTATGGCTGTTGTCACATGGATACCTAGCATCACTGGTAGCAAATATTTTAATTGTATCAATAATTTATTATTGCATCCCATAAATTTTATCCATTTTCGGAACAGTGAAAAAGATTCGTGCTTGATCATTACACATTAGGCTTCCTACTGATTAATGAAAATGGTTCGATTTGGTGGCTATTTGATTTTTTCAACATGCAATTCTATTCAATGATTAGCTTGATGCAGAGGATATCAGGTTGGTTTGGTTGCTGACGTGATTGAGTAAAGGAGTGGCGTGAGAAAGTGGTCTCGGGTTCGATTCCCATCTCTAACAAATACTAACAAATTAACAATTAATATACTAACACTGTCCTTTTAAAAAATAAATGATTAGCTTGATGCAATGTACTGTATGACTATAATTGTTCCAAGAATAAGTTAATTAAGTTTTATAAAGAGATCAGCACAGAAACTTGGTGACTTGTGCAAAAGATCTTCTTACTCAAGACATGGAAAAATCTGAATGGTTCCAAACTGAATATGTTAATTACCAAATTGGGTTATAGAAGATGTTTTAATTTAACTTGATTATGTCCTTAAATCTGACTTCAAGATGTTAGAGTTAGAGGTGTTGATGAATTCTCGTTTCAGGTGCGATCGTATTCTTTCATACGGAAAGGGAATGAGATTACTGAGTTACAGAAGGACTGAGCTCAAAATGTCGGATCACAGACCTGTGACGGCCACATATACTGTTGAGGTTGAGATGTTCTCTCCTAAGAAGCTACAGCGAGCCCTAACTTTCACTAATGCAGAGATTGAAAATGAAGAAGCCATTAAAAATTTAATTAGTTGGAAATAACTGCTTACTTTGAACAGGTGAGTTACTTCATATATCATATATGTTATAATATATGAAATATCTTAGAGTATATTTGATATTATGTTAGTGTATCTTAGGCTATCTCCTAGGATCAGTTTTTATATTATGGCATGCGGCTTTTAGCACCTGCAAGTTTCACAGTGCTTTGACATTTTTTAGTTCTCTCTACTCTTTTGTTTGTTATCTTTTTAGGCAAATGTTAGTGGTTAGTATTTTGTTAGAGGGAGGAGAAATTTGTTAGTTGCAGGATCAAACTCTAGACCTCCTTCATAATACTCCTTTGACGTCTCAAGCTATTTCAGACTTTAGGGACCTATCTTTTAATGAAGTAATATTCGTTGGAGTTCGTTTCTCAGAAATGATAAACGTATTTATGAAACTAATAAACTAATTTTCTTTTGGGTGCAAAAGAGGGGCGAAGCCCAATAGAGAGAAACTAACCAACTAAGCAGACACTCCTATAATGTATTTATGTGATTTTATATCCTCCTATAATGTATTTATGCATGAGTTGTGTATGTCTCGCCAACATATGTATCCCTACATTTTGTTTTTGATGGAATGTATCCCTACAATTATGACTTTATTTATTGATCATTATCAAATATTTATCCTCATATAAAATCCTATTCAACCTTCTGATGCAGGTATATTTATTAAGGAGGTTGAGTATGTCCAGAATTTCAATTTCAAGGAGCATCAGTAGAATTTCAATTTCAAGGAGCATCAGTAATAGCTGCTGCAACTTCTAACACACAGTTTGCCACAACTAGATATTAGATTCATTCATTTTTTTTCTACTTCTATATTCTATATTTAAAAAGGAAATAGTTTCATGTTTTTTCTTTCATAATCTTTCCAATAGGATTTAGATTTAGATGTTTGAATGGCTGTGTCCTATATGTGTACTTGTGTAATTTAAATGTGTATCATATGTAAGATCTTTAAATGAGAACTCTAAGTGTTTATAGAAATAAAAGCTTGTTTTTTTTTGTCCCGTAAGTGCAATTCAGTTGGTAGTTGTAAGGACCTTGATATGCAAGAATTCAGGTTCGAATATGAGATTTTAGTCCTTGATATGCAAGAATTCAGGTTCGAATATGGGATTTTAAACTTAAGGTGTGTGAGTTTACTGCTAAGTTACTTGATAATAAAAAAAGAAGTAAAGGCTTGTTTTTCATTTTATATAAGGTGATATTTTCTGCTTTTTACATTCCTCCCAGATCCCTCAATCAAGGAAGTAAGAAAATACAGCTTTGCCAAACTTTGAATACATAATGGAAGAGAAATACAGAAACTGCATTTTTCTTTTTCTATTAAATTTATCTTCTGTTAGTATCCTTGTTTCTTACAATGTTGTCAAGATCGAGATATTGCCTAACAATGGCCATCCAAAAATTAATTTTATCTGAATGAATAAGTACATTTTTATATTTAGCTATCTTAATCTTAACAATGTATATTTAGTTATTTCAAATAAATTTATTGGCTAAAAAATGGAATGTCAAAAAATTATTTGATTGATAGATTTACTTATATTGTTTTGACATTTTTGTCTCTACAACAACTACAAAGAGAGTTAATATTTAGAAATAAAATGAATTTTGAATTTCTTGCAAATAGTTTAATTATTTACATTAAAAAATTTACATAAATTTGATTATGAATGAATATAACTCCATGAAGCGCCGTGGTCGAGCTCAATTTTTTCTTAATAACTATTGTTAATTTTATTTATTTTTTTATTTCTACTTTAATTTTCATTTTATATAAATATAATTTATTGTGATTTTTTTATTGATTATTGAACTTGTTCTCAAAATCCGCATTCCGAAGCCATCATTGCTCAAAACTGTCAGTTTCACAAAATGACACCTTCTTTCCCTCCTACCACATTAGCTAAGCAGAATTGGCATATATTGGAGGTGTGGCAAATCAAATTGTTGACCTTAACATTTGCAAATAGACTCTTATATATCACAAGTACGATGGTTATTCTGAGTTTTGGGAAAGCCATAAACTCCTATATGTCTCCACTCATGATCATTATACTGTATTTTAATCTAACGTATCAATATGATTAAGAGACTAAGATAAAATAAAAATATCAATATTATTTTTTAATGTTAGTAAAAAACACAAAAATGAAGTGTTTGAAGTGGCTTTTTAAAATATTTCTTTCATAAATCAATTTTATAAAAAGAATATTGAAAAACATATATTCTCATATAGGAAAAAAAATGTAATTTTAAAAAGCTATTTTGAAACAACATATTTAAAATAAAGAAAGTAGAGAAGAAAAGATAAACATGAGAGATTTATGCTGGTTCACTATTAACCTAATAATTGGTTCAATCCCCACCAATGTTCTAGTTTTCTAAAAAATATGACTAAGTACAGTCAAGTCTTTGAAAAATATATCATTACTGAGCATGCTACAGGTTTACAAAGAATTTGTAAAAAGACAAGCTTTTACTCACAACATCGAGGATACAGAAGTTTAAGCTTTGAATACTATGAACTAATTTTTAACATAAATAATATGGAATTTCAATACATTAAGTGACTCTCATAATTGTTCTCTTATCTTTGGTGTTTTGCATTTCAAATGATTTGTTGTGAAGTTTCAAAGTGATAGTAAAAGATTTAAACTAAATGAGATTTCAAATTAAGCAAAAATTACTTTCAATTAGTTCGATGATCTTTCTTCAGTGATGCAAAGTGCTATTTATAGCATGGAGAAAGATTCTTTAAAGTAAAAAATTATGACCATTGATGAAGTGTCCAAACCCTAACGTCTTTTAGTACAACCCCGTCCTATGTAGTCTCAATCAATCCATGTACAACTGTTATTCTTATCCTTAAAAGTCAGTTCTCGGACTATGATTCCTTTAATTGATGATATATGTTGTGTAGCACTTGTCATGTCACAAGATCAAATAAGAGGTAGTATAAACCATATAATCAAGTGAGATCATTTCCACCAAATACAATTAATCAAAAGTTGTGCTGTTGGAAATAGATGATTAAGTTATATAATTGAAACACACATAAGTCTATCAAATTATATGAATAGATGATTTTAAATGATAAATGGTTCTTTTTTAGATGTTGTTATCATCAAAATTATGTGCAAGTCATTGTTTTTCAAACTAACTTAATTATATTAATTCTTTCAAAATCAAATCAAACCATCAATATTATCATCGATACAACTAACAACAAAAATATTTGAATAACCATTAAAATTCTTTAAACTTTTAATTAATTTTTTGTTTGTTTCAGACAGATATAAACTTTGGTCCTTTATCATAAAAAATACCATTTTAATGTTTATAAGTATTACTATTTTTTTTACATGGTATCATAAAAAAATGTTTGAAATTCACTAGTATGAGTGATAAAAATTTAGAAAAAAATTAATTAAATTTTGCCGATACTTTTGATAAATAATATTTAGCTATTATTATTTTTTAAATGGTAAAAATAATTTTTTGTTTTGTTTTAAAAAGACTCACTTATTTATTAATTTAAAGACTAAATATACCGATACATGTTAAATTGATGCATGTTTTCTAAAATTTCTCAAAACAGCGATACTTTCAAATTTATTATTTTATTATATGTTTATGATAATAGTAAGTACTCACTCATTAATAAAAGTACTTTAAAAATTTAGAATAAACACTCAAATTAAACTATGAAATTTTGGACGTGAACTATTTTGCATAAAAGGGACATAGTATGTCATTTACTAAGTTCGATTCAACTTTGATTAATTTTTTAGTTAAGTTTCAATATAATTACTGAAGTGTAAATATTTAATCTAGCTAGTAATATTTAATTTTGAAAAAAAAAACAATATCAAGAGTAGTCCAAAAATATTTGCAATTACATAATTACTAATTCAAATAGCTTTTTATTAAATTACATATGCAGGTGTAATTTTTTATAATCTCCTCAATTTTTTTTAACATAAATTTTTTTATCTATGAACACATCATAACTATTTATGAACATATATTTAAAAAATAATTGAAATAAAATTTAAATATCTCTAATAAAAAGTTACCTTTAATAAACATGATAAAAGTTCTTTACATCCCCCATCCACAATCTATATGAATTAAATTTTATTTATTTAATAATCACCGTAAAATAATCAAAAGTGTACGAAATGAGTAAATAAAAAAGTGATGGAAACTATACCAAAAAAAAAGAAAAGAAAAGGAGCGGTGGGAATCGCTGCTGCGTTGCCTATAGTATAATTTTCCAAACCTGGAACGCACGTTAGAGAAAAGTGCGGTTGGAAGATGAAATGAAAAGTGGTAAACTGCAATTCCAATTGCAACTTCAGCTTCACTTCTCCTTCTCCATTTCAACAGCTCTCTCTCTCGCTATGTTTCTTCTCAAGGTCATCCATCATCTCTCTCTCTCTCTCTCTCTCTAATTTCCTGCAATTCATTCCTTTAACCTCACTTTATTTCTATTTCAACAGACATGGAGACAAACTGCTTTTGGTCTTTATGGTTACCTCAATTTCACTAAACCAGCTTTTCTGTATGTAACTTTCTTCTTTCATTTTCATTCAACTATATTCTATTCATTATTTGTTCCTAAATGATATAATGTTGCTCATATTAAATCATAATTATTGATACTAGATTTAAACTATAGGAATTCATTTTGTTTCAATCAATGGCTTCTCATGTAACCATACCTTTGTATTTTAAATTACTGTAGGAAATAAAAGTGATTAGACTTATAGATAGTTTCACTTTTGGATGGCTCAAGATTGATTCTGGAGGTGTAGAATTGATTTTTACATGTTTGGATGTCTTCGGGTGGAATTGATTCTATTGAAACTAGGAGAACTATTGTCACTGTAGAACTAAACATACACGTTGTAAGTTCAACTTGCTTAAGTCAAGTGAAATAACAAATATATTCCTTGGCAATTAGTTGTAAGTTCAACTTGCTTAACTCTTTGTACCTTAGACAAAATCGCAGATTAAAGAGGGAAAGAAGGGTTAGGTTACTAATGATATGTGATATGACAAAAATAGTAGTTAAGGAAATAACTCCCAGTGACTAGCTTTTGGGGTTAAGTTATGCTTAAACTTAAGTTCTAAAACGGTATCAGAGTCTATCATAAATTTGTTGTTGGGCCACTCATAGGTTACAAGTCCTCCAAACTTCATGCTCTAGGTGTGCGGTCGAGAGTGTGAGGGGATTTATTGGAGATCTCACATTGATTAGTAACACAACCAAAATAGTAATTATAAGGGGGAAATCCTCCCATGAGTTAGCTTCTGAGGTTGGAGGTCCTCCAACCTTAAGTAAGTGTGTTGCTCCTCCAAATCTCACGCTCCAAATATTCAGTCCTTGGCCATAGGAAGTCAATCGGAGATTTCACGTTGATTAGTGATATAGCTAAAATAGTGGTTATAAGTGGGAGCAGGGTCTGAGGTGAGCTATCCTCCCATGAGATTTTCGGATTGAGTGGCCAGAACCCAATTCTAAGAATTAATACTATTATATGAGTTGAATTATAGTTGTCCCTCCAATTCATAATGCTTAGCTTAGCTCACAACATTGGTGTTACTTGTATAGGTTGATGCAAAACAAATCCGAAATTCATTCCCTTTTCTTTGAGTGAAGGTAAGTTTATTTGTTTGTTGTATTGGTTTATCCAGTATCAACTTTTACTGTGTTGAAATAATCATTTTATACTTAAATTGAGTTTGTTTCGTTAAATTTTTTACATCGAGGAGCTTATAAGATTGATTTGTATCTGTGACTGAACTTGGTCTCATGATATTTCGAAATTGAAAAACAAAATAATAGAAGATGAATGTAGATAACTGCTATTTATTGTGTTTATACACAGATTTATGTTAGTGCTGTTGTTATTTGGCCTTATTGATGGCTCATGTATAAATCAAAACTTTCCCAGTGATCATTCTAAGAAATTCAAAGCAGAGGAAATAGAAACAAAAATACCAGGGAAGAATTGCATTGTTACGGGAGCTAACTCCGGGATTGGCTATGCAACAGCCGAGGGTCTTGCCCACCGGTTTTCATCTTTCTCTCATCTTTGTTTCTTATACCTTGTTTTTTGTTATAATTTGTAAAAACAATTATTTTCTCACATACAATTAGAGATTATTTGTTAGAGATTTTTGAAACAGCAGAATCTGTTTTGTTTTCGTCAACTGTAATGAAAATCACTATTTTTAAAAAAAATCAGTTAAAAAATGATTTTAATGAGAAACTATTCAAAACAAATTATCATTTTAAGCAATTTTTAGATTATTTTTATAAGAAGCTACTCAAAACTACTTCTCGTTTTAACCATATATATTAGATATTAGACTCTAATATCAGAATCTAAAAAAAAGTGATTTTGATTATGCTGGACAAAACAACTTTTTTTTTTAAATCTCTAAATTCTTGAATGTCAAAATCACTTATTTTATAATCTGTAACAAAGGGACCCTAAAAACAGCTTTTCATTTGAAACTATTTATAGATTTTTTTCAGATTATTATTTTTTCAAAAAGTTGTAACCGAAACAGATGAAAACTTTCAATAGTATTATGTGATTATTTTGCGAAATAATTTGTAACAGACGGACTCTAATATCTATGGTTAATGATTTTTTTCCAGTGGTGCAACCGTCTATCTTGTATGTCGTAATAAGGAGAGAGGAGAGGCAGCTCTTTCTCAAATTCAAACTAAAACTGGAAATCAAAATGTATATTTGGAGGTATTGTCTTCTCTTTTTTTCTCCTGTTATGTAGCCACCAATCTTATTTTTTAATCATCAAAACATTAGACTTTCCTAATGTCATGTATTGAACATAAGCTTTATGGCACTTTCCACAATTTAGTTGAATTGGAAATAGTAAAAATGTCATATGTGATAGCACATGACTAGCTAATCTTTTTTTTGCAGATTTGTGACCTGTCATCTGTCATGGATATCAAGTCACTTGCTTCAAGGTTTTCTAAGAACACTGTGCCAGTACATGTGTTGGTAAATTGTAAATCATATTGTGTGATAATATAATACTTCACTGCATGGTTGAAATTGCTGGTAACTTTACTAAAAAAATATTTAGGGGACATTTGTAGATTGCTTATAGATATTATTTTATTTCAAGAAACTACAACTTATCATGGGCTTGTTTGGATAAATAGCTTAACTAGGCGCTTATATATAAGTTCTTAAGTTATTTCTATAGTCAAAGTGAAAATATGGTCTAATTGTTTTCATATAAGCTATAAGTTGTTTTAATAAACTATCTAGAGAACTCATTGAAATTAGCTGATAAAAATTTATAGACATGTTATGAACAGTTTTCACAATCTGTCAAGTGCTTATGTCAATAGATAAGTCGAGATAAGCTCTTCATAAGTCAATTCAAATGAAGCTTATGGCTATTGTTGAAGAATCAAGGAAAATCAGATTTGATTCTCTTTTATTTTATATTATTCTGTTTATTTTTATTTTATGGTTCTGTCATTATTACTCAGTATTACTATTGTAATTTTCCCCCCTATATAAACAACTTAGGTCTTTAGTAGTAAAATATGAAAGTATTTTGCCTTTTACTTTCTTCATGGTAAAACTCTTGGTTAGGGCTCTGTAAAGCTTTCCACAACCTAGTGGAGTTTGGGCTCCAAAACTAAAAGGGTTGAACCTCTAACCTTGTGGTTAACAGCGAGACGCTCCAACCAACTAAGCTAAAGGGACCTGTTTTTTATCTACCTAATGACACACAATACCCTATGGAAGGAAGCTTTATGGGTAGCGGCGGCGGCAGCAGCTACGATGGTTTGGGTGAAAAATCAGAAGTAGTCAACAATGCCGGCAGTATTGGTTTAGGCAGTGGCGGCTGGAATGGTTTATCCAATTTTTTTGGCCATAAGGGAACTTCTAATACCCTTAAGGTTGAAATCCAGAAACTCAATGGAAAAAATTATGTCGAATGGTCCCAAACCGCAAGATTGATACTAGATGGTAAGGGAAAATATGGTGCCCTAATGCAGGATTCTTCTCAAATCTTCGATTTCAAATCACGATTGTGGCATGCCAAACAAGGAGATAGAGATGTCACTACCTATTATAATGAGTTGATGACACTATGGCAAGAATTAGATCTCTGCTATGATAATCATTGGAAGTGCTGTGAGGACAGTGTTTTGTTTCTTAAGAGACAAGAGAACGACCGAGTATTCATGTTCTTGGTTGGGCTTAATAAGCGGCTTGATGAAGTTCGAGGCAGGACCAGGTGTTATGATGGGTAAGTCACCTTCTAATGTTGAAGTTGAAAGCTCTGCCCTAATCACTAAGAATGAAGATGGGAAGAGAGATGGCAAGAAACCATGGTGCTAACATTGCAAACGTCCATGGCACACACGTGATGCATGTTGGAAGCTCCATGGAAAACCTCTAAATTGGAAGAAAAAAGGAGGAAACGAAGGTCATGCCCTCCAAGTTGGTACCTCTGATCAAGAGAAGCAGCTTCCTTCAAGCCCATCTCCTTTCACCAAGGAACAATTAGATCAATTGTACAAACTTCTTGAGTCTCAAACTCCTTCTTGCTCTATAGCTCAAAGAGGTAATTTTCCAAAAACTGCTCTACTTAGTGTCACTCCCAGCCATACTTGGATTATCGACTCTGGTATTACTGATCAAATGACTGGGGAGTCGAGTCTGTTTTCTTCTTATAGTCCTTGTGCAGGTAACCACAAAATTAAAATTGCAAATGACTCTCTTTCAGCCATTGCAGGGAAAGGTTTTGTTACCTGTGTTAACCTTAAAAGATGTCTTACATGTTCCCAATTTATCATGTAATTTGTTATCCATTACTAAATTAACAAAGGATATAAATTGTCAAACTAACTTCTTTCATTCTCATTGCACTTTTAAGGATTTGAACACGGGGAAGATAATTGGCAATGCTAAGGAGAATGGAGGACTCTATTATCTTAACAATGGACTCGACTTCAAAGACCAACAAAAAACGAGTACCTGCTTTGAATCTATTTTTGTTTTTTCTAATAATGATGATATTATGTTGTGGCATTTACGGTTAGGATATCCTAGTTTTCCGTATTTGAAATATTTGTTTCCTAAATTATTCTCTAAGAAGGATCCGTCTTTATTTCATTGTGAAACTTGTGAATTTGCTAAACATCACCGTTCTTCTTTTTCTACACAACCATATAAAAAATCAAAACCGTTTGCAGTTATTCATAGTAATGTTTGGGGTCCTAATAGAATAAACACTTTTTCTAATAAAAGATGGTTTATAACCTTTATTGATGATCATACTAAAATTTGTTGGGTTTATCTATTGAAAGAAAAATCAGAAGTTGGACAAGTTGTCAAAAATTTCTTTAAAATGGTGCACACTCAATATCAAACAAATATTCAAGTCTTTAGAAGTGACAATGGTAAAAAATATTTTAATATACTCTTGTCCGATTTTTTTTCTAGCAAATGGGGTTCATCAAAGTTCTTGTGTTAATACACTCTAACAAAATGAAATTGTAGAGAGAAAGAATAGACATCTTCTTGAGGTTGCTAGAGCTTTACTATTTCAAATAAGGTTCCAAAATATTTGTGGGGTGAAGATGTTTTAACTGCATCATATTTAATTAATCGAATGCAATCTAAAGTTTTAGATTTTCATACCCCTCTTGATGTTTTTTGAAATTATTTTCCTTTGACTAGTGTCTCTGCTGATTTGCCACTAAAAGTTTTTGGTTGCACTGCTTTTGTTCATGAACATAAACAACTTGACAAACTCGAGCCACGAGCAATAAAATGTGTGTTTATCGGTTACTCTCCAACTCAGAAGGGGTATCGGTGTTTTGAACCAAAATCAAAAAGAATTTTTGTAACCATGGATGTTACTTTTGTTAAAAATCAACCATTTTTTACTAACATTCATCTTCAGGGGGGAAAGTTTAAGGAAGATTCATTTTTTACTTTTGAAAACATCATTACTTTAAGTGATATAGTGTTGTCACAAAATTTTGAGACTTGTATTGATGCACCAAAAGAAAATGCCCAAGAATCCATATTGAAATTCAATCCACTTATGAATGAGGTTTCGACAGATTCGGCGGCGACAATTTCACATCAAAATCACAATGATCAAATTCTTGATCTCAATAATAATGAACGACCACCTGAAATGCCACAACATAATGACTCAGATAAAGAGATATTGTCTTATTCATTTGCTGCATTTACCTTTAAGTTGTTTGCTGTAGAAATTCCAAAAAATATACAGGAGGCTCTAAAAATTTCAAAGTGGAAGGAAGTTGTTCTTGAGAAGAATCAAACTTGGAGAGTCATGACGTTACCTATGAAGTAGCAAAATTGATTTACAAGGAAGGGGGGTTTGAATTGTAAATCTCCCTTTTTAAAATTTCCAGAGAAAAACTTCAGTTTTAAACACAAGAAAGTTCTTGGTTAAGGAAGCAGAAAAATGGTGAACGTTCTTGGTTTGAATAGAAAACGGAGAACGTTCAGATTAGTGTTTAAAACAGAAAACAGTTTTGTATTTTAATCTTTGAAACACGATTAAACTGAATAAAGAGATAAGGGATAAGAAATACCACACGCAGATATATCTTGGTTCACCCAAACTTGGGCTACGTCCAGTCCTCACGAAGTGAGATTTTCCACTAAGTGTTTAAAACAAGAACTTTCTTGGTTTTACAGCACCTAGTCTAGATCAACCTTGATCTTTTGTTTTCAGAACTTAAACTAATTCCTACCCAGAAAAAGTTTAACCAAATCACCTATCAATCTTGATAGGATTTCTTACAATCTACCCAAACTATCTTTTACTCTTATAGTTTGAGTTTACAATGATGATGAGATTGATTTTGTTTAGAATCTGTGAATTCTCAACTCTTGTTTGAGATTCAATTCTTTACAGATAAATCAGAATATATATCAGAGTAAAACAATTTAACTAAAAACTGATTCTGTAAGAGATTTTCAGAACTTCAAGTATGAATGTGAATGATTGTGATAGCTGTGTTAGCACTTGAACTTCTTATTTTTCCTTGAGCTGTGGCCTTCCTTTTATAGGCTTGAAAGCAGTGAATAAAGGCCAATATAGTCGTTGTAAAGGCCTTGTTTCAGACTGGACCAGTGGCTTTATTTCTAATTAAAAATAATCCTTTTATTTTCCTGATCAGTCTTGAGCTATAGTGTTTTGGATCAATCTTTCTTGAGTTGTTAATGATCTTCTGGAGCTTCTGGTAAGTGACAATTTTGTTGGCTTGATCTGAAGCTTTGGATCAGTAAAAACAGATTGAAAACAATCACGAAAACTTGAAGTAAGAAGCTTGTACTGAAGCTTCTGAAATTGCCTGGAGATTGATTGATCGTTCTGGACGTTTGTTCTTTAGGTATCCTCTGTTAAATTCCATAATGTATCCTCTGGTAATTTCCAGAATGTATCTTCTGGTAATTTACTTTATAAGGTATCTTCTGGAGTCTGATACCTATTGTTTCCAGAACAGTCTGGACAGGCATCTTTGAGAGTCTTTATCTTTCTCAATTCGAAAGTTCTCTTGATCTGAATTGATCTTATGTGTTCTCTGCCATGTAGTGATCATATCCATGTAACTTCCAGAGCCAACAACTTTAATTAAGTGATGAAGAAAGTTGGGTCTTTATGCTGTCACAGTCTGGCGAACATTCTCCGTTTTCCAGAATGTGAAGAATGTTCTTCTGATGCTGTTTTCTTTGATTCTTTTGAAACCTGTCTATGATTTAAAACACTCAAAAGCACAGGTTAAATTAACAATACATTTAGAATCATAATTAAACAATCTTTAATTAACCTTTGTTTGTTTTCATCAAAACATTAAATTTGAGAGTTTTTCTTAACAACCTACAGAAAAGAATGTCATTGACTATAAATGGATATTTACTGTGAAATATAATTCTGATAACACAGTTGAAAGATACAAGTCACGTATGGTTGCTAAAGGGTTTACTCAGACATATGACGTTGGTTACTTAAATATCCTTTGTCTAATTATGTGTTCATTTGCTGCATTTACCTCTAAGTTGTGTGCTGTAGAAATTTCAAAAAATATACAGGAGGCTCTAAAAATTTCAAAGTGGAAGGAAGCTGTTCTTGAGGAGATGAGAGCTCTTGAGAATAATCAAACTTGGAGAGTCATGACGTTACCTACAGGAAAGAATACCATTGACTATAAATGGGTATTTACTGTGAAATATAATTCTGATAACGCAGTTGAAAGATACAAGGCACACTTGGTTGCTAAAGGGTTTACTCAGACATATGACATTGGTTACTTAGAGACTTTTGCTCATGTTGCCAAATTAAACACTATTAGAGTTCTCTTGTCCTTGGCGATGAATTTAGATTGGTCTCTTAACCAACTTGATGTAAAAAATGTTTTCCTGAATGGTGTTTTGAAGGAGGAAGTATACATGGATAGTCCACCTAGCTTTGAAGATAAGTTTGGTTCAAATGTGTGCAAACTACAAAAATCCCTTTATGGTCTCAAGCAATTCTCAAGGGTTTGGTTTGAAAAATTCACTCGGTCTGTCAAAAGGCAAGGATATATGCAGGGACAATCAGACCATACGCTGTTCATGAAATTATCTAATGTTGGTAAAATTGCAATTCTAATTGTATATGTAGATGATATTATTCTCATAGGAGATGACATTGTTGAGATGGAAAGATTGAAGAAAAATTTGACAAAATAGTTTGAGATCAAAGATTTAGGCGCGCTTAAATATTTTCTTAGTATGGAAGCTGCTCGCTCAAAGAAGTGAATTATTGTTTCTCAAAGGAAATACATCCTAGATCTCTTGGAAGAAATTGAGATGAGTGGGTGTAGACCAGTAGATACTCCTATGGAATTAAATGCTAAACTTTGGGAGAAAGACAGTGTTCATGTTGAGATTGGAAGATACCAGAGGTTGGTTGACAAACTTATTTATCTAGCCCACACTAGACCTGACATCGCTTTCTCTGTGAGTGTTGTAAGTCAATTCATGCATTCTCCCTATGAAAAACACTTGGAGGCAGTTTATCAGATCTTAAGGTACTTGAAATCCAATCTTGGAAAGGGTTTGTACTTCAAGAAAACTAATGACAAAGAAGCCTCTATATTTACAGATGCTGATTGGGCAAGATCAATTACTGATAGAAAATCCACTACTGGATATTGTGCCTATGTTTGGGGAAATTTAGTCACTTAGAGAAGTAAGAAACAAGGGGTTGTTGTTCGAAACAGTGCAGAAGCCGAATTCAGAGCAATGGCTCAAGGAATCTGTGTACTTTTGTGGATTCGTAAATTGTTCTGTGATAGCAAATCAACAATAAGTATAGCTCACAACCCTGCACAACATGATAGAACCAAACACATTGAGATTGACCGCCATTTCATAAAAGAAAAAATTGATGGTGGAATTATATGTCTGTCATTTGTACTTCCAATAAGCAAATTGCTGATATCTTGACAAAAGGTTTGACAAGACCCAATTTTGAGCGACTTATAGCCAAGTTGGGTATGACAGATATCTATGCACCAACTTGAGATGGGGTGTTGAAGAATTATGGAAAATCAGATTTGATTCTCTTTTATTTTATATTATTCTATTTATTTTAATTTTATGATTTTGCCATTATTACTCAGTATTACTATTGTAATTTTCTCCCCTATATAAACAGCTTAGGGCTGTAGTAATAAAATATGAAAGTATTTTTCCTTTTACTTTCTTCAGCTATGTTTGATATCACACTAAATTTTCCAGAATCACGGTAGCTCACCGTGATTCTGGTAAAAATCGAACTGCAGATATGATAATTTTACAATTTTAGGCAATTTATTCTCTTAAATAAAATCTAATATGGATTATTTTGCATCAAGGTAAATAATGCTGGCTTGATTGAGCAAAGTCGAGAGACCACATCAGAGGGGTGAGTCGTTTTGTTTAATGTGGAAATACATTTTTTTCCAACTCTACCTGCAGTAGTCATTAATCTGTTGTCTTTTAAGTTTTAATTAGTGTTCTCAATCATTGATCACAAAAATTAGATGTTAGTTCAAATTCCGTATAGTTGCTATTTGATAACACTTTGTACCAAATCGTGTATCGCAAAACAATAGCGAATTGTTCAAATTCTACTATGTTAATGTGCTACTAACAAAACTGCTTTTAATTTTACCTATTCTATTCCAGGTTTGAGTTGAACTTTGCTGTCAATGTATTAGGCACTTACACAATGACTGAATCGATGGTACCATTACTGGAGAAAACTTCGCCCGATGCACGTGTCATTACGGTTTCTTCTGGTGGAATGTATAGTACTCCCTTGATCAAAGATCTACAGGTAACTGTGTTGTGAACATTTCAGCTAACTCAATCATTTATAAGATTTCTGTATAATTTATGCTGTTGTCTGTACCAGTATTCTGAGAGCAACTTTAACGGGACTGAACAGTATGCTCGAAACAAGCGTGTTCAGGTCAGTTATATTGATGATTCTAAATTATGGTACACTTTTGAAGTGGTTACTATGTTGTTTTATCTTAGTAATACCATAATGATCAATGCCTTTAATGACAATGTAGTCAACATACACAAACTAGTCAATACAATGTGACCAAATAGTGATAGAATATCGAGTAATCTGCCTTACTTCAAGTCATATCGAATTGATGAACAACATTGTTAATCTGTTAAACCAAGTCTTAGGAGACTGTTTGAGGTTTTGTAGAGATTTGCATAGACAGGGAACTAGCCTCAAGATTCCCCCTAAGCAACAAATCTAGGAAACGATAAACCCAATTTCTTTAAATTGTGCAGGCTTTGCATTTCACATATTTGAGAATCCTTATTTCTTGAATAGAGGATAGGAAACATTTTGAAGAGATTACTAGAATGATCTGTCTAATTTTTGTTTGTTTTATGATATATATTTGAAAATGGCAGGTTGCACTAACAGAAAAGTGGGCTGAGACGTATAATAATAAAGGGATAGGATTTTACTCAATGCATCCAGGTTGGGCTGACACTCCTGGAGTTGCAAAAAGTTTGCCAAGCTTCTCAAAATCGTAAGTAATGCTTGTATTTACCTATGAAGCACATATATTGACACGGTTACCAGCTGACACGTCGACACCAGTAGTAATTAGAGAAAATGAATTAATTGAGTGTAATCACAGTGTTGGTGTTGGACACCGACGTCTTTAATTCGAAGTGTCTGTGCAACAGAGTTCCTTACATATCTCTATTGTTGTCTTGATTTGTTCTTTGTGATATTTAGTCCAAGTTGAATAAAATAAAATTGATGTCATCACATTTTAGAGATTAAAATTAAAATAGTCCACATGTGATAAGAACTAATTAAACATAGACTAAATATTACTAGAACTAGAATCAAAACAATGAGAAGCAATTTAAAGCAAATGCTCCTATTTTTCAAACCAATCTTTTTTGTAGGTGCTGTAACCAAAACAAGTCTATTACATGAATTAAAAAGTTATATAAACTCCAAATTTATTTACCTTTAAACACAAAGAAAAGAAAACAATTGACAGAGTCCTATTGGTTATATACTTAGTCAATTAATTACAGAATGTCATTCTAACAATATTAACAATACTAATATTAGCCGTTATAAAAAATAATAATAATTACAGGCTTTCGGGGAAGCTTAGAACAAGTGAAGAAGGTGCAGACACAATTATCTGGTTGGCATTACAACCAAAGGAGAAGTTGGTATCAGGTGCATTTTATTTTGATAGAGCTGAAGCTCCTAAGCATCTTACATTTGCTGCTACCAGTGGTTCTCATTCTGTGATCAACTCTGTCATCGATAGTCTTCGCTCCATGGCATCTCTTTCAGTTTAAATAGGTAGCTTACAGTGAAAGTAAACCTTAAAAGTTGTAATTAATCATAAACACATTGCTAGAACAGAGATCAAATAAAATTACACCTGCGTAACACTTTATACCGCACAATAATTTTATTAGATACATATTTTACAAAACTTGTTGGAGTAAAAATTTATTTCATTTAGATTATCACTGGAAATTTTTAGGGTAACATAGCATTACCGAAATTAGTGTCAATAATATAATGTTTCAGTAATCATCAATAGCCTACTCTTCCAACCAAACCATACATTTGAGATGCAATAACCATTTATGTCCGAGTAGAACAAGTTATGCATTGTAAATTTTCCTTAAGTTTTATGTGAATATGTTGAACTTGAATTTTCGAGATGCATTACAAATGATTATTTTTCACATGATATAATATAATAGGGGGAATTTCAAATGATTACTTTTATTGTTAAAGCATGCATTGTTATGTTGCATACTATATTCGAATCTAAGACATCACAATTGGAAGTAAGTTTTTTTTTAAAAATTTACATGTTAAACAAGTGGCCTCTATTTTTAAAGTTGACCGTTTTGGTCTCTCCCTCAGATTTTTTAATTAAAAAAATAACGATTTGATATATCTTAATTAATGTGGCATACGATTTCATAATATAAATTCATCTAAATGCATTAATTGTTCATATGTCGTTATTTAAATTACTAAAATAAATTTACGAAGTTGAAAGCTATATGTTTAGAGGGTTTTATTGTGATGTCATAAATATTAATCATTCTACATCATCGTATCATATATCATGTTATTTAAAACATGCTACATCGTTATTTTTTAGTTAAAAAATTAAAATAAGAGACCAAAATTATTCGATTTTAAAATAAGGAGATCAATTTTAAAAATTAGTAAAAATAACAAGATTGAAACTGCAATTAAATCTAATACTCTTTGTCTTAGTTTGAGAAGAGAAATTAAAAAGAAAAGATAACATGTAAGAATCATATCAAATCAAGGTGATCAGTTGTTTGTTAAATCTTTCTCTATGCTTTGATGCACCATTTAATTTAACTATGTTTTTAACTCCAATAAAATATAATATTTTCTTGCAAATGAAATGACATAACTAGCAATTCTAAATTTTATCCCTCAACTCAATCCAAAATGAGAGCGATTACAAATTAAAGATATTTATATTTTTGTAGACATAATCAAATCCATCACACATTTTTAGTTATATATATTATTTACAGATTTCCTGCATATCGATGCCTCTTGATATTATTAATTAATATACCAAACTAAACTTTCCTAAGAAACACATGAGAAGCAATCATGTCAATAAAGTAGGCTTCTTTAACCAATATTGCTGAAACCTCTGCCTTGAGTACTCCTTGTAGTCAAACTCAATTGTATTTACATAACTCTGCAACAAAATATTTAATCAAATCGAGATTCAAATCGTGAATCAAATCATATTATGAATCACAACAAACATTACAGATGAAAAATAAGTCACATAGCAAAATTATAAGTTGATATATCATATATATATATCTCAAAATAATTCAAGGTTCAAGTCATAAATGAAACAACAAAAGAAAAGTGACTAGATATCCAAAGTTGACAACAAAAAATGGCTAACTACACTAAGTCAAGCAGTATTAGAGTAAATCGAGATTCATCATAATTAATCACGATTCAAGATAGGACTCATGTCCAAAATAGATACATACAGGACCAATCCCACATGTTTAGAGGCCTAAAGTAAATGTTATAGTGGGACCTTTTAAAATAAAAATAACACAAGGCTTATAAAAGAATCAAGTTTTGTTGCATCAAAGTTTGAACTTGGGTCAGGACAGATATAGGGCCCTAATCTCGATCAAGTGGCCTAGGTGGACATCTATAACTAATTTATCATATCATATATTCATAACTAAGTTGAATTATTTTAGGTCTCTTTTTGAGTCAATTTTTAGGCCTAAAGTCCTAGCTCAGATTGCTTGGCCCTTGGACTGGCCTTGCACGCATAGTAGAGATTCATATCGATTGAGTTCAGTTTTGTACTAATCGAGATACAACTCGCATGTATCGTAAGATACGGATAACATGCATTAAGTTGACAAAAATACGTTTTAGAGTAACTATAAAAGTGTAAAGATAAAACTTACTGAAATAAGTCCCCACAAGCCCCAAAAAAGATGGTTTGCAAGAGTGTACTTCTCTGCAGCATTCACTAACTGCTCCACTTCAGCATCACTTGGCTTTTTGCCTGTTTACAAGTTTCCAATTCAACATTTTTGAAAATATGCTTTAAATTTTATAACATCATTTTGAAAGCTTGAATGTGATTTAACTTTAGTTAGTTTAAAGAGTGCAATAAACAACTTGAAAAATCAGCATATAAATTAAGGGTAAATTAAAAAGATGAATGCAAGTTCGACAGATCCGGATTCCCTGCATTCATGCAGTCAGACATCGGTGACTGTTCAATTAAAATCAAACTTAGGGTTTAAGGTCATCCGAGCTCAATCGAACGGTCATTGATTGTCCTAATGCATGAATGTAGGATTTATCTGGATGCAGTAAATCTGTTTTCAAGTTCAACATCATCTAAGGTAGGATACTCGATTGTCAGATTGAATTTGTCATGGAAATGGACTAACCTTCTGAACTCAAGTATGTATAAATAAATCTTCGACGTTCCTCGAGATCTGGTATACCATAAAACAAGTTGGTGTCTCAGCAGCAATACATTTGAGATTGATTTCAGATTCTCATTGAACATAAATGTAATAGAGGTTGTAAAATGTGTCAGTAATTACATTACCAGGATATTTACTGTAGTCAAGAACATGAGGTGTGTCACTATGGTAATTCGCCGCCATTTCACAGAAATGATTTGCAAGGTCGTACGCAACAGGATTGTAACTCGCATACTCGTAATCCTATATCATTCATAAGTAGAAACAATTGTAATGAAAAGTAAGTTTATAAAAAGGATATGACTGATGAAAAATGAGAAGACCATTATAAAGTGGTATTATCATAAATCATAATCTGAAACGAAACTTTGCATGGTTACTAACTTTGCTATTGGAATATATAAAATAGCAAATGAAGACCACATCAAAATAAAACAGTCCCTAACAGGCGGTTCGGTTGGTTCAGAGTTCAAACCCTGAAAACTAACCTAACCTACCAGGGTTTTGAACCCTGGTCTCTTGGTTGTTTAGGTCATTAGTCTGTTGTTGCTCTCAATGATCCTTGAACCACGAATAGTATAGATATATATACACGCACAATTTAGAAAGATAACTTACAATTAAAGTGACTGATCTTGTCTCTTCATCTATCATAATGTTACCATATTGTAGATCATTGTGGCAAAAACCAATATCTTGATATCCTTCTGATAACAATTCCCCCAGCATATTTATTTCAGCATCTAGATTGTCCAACCCAAAATTGTTGATATCCTTTTGAGAGCACAAACTTTTGGCATGATTAAGCCACTTCCTAGTAAAATATGGAGAGCATATATAATTATGTATAGCATTAGAATTTTTTATTTTGAAGATTGGTCAGAGTCTGATCTATTACCTCATTCTCTGCCAAATTTGAGCCTTCTTTGTACCAGGCATTTGAAGATTATGAAACTCCTTCATCTTCGATGCTATCAAAGACGATATTTCACGGTCACGGAGGTCAGCGGCCGAAAGTGTCTAAAAGACCGAAAAATTGGAAGCAATTATCACTTTGTCAAGTTTGTCATCTTCAATTTTCAACAACTTTGAATTTATTTTGATCCACAAGAAATTGAAAAGGAACATGAATTTTATTCTAATGTTAGTTACAACTGTAATGGTTTCAGAGGTAGACAGCAATTTTTTTTAATATTTGTAGGGTCTACTAACTAATCATTGATAAATAGAGAAGAAAAATGTCTATTATGAGTTTGTAAACTATGAGTTCTTCCACAACTCGTCTTTTTTTTGTAACCATGTTTTTGCTGCGAAGTATCCATCGACTTTGTCTGTGAATAAAAGTCTTTTATGTTTGTATATAAAATAAAGGCAACTCATTGATTGCACAAGTTATACATTACAATATTTTCTAAAGATCATCAATGAAATAAAATAGAGAATGGAATAAATAAACACTACACATGTTACCTTTAGATTTATGCTTAATATATAATTCTGGATTCCTTTCAAAGATAGGCATTTTTTAATTAATTCTATTTTTGGGGTGACTTCTATTTTTAATAACTATATCATCCATTCAATAAAATTTCTAAAAGATGCTTCTTAAATAATCTTCCACTAACTGAAAATGCTAATCTTCCATTCCTCCAAAATTAGAGAGAGAGAGAGAGAGAGAGAGAGAGAGAGAATATATATAATATAAAAGAGAACCAAAGAAAAGCTTTAAAGACTAAAATAATAAACCACAATGGAAAAGAAAGATCTGAAACTTCAAAAATTAGTTAATGAAATCATTGCAGAAACTTCCATAATCATAACATTTACTTACCAAAGGTTAATTATCTCCAAAAGAATACTTTCTATTATTTTCTTTCACTTAAAATTCCATTTTATTTCAGTTTGTTAAAGATTTACACAAGAAAAAGTGAACCACACTTTATTATTAGAACTAATTGATCAGAAGAAAAAAAAAACACAAGACTTTTGTTTTTTAACCTACAAATTAAAACACTAAACCACACTTTATTAATTGAATTAAATTATCTGAATAGAAAAACTAGAGTTTACTGATAAAAATAGAAAAACACAGTTTTATTTACTTTTTTAAAAAACAAAAGATTTTTGTTTAATTAATAAGACATTTCTTTCAGAGGTGTAGACATGATCTCTGATTCTCATAACTCTTTAACTTATTTAGGAAAACACAAAAAACCTAATCACATACCCGGGCATGAATGAACTCTTCAACTCGACCGGTGGTGAACCGACCAAGAAGGCGCGGACCTTGTCCATTCTTTGACATACACTCAAAAGTTTTGATTTCATCATCCCTATTGAAGAAAACCTCAACACCTTCTCCATATAATCTAACCAAAACCCTTCTAAGATGAGAATCACTTTTTGTTGGCCAATTCACCTCAAAAACCTCATTTGTCATTGCACCCTTTAAGGGATTCACTTCCACAACACTCACATCATCAATTACATCTCCTAAATCAATAGCCACTCCTGCAAGAACTTTCATTATCTCTTCATGAGTTGCACAACCTTTCAACAATTCAAATGTCTTTAAGGCCATCACTTTCTGCATGTGGATAAAAAACATGTTTGAAATTGATGTTTTGATTTTACATGCAATATTAACAAGGACATATGAAGCACAAATATTCACATAGACACCAAGACACCGACATGTTAACCCCGATAATAATTTGTGAAAATAAATTAATTGAATTTAATAAATGTGTCAGTGGTGGTGCTGACAAAGTAGAAAATCTTGATGACCCAATTGAGAAAAAAAACCATCATAATTGATTGCCATTTGGAAAGTTCAATTTTTTTCAACAAAAAAAAAATGTATAGAATTTATAAGAGAATTATCAAAAAGAAAGAAGATTTAATAACCCTTTTGAAGAAAAAGAAGAAAAATGCAAAAATAAAAATTGCAATCCTTGAAGGTAAGAGGTTGAATTTGAGATGTTTTTAAGTCCTAACTCAACTACTAAATGCTGAAATTGTTAGGTTGGACAACATGTCCCGACACATAATCTCGCAGTTGTGTGTATGAATTTCTATGGGTATTTACTTGTGACAAAGAAGTTGAGAGCTTGAAAACAAAATTGTTACAATTTGAATCAAAGATTAAAACAAGCATACAAAGAGATAATCATAGTTCCAAGAAAAAACACTATAAATGAAAGAAAAAAAAACTATTTGGAATTATAAGAAATGATATAGTTGAGAAACACACACCTTTGAATCAAAACAGAAATGAAAGTCTGAGTCTTATAGAGGAAAATCAAGCAAAGCATATAAACAACTGCAATGGAGAATACATACATTAAAAAGATATATTATATACAAAAACAAGTATGAGAATGACATAACAAAATAATAATAAAAAAATAAGCATGATTAAAAAACAAATAGAAGAAATAAGAAAAGTAAATTGAGATTTGAGAAGAGACCCAAGAAGCAGAAGAGAGGAGAGATTCAGATACCGACACAAATGATCTTTATATTGTCAAACAAAGCTACCAAAGAAGCAACCTTTTTGTCAACAACAACAAAAGACTTATGAAACCAACTCCAATTATATTTATTATTATCTTCTTCCTTAAATATAGAATTCCGTTTATTAAATTATGATAATTTACAAAATTAATATTAGTATTAAATTTATTATTTAACAAATTTATCTTTTAAAAAATGAAAACTAGTTAAAATTTATAGAAAAAAACTTATATATGTTTTTTTAGATGTTTTTATATAGTTCTTAACATAAAACACATATTTTTTTAAGATTATAACAATCTTTAAGAAAATTATAAATTTAATGAAATTATTTTTGCTTAAATTAAAAATCATGCAAAAAGTATGTAAGAAAATACATCTAAGTTTGTATATATTTTTATTGTAATATTTCTTTTTGTTGAGTAACCTATTGATTATACTCACAAACATTGAATATGAAGGGATAGATAATATATAATTCTAACTCGGATTTATGTTTTTGCAACTATTATTATTAAAGAAATAATTTTCATACATTGTTGATTGTAAAAAAATTTATATCATTGATAAATTATAATCAATCATGTAAATGATTTTTATGACAAAAGTCAAATATAATTAATAATTTAACAATTGTGATTGATTGACAATATAAAAACCTTTTATACAAATAATATATATAAATTAAAAAATATAATATAATTAAAACTATATCAATAAAGAAATCATTAATGTAATTAAACTTTTTGAAAATATCTTATAAAAAGAAATATGTAAAAATTGGATCTAATATTTAAAGATAGAGAAGTATTTTTTAAACGATGATTGAAGTATATGCATTATTAATTATTATATATTATATAGAATATAAGCATGTCATAGAAAATTTCAATTGATTCTTAAATTTTTCCTAATTTAAAGTTTTTCTTAATTTGGACTCGGACATTAAATATTTTTTTAAAATAAACAAGAATATTCCAATACTAGAAAAATAAACAACAATATTTCAATACTTTCTTTGCATTGGACTTTTTTTTTTCTTTTCGGATTTTGTATATTTTTGGACGGTCGCAGATTCTTGTGTGGGGCCATTTCGTGGCAGATTGTAACTGATATGTAAAGATTCTAGGCGTTGCACTCATAAAATAAAAAATAAAAAAATTTGTAGGCGTTGAAAATGGTTATGCCAACAATAACAATAATATCCAATTCATCTTTCTTCATCAATGCTTTAAAGAAAAATGTCTCTCTTCATCGATAGATCCACATTTTTATGCTATTTTAAAGAAAAACTTTCTCTTAAATTTTTTATTTTTTATTTCTATGCTATTTTTTATTTTTTATGCTATTTTTGAGAGTATAATTAGATGTAAAAAGTCCTACACAATTATTGGAGCATATGTTTTCATGTAAATATTTATTGAAATATTTTATAAAATAAAAAAAATTACATCATTATACTGAGATATAATCGTTTGAGTCTTCATTTGTTTGTTAAAAATAAACTAGAATTAAATAAAAAGATTTCACTATATAATATAAATATACTGTTTTTAGTCTTTTTAAAAAATTTATTCAAAATAATTTTGGCCCTCTTTAAAATAATTTATATGTATTGTCTAAATTTTTAAATGGTTTTTCGCATCTATGTTAGAATACTATAATAATGTTTTTTTTATAAAAATTTAGAATTTTTAACAAAAGATGAATTAAATATGAATTTTTTTAAATTTTTAACACTTAAAAATTTATCTTTTGTTAAAAAATTCTAAAAATGTATAGAGGTGATTTTTATAATATTCTAAATATTTTTGCAAAAAAATATTTAAAAATTCGATTGATACACATGAATAAACTTAAAAGCAATAATTAAATTTGTTGATAAAAACATTTTAAAAACCATTGTTTAAAGAAAAAATTTAAAGTGATTAAAAATTAAATATATTATATTTATAAGAATCGAAGATTTATTTAATCCAATAAACTATAAGCACATTCGCATGTTAGTCTCTAGTAAACATTTAATCCTTCCAACCCACCACCTCAAAAAATTAAAAATATTAAATGAGTCCCAGAAAAAGTAGTGAATAGTTATATGGATGTTCTAGATAGTGTTGAATAGGTGAAGTGCTATGGATGTTCTAGGTATGCTTATAGCTTACTATTATGTCCTAAATTATAAGAAAAAATTAGATAAACAAATTTGATGTATTTACTTTAAAATTTGAATTAAATATACATCAATTTTTTAATCAATTTTTACTTATATTTTGGTACATAATAAGTATATAGCTCAAAACTTATAACTTAACTCAATAAAAAAAAAACTTATAGCTTAATAGCTAACTAATTAGAAGGAAATGATTCATAAAATTAGAGGTGTGTCATGACAATGCATAGTTTTCTTTGGATTTTTTTTCTTAAAAGATATAATAAAAATTATTATAATTAATTCACACAATTACGAGGTGTCTTATTCAAATTTAAAATATAATGTTTATCTTAATAATATCAATATTTAGTAGTTAAACTATGATTTAAAGATCATTCTCTCTTTGTTTTCATTATTATAGTTTTGAGATCCATGGTATATAGTGTTACAATAAATAATGGGGTTTAAATATCTTCTATACACTTCAAATTTACCTTAAAACTTTAATAATGTATAGAAGATGATTATAAATTAGAATTAGTCTCTTTTAAAGTCTAAAGATAAGGCAATAGGGTTGTTATTTCAACTAAATAATTGAAGTAACTAGAATATCACTAGAAGGGGGGTTGAATAGAGATATTCAAGGTTTTAAAAATTATGTTTCAGTTTTAAACTACTGTCCTCTTTCAGAGGATGATTTATCAGATGTAGTAAAGTTGAGAGAGAGAATAATGACACACGAATTTTTATACTGGTTCACCCAATGAAGGCTACGTCTAGTCCTCACACTCTAGTGAGTTTTTTACTAAGTATCAAAAGCTATTAGTCTCTCACTGAGGTTGATTATAAACTGTATATTCTTTAGCTTCACCAAGCTTACAATTCTTTCCTTCTGATTTCTCTTCAAGTGTTACTCACTTGAAGTTCTAAAGATGATATGAAGTAGTTTGATAGGATTTACTTTCTATAAAGATGAAACAAAGATCTAGTGTAAGATTATAGAAAGCTTGAAAGGAGATTGATAATGCTCTTGATAGCCTCTTGATATTTTTCTGTTTTTGCTCGTGTAGTTGTGTGTGTTGCTGAAGAAGAGCAACCTTTCTTTTATAGAGAGAAGGAAACTTTCTCTTCAAGAAAATTTTCCTTTCTGACCGTTTTTCCAAGATGTAATGAACCTCACTGTTGTTTTGAATTTACAGCCTTGCCATTCTGTCCTTTTACAGCCTGGCACATGGGAGGTTACTTCTTTACTTGGCTTTCCAGGAGGATAGATCATTCCATATGTTTTTAACAACTGGTCAGTGCTCTTTTCTGGTTCCAAGCCATGACCCTTCTCTGGTCGTGAATGATGCAGCTTTTGATACTTTGGAACTATTAGTTGTTCTTAATGTAAGAGGATGAATGAGCAGCTAGAATTTATCCTCTGGTAATTTCCTTTTGGTTTCTGAAGTTCACTTTATGGTATCCGTCTTCTGATGTTTACCTTCTAGAGTTCATCTTCTGATATTTATCTTCTAATATCCATCTTCTGATGTTTATCATGTGAAGTTCGTCTTCGGAATTTTTATTTTCTGGTGCATATCTTCTGGTATTCATTTTCTGATGTTTATCATGTGAAGTTCGTCTTCTGAATTTTATCCTCTGATGTTCATATTTTTATTCTCTGATGTGTTTCTTATGAAATTCATCTTCAGATGTATATCTTCTGATATTCATTTATGATTTTCATCTTCTGATATCGGCCAATCTGGACTAGCAAACTGGTCTGTTGAGATCCTCTAATCTCGGCCAACACTGGACCATTTATTCTGACCTTCTGATTTCGACCAACACTGGGCCATTTATTCTGACCTTCTGATTTCAACCAACACTGGGCCATGGTTTGATCTTCTGATCTTGGTCAACACTGTACTGGGTCTGGATTAGTTCTGGACAAAGGATATTTCAGTCTGGACCTTTTAGCTCATCTTCTGATTAATTCAGGGCTGTTTTTCACTTCACTGTCAGGCCATCTTCTTGTCAGAAGAACTTCTTGAATAAGTCTGACTTATGATTTCTTCTGGTTTGGATCCAGTCTTCCTCTGGCAGGCTTCCTTCTGGTCTGGTCCATGTCTCCTTCTAACTTTGTTTCCTTCTGATATGGGCCAGCAAAGATATCCTCTGGAGATTTCAGGATGCATCCTCTGGTATCTTCTGGATGCATTATCTGGTGTTTTCAACTCTCAGATTTTCTGCTTCTACTTCTAGTTTTCTGTTCCAGATGTTCTGCTTCTGGTTTCCCAGATGTTCTGCTTCTGGTGTTTTAACTTCAGATTTTCTCTATGGATTAATGGCTTTGTTTCCTGCATGCATTCATTCTTCTGGACATGAGGTTGCGATCTTTGGATCCTATTCCTTTCTTAGTACAATACTTAAATGCACGCATTAGTGTAATCATAATCTTAAGATAATTTTGTTATCATTAAAAGAGATTTTTTCTCAACAATAATAATCTGTTATGACATGCATGTAATATTTTTTGATTAAAGATATGCATGTAATAATCAAATTTGATTTTATCAATGGTTTTTTTGTTAGTAGATTATTTTATTTTGAAAAATTTAAGTAGATTAATTAATCAATGCCATTACAATTTAGCATGTTTAGACTTTTGGTTTTTATTCTCGTTCTTCAAAAATGTTACATTCATATTTATAATATAACTTTTTTTTTTTGTTTCATCAATTAAAAATATATTTATTTTTTTCCTTAAGTGTATATTTTATTAATGAAGTCATTATTTTTATATACTCTGTTGACTAGATTTATTAGCAATGATTTTATGTGATAGTTTATTTATAAGAATCAATAATGCATAAGTGTGTTAAAATACTAATGCATGTGAATCAATAATGCCAAAAAGCGTTCTCAATATATTGATTTATAAAAATACATGTGAATAAATAATATTGCAAATGAATGCAACTTCAATGATTTTGTCTATCAATATATAATATATTAAAATGAATCCTTCGTATTATTATATTGACACGTTATATATATAACATTAATTTTGTCACATCTATTAATGCAACTTTTAAAATTTATTCCTTTTTTACTTTTCATCCTATTTATTTTTTGTCTATATCTCTATAATTAAAAAGTTAATAAAAAAAATATAACTTTCATTATAAACTTGATTTAATTGTTCAGTTATTTTGTTAATTCATTACATATAAATACATCATAATATTTTAATTACAATTTTAATAATTAATAATTAAAATGTAACAACTATAAATTACCACAAAATATATAAAAATATAATCATTACATATTAAAAATTAATAATCAAACTTATTTACAAACAATCCAATGAAGATAAAATGAAAATAAATAAAAAATATTCAAACAAATTCATTTAAATTAGCAAGATTTTGCAAAAAAAATAATAGCAAATAAAATATTTTTTAAATAAATATTAAATTATGCATTAAATATTTTCAAAGAAATCTATAATTTGTGTTCATTTTTCTCTTATCGGCGCTCGGGTACATATTTTATTCCTCTAATAAAAATAAAAATATTTATTTACATAAATTGTTCACGAAAACAAAGACACTCATTTTAAAATATTAAACTTATAAATTGGATGAAGGATAAATGAGAGCATAGTCATTTAACAACAAAATAATCAAAAAGAAATCGTACTTTCAATTTGTTCATTTTAAACTTTTTCCAAAAACATAAATCAAAATATCTTTGAAAGAAGCATGTGATATAACACCTCTAATTATGAATTAGTATTCAAAGCTTAAGTGGAAATAAAACACAAACCATAAAATATAAGAAATAATAGTTCAATCAATTAGTCAAAAAAGAAAAAGAAATAATAGTACATTCAAGATAAAAAAAAGTAAAACAAAAATTAAAATAATGATCATATGAAAACCAATGCTTACAAAATATATATTCTATTTTTTATAGAAAGAAAATATTCTATAATGATTGAATGTTTAAAACAAAACAAAATGTATACAAACGGTCACTCATTTTTTTTAATAATAATTTTTAGTGTGAGAATCACTCATTTAATTACAAACTTTTCAATTGTGTATACAAATAATCTCTCATATTTTTTTAATCATATTTTTTAGAGTGAAAATCACTAATATTTTTTTTACAAATTTTACAAGTTTCTAGTCTATTTATTCATTTGTTACACAACCAACTATTCTTATAAACTTAGAAACTTATAAATATTGAAAACTTTTTTGGCCACATTCAAACTTTTGAAAAAATTCAAAGTGAAAGAAAATCTTACAAATACACCATGCAATGTGTGGATTATATTCTAGTTGATACTAAAAACACATGTTTCACATTCGCAAGTTGTAAATTGTGAGGGAATTTTTCAAAATATATTTGGATTTCTCTAATAGCTATATTAATGTAGCAAAATTAAATAACTTAATGTATTACTTGATCAAGTGGTTGTAATGCTTGGATTTAATGCATCTGTTAGTCATTGAACCAATGCATCTGTTAAGTTACCAAAGGTTACACTCTTTTTTGAGAGTTGTTTTCTTTCACCAATTGGTATGAATTTCTCTATAAATAGAGATACTTTAGAAGCAAAAAGGCGAACAAGACAAAATTCATGTTACATGAGTCAAATTTCTGTCAAAAATATCTCTTAGTCATTTCTTATTTTCTCTAGTGCACGAGAGTAAATGAAGGAACTTCATTATGTAAAATGTCATTAATCGATAGGCTTGATGTAAATGTGCAATTCACTTCAAGGATTCCAAAATATTCTGAAGGGGATTCGCCAGTTAACTCGTTTGCATCCAATGTATATAGACTGGTGGGGCGAATCGAACCTAAAGCTTGGTGTGATACACACACTTTGGAATTTATTGTCCAACATTCATCATCATTAGTTTCATCTTTTTCTTGTTCAAGATTTTTCCCCAACTGTTAAGATTCAAAACTGTGATTAAAACTGAGGTTTCTGGCAAAAATACGAATCTGTATTCGAATACAGCTTCATTGTATTCGAATACAGAAGCCAAACAAGGCAGAATCAACATCCTGTATTCGAATACAGACTCCTTGTATTCGAATATAGAGGCTGTCACAGTACAAAAATCAGAATTTCTACATCTTCAGTAAATTCTCAAAAACTTCATCATCACCACTTCAAACTATCACCAAATTTCCATTTTTAATCAGCACAAACCTTCCCAAGGTACCCCAACACTTAAGGTTTATAAAACAATGTTAAAAACTTGAATTTCTGAAAAACACGAATCTGTATTCGACTACAGCTCCCTTGTATTCGAATATAGAAGCTAAAACAGTGAAAAATCAGCATTCTGTATTCGAATATGAGGTTGTCGTAGTCGAATACAGATGCGAAGTCAGTGGCAAAAGTTGTAAATCTGTATTCAGCTACAGAGGGTCGTAGTCGAATACAGAAGCTAAGTCAGAAGCAAAATTGGAAAATCTGTATTCGACTACAGAGGGTCGTAGTCGAATACAAGTTCGAAAATCTGAAGAAAATAGAAGCCTTGCAGGCTGTATTCGAATACACTCAAGCCGTATTCGAATACACCTTCCAATTCAGTGAAATTTTCCTGGAACTTCAACACATTTTTAAAACCTTTCCTTTTGAAAAAAAACCAACCCAACCCTAGAATCATAATTACCACTCTTTAAAATCTCAACTCAGAACATTTTTCATCCAATATCAGCAACATATTGTTTTAACAAAACCCAGCAAAACACAGATTCACTCAAATCAGAATAACCTCACTGATTTTTAACAAAACAAAATCAGAACCAGAATCATCATTCAACACACAAGGAATGATTTCCAAAACATAACACCATGTTTTTCACAAACATAAACCAATAATCATTCATCACACATGCCATTTACAGCCCTAAATGCAATCTAAAAAGTTGGAAGGTGCCCTTGCCTTAGTTACGTTCCCTTAGTTCGTACGCTTCTGGGAAAAAAAGCCGACGATACTCCCGTTCGCGTTCGCCGCTACGAAAATTAGTTCTTTAGCTCCGTAACGATCAGAGGAATGACTTTCGTACTCGAAACTTTCTGATTCGACACTCAGATTTTCCAGAAAAATAATATTTAGAAATCTGTTTTTCCTTTTCTAACACAGAAAACAAAAGAAGAAGAAGAAGATATATGCAGAATTCTGTCGTACAGAGGAAAGAAGAAATATCTTCTCACTTAAGTATCCACTTAAAAGCAACTAACACAGCAGAGGAGAGAGGAATTGTTTCCTTTTTCACAAATATCTATGCCACCTCACCAACTCTTATATTAAAATATCTTCTGATCCTCCAGCAATTAATCCGTTTCGTCGCAAATAGCAGAAAATATCTTAATTAATCGGCCCGATAATTTAATTACTCGAAATTAAATTAATTCATCCATCATCCATAATTTTAATTCCACCTCCAAAACAAATGTTTATATATATATATATATATTTACACAAAACATACATATATTGAATCTTTTACAATTATTTCCAAATACACTTAAAAATTAAATCTGAATTTAATTTTAAAATTAAGGGTCTTACAGAAGGGACTAGATGTAGCCTAGTTAACGGTGAATCAATATAAATTTCTATGTTATTATGTTACTATTATCCGCTGCTGAATCTGATTAGTTATATATCGAATAATTCACATTAACATTCAACAAAACAGCAAAATAAATCAAGTTTGACAAACACAATTCAACCCCCCTTCTCGTGTTTACATCTTCAAATATATGATATGTTTGATATTCATGTAATTTTAATATTAAGTTAAAGACAATATATTCATCTGGATTGCATGTCATGTTGCCTATTTGTTAGCACATATAAGTGATGACAATTTTATTCTAGTTTATATATGCATGAATTTTGTTTGTTTGGATTTTGAAAATCAGTGTATGTCTTGATTTTTATTAGTGGCATTATATGGGTTTGACTCTTGACTGATATTTTGGTTTCAAATCTTATATTTTGAAACTATTGACAAAAAGAAACACAAAAATTGTAATAAAAATATGTTTTAAAAATTATATTGAACTTTTTAATTTTGGAAACAAAATTGGCGTAGATATTAATTACCATGGTCGTAGATCATAAAGTTTATATGGTTCTAAATTGCTATGATTTTATGAAATACTCATAATTGTAACGCTACAACGAGTTTATGTTTGATAGTAACAAATATGTGATTTTATTAGCATTCATATGTTTGACTTATGATGTATGTTTGTGTACTAGTTTATTATAAAAGTAGCGTAAGTAACTTTCATAAATATCTATTGGAGTTTTAATTGATTCATTTTAGAATTTTTATTTTTATTTAGAATGGATGATCTCGTAGTATATGTGTATGACAATATGAAAGTAATTGTTTCTTGCTTGTCTTGATATTGAAAATGATTGGGATTTATTTTGAATTAATGTAAGTTGACAAATGTTCATGGAAGAAACTAATAGAAAATTTTAATGATTTTTATTCATTGTTTATTTTCTATTTATGATACTTATTTGGATTTACCATAGAACATAATTTCAGTATGAAACTTGAATTAACAAATAGAATTTATGATGTATGTATTAGTTATAATATAACTATAAAGAAATGATTTATTTAATATAAATGAAATAAAATCTTATTTGTTAAGGAGTAGATAACTTACATGTATTGACCCACATTATGATATTTGATTATGAGAAATTTTTATGATCATGCTTTGTTAAGTTGTGGTAGTATATATTTGATCATTCAATGTATTATATCTTGGACTTGGATATATTGAAAAAGAAGTAAAATTTTAAATTGAGATGCTTATTAAATATAGTAAAAGGTAGAATGACATAAAAGTTTGTGTATGTAAAAATTGAGATGATTATTAAGTGTATATGATACAATGTGAAGAGATTAAATGACAAAAGTGTCATGTTTTGGTGATAGTTGGTCACTGTCAAGAATATAAAAGGTAATCAGATGCTTGATGTAAGTCATGACTTATTCCAGAGCTGATATAGCATATGTTGTTGGAAGACTAAGTCGGTGTACAAGAAATCCAAGTAAAAAACATTGACATGCTATTAATAAAGTATTAAAATATTTGAAAGGAACAATTAACTATAGTATAATCTATAGTGGATATCCTTTAGTTTTTGAAGGATATACATATGTCAGTTGGGTAAATCATGTTGAGGATCATGCTCTCACAAGTGAATGGATCTTCAACCTTGGTGGACGTGCAATTTTTTGGGGTTCAAAAAAACAAACTTGCATTGTCGACACGAACATGGCTGCAAAATTTGTTGTTGTAGCTGTAGATAGTAAAGTAGCAGAATGGCTAAGAGATTTGTTGTATGAGATACCAATTTGGCGAAAGCCAATGGCACCAATATCCATACATTGTGATAGTCAATCTACACTATCAAAAGCATATAGCCAAGTATATAATAAAAAATCTAGACATTTTGGTTTAAGACATAGTTATGTAAAGGATTTAATGGAGTGATATCTATAATGTTTGTATTAACTGAAAAGAATCTTGTAGATCTTTTGACGAAAGGTCTGACAAAGGACATGATGTTGAAGACATCATTAGAGATGTGATATAAACTCATCTAAATAATCACCAATGGTGGAAACGATAAACTCACACTTGAATAACATCAAATCTTGAGTTCAATGATGAAAGTACGCTATTTGACGCAGTCGGAATCGCAAAGGTTAGCAAGCGCTAATCCTAAAAAAAAGAACAAGTTCTAGAATCCACCAGAGAAGAGAAAACTCTCAAATTAATTATTTTATTAAAAGATACCTTTTGGTTACAGGATAGAAAGTCTTTAAATAGATAATAGAAACCCTAGTGCAAAAATTAGGTAAAACAGAAAAAGCCTGAAATTACGGGGAAAACTTAAACTACCGTTTTGAGGCCCAAGATGAGCCCAAAACGGTTCTGGAGCACATACATCGTGGCAAAGCGATGAGTTGTGTTTGTGGCGCGATTCTCTTTCCGGAAAGGTATAATAATAGGCAATCTGACATCGGACGATCGTTTTCCGCATTTCCCGCTGCGTTTGTCCGCAAAGCCGTTTCTTCCTCGATTCTTGCCGCGAACCTTCCTACATCACTATTAGAGTGATTGAAGTACTTGACAATATATATATCCCAAAGAGTAAAAGTACTTGGACCATAAAATAAAAGTGGTAGGATGAGGTCTCCTCTTAATGAACATATAACATATATTTGTTGTAATGTATAATTATGTGCATTTATGATATAGTCCACCTATATGAGAATGAAGTAGGCCATTTCATAGAGTTCAAGGGTGTGACTCTTAAATTCTCATGAAAAGGATATGAGACACATGATCTTATCAAATGTGTTATCTTTATAATTCGATCAATGTACCGAGATTTCATGTGTGAGCTATGCACACTTGTTCTAATGAATGGATGGTTCAAAGCTTATCTACTAATTTATTTGGGAATGAGTGAAAGCATAATTTACTAAGTAATGGTTCAAATCGTAAGATACCTTTATCTGAAACCATGAGATTTCTCGAATAACGGATTTAGATATATTTTGAAAATGGTGGAAGATTGTGAGGGAAATTTCCAAAATATATTTAGATTTCTCTAATAGCTATATCAATGTAGCAAAATTAAATAACTTAATGTATCACTTGGTCAAGTGGTTGCAATGCTTGAGTTTAATGTATTTGTTAGTCATTGACACTACATTACATAAAAAACCACATATTACTTTCCTAGAGAACTAGAGCTTTAAAAGCATTCTGTTATGCTAACTACATTAATTAATTTAATGCATGTGTTAAGTTATCAAAGTTACAATTTTTTTCAAGAGTTGTTTTCTTTCACCAATTGATATGAATTTCTCTATAAATAGAAATACTTTAGAGGCAGAAAGGAGAACAAAACAAAATTCATGTTACATGAGTCAAATTTCTGTCAAAAATATCTCTGAGTCATTTCTTATTTTCTCTAGTGCACGAGAGTAAATGAAGAAACTTTATTCTGTAAAATGTCATTAATCGACATGCTTGATGTAAATATGCAATTCACTTCAAGGATTCCAAAATATTCTGAAGGGGATTCGCCGGTTAACTCGTTTGCATTAAATATATATAGATTGGTGGGGCGAATTGAAGTTAAAGCTTAGTGTGGTGATACACACGCTTTAAAATTTATTGTGTAACTTTCATTATTATTAGTTTCATCTTCTTCTTGTTCAAGATTTGCAGCATATCTCCAACAAAGGATCCAACATAAATTGAATCAGTGTCATTGAAAAAATATAAATTCTTTTGAAAATATTCATTGAATTTCAAAATCTTCTCTATCTTAGATTATATATTATCATTTCACACCTTAAATAATAATAATATAATGCATATGAATGCATAAGAAATTTAATTAATATACTTTTATGAAAGCAATACCCGTTTAAATTGTTAAGAATATTACTCCATCTGATGTTTGTTTGAAGATTGAGATGTGTGGGATGTCGATGAGTGTAAAATTGCAGGGTTAGCTACTATGTTACCTACTAATATTACAGAATTATTTAAAGTTTAGCTCTTTGTTTTGTTGATGCTTTGGAAGACACTTGGATTTAAAATGCTAGTTTAGATAGTCAATTCACCACTAAGAATGGTTATAATTGGCTCTTGTCTCAATTTCATATTGTTTCTTTTCACGAATCTTGGTCTTGGATTTGGAAGTTACAAGTATCTAGTGTTTAATTTTTTATTTGACAAACTTGTCACTGATCTCTCCCCACTAGAGATGTTTTGTGTCGAAGAGGAGTTAGTTCATCTGTCACTTGCCCCTTTTGTAGGAATAAAAAAAAATTGATAAAAATACAATTGAAAGGAAATATAAAAATATATTAGCTTAAACAATCCTAGTACCATTTCATAAATAAAGAACACAAGTTAGTGAGATAAATTTATCTACAGAACACATTTTCTCTAATCAAACAAAAGTAGTGTCAATAAAATCTAATTCAATTGATAATGTTGATATTATTAACCTCAACATTTTCTATAATGATCCAAGTTTGAATATAAGATCTCCATGTTATGTGTTTGAGTTTATTAGTATTTGTCATCTCTTGTACACAGATAAACAAAAAAACAAGTTTATAAGTCAACTAAGATTTTCTTTTAAAAATAAATAAATAAGTCAACTAAGGTTAATAATTGGTAATTAGCTGACTCATACTTCACAAAGGTACGAATACAACTCTCACGACTAACGTGAGAATCTCGTCGGTAGATAATCCATAAACACACTTGTTAGATCTTTGTCAGAGTTGAGAGAAAGAATATCAAATGAGAGAGTTAAATCTTGATCACACAACCATGTGGTCAAAATTAGAAAAAAAAAGTCATGTGACTTTTTTAAGTGATTATATATCAGATTTAATTGTATAGTCAACATTTACTCTATGGAGCCCAAAAAAATTATGTATGTCGGATTTGATGTCAATGCCGAAAAGCATTATCACTTGATAGAGACCCTAAGTTTTTCATTGTTGGGTCTTGGCAATCTTCATTTGATCCAACCACGTCAAATATTCGGCCATTGGATCATTGGATGAGGATATGTTCTGAAGTTGGTTGATTTTTCTTCTGAAGTGAACCAATCACAGTTGATTTATAAAGCATACAAATCGACAGAACATAGGCAAGACTTGAGAAATATCATCATTCATCCCCTCCGATAAATAAGAAGTTGAAGGCAGAGGGTGTGATAATCTATAATTATCCTTTGACAAAAAAAAAAGTTCTATTTTATCGTTACAGTTCCATAAACAATATGGCAAAAATCCTAAATCATCATTTTTTGAACCATTGCTAAATTTGCTCTCTTATATATTTTTTTATCTTTAATTTTTGGTCCCTTATTTTATTTACTTTTTTGTTTCATTTGATCTCTATAAATGTCAACTCAACTGTGAGATAAGCTAACATGTACGGTGTTAATAATTAAATGACTGCGTTGAAATAACACTAACAAATAATAGACAAACGTCCAAAATAAAACCTACAATAATATAAATGACCAAAATTGACTTAAACCTTGTAAAACTAAGCAACCTACTATGGTAATCACATTTCAATATTCACCATTATACAATTTCCATACTTTGTCTACATTATTATGCATGCCTTATTACTATAGCACCAAGTCTTCTGCGTAAGTATGTCTAATATCTAACCTAATCCCACTACACTCTACCTTACACAAGGTCAAGGAATACCAAAACCACATGTTTGAATCTCAAACCATAAAAATAATAACCAAATGCTAACAAATCCTTAAAGACCAACTACACTTTCTAGTTAACAACTACAAAACATGAAACTATAAATAGCCAAATACCCATATCATGTTTTTTGTATCATATCTCATTTTCAAGTATCACTCAACCATGGCTCGACCACTTTTAGTGATCCACCCTTCATTAAGCACTTCAAACATTGGTTTTACTGTTATGACCCTTATGTTGTGTGCCATTGCATTGCTCTTGTGTGCTTCTCATTCGCGCAAATGGCGTCATTGGGTCTCTTGCAATGCCTTTGTAGAAGAGCCTGTTATAGAGCTAAACAATGAAGTTGTGATCATGAGTGGTTGTGAACAAGAAGAAGAGGCTTCAATTTGGCAGAAGAATATACTTATGGGTGGGAAGTGTCAGCTCCCTGATTTCTCTGGTGTCATAATCTATGATTCCAATGGCGATATAGTAAATCCTGCTAAAACTTCTCTTCCATTACTAACATGGAAATAAGGATGTGTGGAACCCCAACAAACTTCTTCACTTGAAATGAATTAGGGTTCCATCAGCAGTGAGAAAGAATACATTGTTGCATATAAAAATCCAAACAAAACCAAAAGCCATGCATTGTCAATCTATCAAAGTGTGACTCTTGTGTTCATTTATACTTTCTCTGTTCCTTTTTAGTTGTCGCTTTTTATAGCTATTTTTCTTTTTCTTATAATATCTTTAACTATTTATTATCTCATTCTACATATTTCTCTCTCTACAATAAATAATTAAGGATATTACTAACAAAATACTAGTTAATGTTGCATTGAACTTTAAAAATGACAAATAGTAACAATTCTTTTACAAAAGTGATAGTTATAAAGGAACTGAGAGAATATATAATATAATGGCCTTTCATTGTGGAAAAGAAAGCATCATGCCTCTTTAGTTTGATAGTGTAGTCTTTATCATCAAAAAAATTAACTTGGACTATTCATGTGGCAAAACCATATAAATTATCACACTATTCTTGCTATAGAAAAAATTGAATCAAATACAAAACCAAGAGTCATTTACTTACTACTTTGGTATAATATGACTCAAATCCACTTCACTAAGATGTTTGTCTCTTATTTGATGATGCATTCCGCCCCCTAAACCCGACAACACTAAGTTTAGAATTTGTAGAATTGGTGGCGGTGGTCCTTTTACTTGTTCGCTTATTGTCCGAAGAAGCTTTTCTGAAGCTACTTGTACTGGAAGATTTTACAGAGGTCCTTTTACTTGTTCGCTTATTATCCGAAGAAGCTTTTCTGAAACTACTTGTACTGGAAGATTTTACAGATTTTGAAACGGTAAACCCTTTCTTTGTAGTAGACTTTGCTGGTGGTGATTGTTTACCAGATTTCACACCTGGCCTGGTATTTGTTGAACTGGCGCGAGGATCAGACTTGCTGTCCCTAACTTTTGAAGCTTTAACCACCACATTTTTGTTTTTTCTCCTCTGTTCAGTGATTTGGTTCCTTGTTACGTCTATTCGGACACTTTCTTTAGTGATAGCCTCCAAACTCTCGTTCTTTCTTATCGCCTCCTCTATTTTGTTAGCCAAGCTGCTGTCCTTTTTAGTAACCAAACTTGTTACTTTCCCTGAAACAGAAAGTGTGTTTTTATGGTTCTGTTAGCAAAGTTGTACAGCCACCAATCACAATGACCAATATACAATTGTAAGCTAAACTATGAGAAAAGACACAAAGCAGCATGGATTTGGTTTAGCAATGTTAGAGAAAACTTGCAGAATCCATGCAGACAGAAATGTTGTACGTATATAGTCATATTGAATACACAGTAACTCATGTTATGTTCTAATTTATAAACAAAGATCGAAGTCAAGACAATTTGAGTAAAAGTTTTGTTGCAGCGTGAATATGCAAGAGCATTGGTTACTGGCTTTTACTACTACCATTTGTTAACAAAAAAGGGGAAGTAAGAACAGTATTTACATTTTGGTTAAACACATAGACACATAAAAATTTGTTACCTTTTGCACCCATACGAGCAGTTCTACCTGTGCGATGGAGGTAATCGATCTACAATTGAAACGGAAAGTAAAGTAACCAATTACTATTTTATTTTATTTTTAAAAAAAGGTAGAAATAAGGGACGGGGAGCTCTGTGACTTAAAAATAGATATGATGCTCACAGAATTCAAAGGGAAGTCAAACATGATAACATGATCTACATCCAAATCCAGACCCCTAGCAGCCAAGTCAGTGCAAACCAATGTTGGGCAATCTTCACTGTCACTCTTAAACTTTTTGAGATTTTCGACCCTGCGTTTAAAAGAAAAGTTACACAGGTAAGTGGGTGGGAATAACAGGAAATAGAGCATCTGATTTGATGAGAGGATATCAATCAAAGCATCTCACTCAAAAGTTGTCTAAAGCAAACTTGTACGCATTCTGCCCATATTCCTCCATTTTCTATGTTCGTTAATTTTTTACAAGACGAGCTATTATTTGTTACAAGCTGGCATTGAACCAGATTGGCTCACGGCTTATGACTCATTGACACCTGTACTTTTCCATAACCAAAGATTTAGTAGCATAAAGAAAATCAGTGTGTTGTAATGGAATTATTGAGTCTAATTAGTAAAATATATCATCCACTTTTCAGTCTCAATTATTTCTTTGGATCACGGCTTATGACTCATTGACACCTGTACTTTTCTGTAACCAAAGATTTAGTAGCATAAAGAAAATCAATGTGTTGTAATGCAATTATTGAGTCTAATTAGTAAAATATATCATCCACTTTTCACTCTCAATTATTTCTTTTCCATTGAATCCCTTAAATTTCAACAGTTGACAACGCTATTCATGGAGGCTTAACAACTCATCTAAGCACACAGACTATAACTACAACTGCATCACAAGTTCACAACAGTAGGTGTGAGAAGTAAACAAATAATCTTCAATTAGTATATTACCTTTGCTCCGCTGGTACCTCCCCATGGTAATTCACAGTAAAAATCTGATTTTCACCAAGGAAGTGATCCACGGCACGGCTAGAATTCAATGTGTTGCAGAAAACCATTACCCTGTTACCCTTTGCAAGACTTGGCTCTAATACCTGCAATCACAAATTACATTATAAAAACCAAGCGAATCAAAACAACATCCAAGCTCACTTGTTGATAGCGAAGAGCATATATGGACAACCATATGAAAAAATGCAGCCTAGGTTTCATTATAACAAAACTGATAAAAATGTCGAGTACTATTTTATTTATGAGTAGGAATCAAACTCGGTACCCCGAGGTTCACATAAACTGTGCACCAACCACTTGTGTTAGACCTCAGTGGTATGAAAATGTTAATTACTTGAATATGAGCATGATTAAAGAAAAACTGCAGCCAAGTGCATGTTCCTAGTCAGAATTAAAAGGAATGCTTTTGCATTTTGCTTATTAAATAACCCAACATTATAGTTTGGAGACCCTTGCCAAATGAAAACATTGGCATCAAGTCGGAACTGAAAATGTAATAATGCACTAGTAGAATACATAAAGTATTAAAGATTTGGCCATACAAACCACTCACCATGAGTTTCACAAAATATTTCAATTCGCTACATACCGAAACTCATCACTGAAAAGGCATTACTTTAGTGCATCAGCAAGCCTTACAGATTTAGGGTCTCATTAGTCACTACCCCCTTTGTAATGACACATTGCTTTGTAGCATATGCAGCATGCACCAACAGGTAAATTATTCTCATCTGTTTTAGAAGCTTTTCTGTTTCATTCTGAGTTGTTAGAAAAATCTTAAGATATTTGTGTATGTGCAGTTTTATAAAACTCTTGAGTAATTAGGCTTGTAATTGATACTTTAGAAGTATTAATATAACCTAGTGTGGTGCAATAAGTGAACGCAGTTTCACCTATTCCCTCTGTTTTTAAGTGGGTGTAAGCAACAGTTATTACGACAGTAATTATGTCTGATAGAAATTCATCATAGCAAAAAATAAACTAACAGCATAACAGAATGAAACATACATCAAACAATCCGCAGATAAACCAGGTGCCATTGGCATCTTAATAATCATTGGATGACATGTATAATGCAGATTGCAAACTACATATACCTGAAGTAATGAATCCATCTTGTTCTCGGAACCAGAAAGTTTAATAAAATCATGACGAGCAGAAGAAATCTTTTTATGTATTGTGGATGTCCGCAGATGTACAATGCCTTGAAACTCCTCATCAACCAGGGTTTGCACAGCCTGCAAAATTAAAAGAATTCAACATGTTGCAACTTCATTGTCAAATATTAACCTAAAAATTGATCATTAGATTTATATATAATAGAAGTAGAAATTGTTCGTGTTTTGCACATCTTTTGAAAATAGGCATATGAAGGGTTACACTACTATAAAGGATGGTTTTATACGTAACAAAGGATAAAAGGATAGAGATAATCAATAATAATCACACGCTCATTTTATTATCAGTATCAGATTAAAATAAACTACTATACATGACCATTTTATGAATAATCATCTAAACTGATAGTATTTACTTTGCATGTGTGGTCAACAAGAAATTAGTACAAATCAGCATACCTTTGTCATGGTTGCAGTGACCAAAATAGTCTGGAAGCCTAGGCTATCAGGTTTTGAAGCACGACGGTTTAATGGGCCCAGAAATTTGCGTATATCAGGACCAAAACCCCGATCAAACATCGTGTCTGCCTCATCTAATACCTGCAAAGCATAGACTACTGTCGGTAAGAACAGCATGCAGCCATTGTCGTATATTCAAAATTTCAATTGAAGGACACTCACCACGTATTTGATGTCACCGTATACCATATTTCCCTCCTCAATATGTTGAAGAATCCTGCCAGGGGTGCCTACTACCATATCGATGGGGTTACTGAGAGAATCCTCCTGAGGCCTAAGACGGCCACCACCACTTACCATGGTACACCTGAATCTAGCATGATGGCTTATTGATTTTGCAACTCGAAAAACCTATAAACCGTTACATATCAATTTGTGCAATTGAACACAACAGAAGTGATCTCTAAACATGCACACACAAAATACCTGCTCAGACAACTCCCTCGTAGGGCACAGCACAACAGCTCGGGGACGTTTAGGCTTCAACAGTATTCCATTCAATTGCTCATCCCGTCTTAGCAACTACAGCAACAAATTAACAGTGGCTCAACAGTCCGCTATACAAGCCTAGACAAGTACTTGAAAAAATAAATATAACAAGTTCGACCAATCTGGAAAGCATCCTAAACATCAATTAATCGACAGCATTTGCCAAACAGGTTAGGATAGAACAAATCTTATGCATCAAATTTCATGTTTGATGTGTTTTAAAAATAGCTTCGTGCGTGACATAAAGCTAAAAAAGTGGTACATTCTGATTCTACGAGGAGAGTGAAACCAAAGAGAACACAACAAACCAAACAATTTGTTCCATTCTCTCTTGTCCATATGCCAAAAGCTACCACAATTTGATTATATTCATTCAAATGAAAAAATGAGAATCGATCCAATTTAATATAACAGTGTTGATAATTCACATTGGATACGCCTTCAATCCAAGGTGTCAGTGACACTCATGTTGTTAAAAAGCTAAGAAGCACCAATGCTGACACTCAAACGCCTCACTTACACCTAGACACCAGTAATAATTGAGATAAATGAATGTGATTGAATATAACTGCATTTATGTGTTGTGTTTGTCTTTGTAACCAACACATGACATACACGAGACACGCTTTCAATCCAATGTTTCAGTGATACATAGTTAGAAGGTAAACGAGTCCTAAAGATTTTTCAAAAACCATTGTGGTTTAGAAGATTTTAAAAATATTGTATCTCGTAACCTATATGTACCTATGCATCATAGATAGAAAATAAAAATTGAAAATGTTGTTACAAAAACTATAAAGCACAAACAGAGACACTTGGACACCACACTGACACTTAGATATCAGTAATAACTTAGATAAATGAAAGTGATTGAATATAAACGCATTAGTCTCCAAATCCAACACATGTCGAACACAAGACAAACCTTCAATCCAAGGTTTCGGTGATACATAGTTAGCAAGTAAGCTAAATTATCAATTCAAAATTTAAAATTAATTCAAAATAATTAAATCTGAAAAAAAAATGACAAGGCATTGAATAATTGGACGTTGGATACCATATCCAACAAAACTCTATAATACCAAAGTGTTCACCAGAAAGTAACCGTACCCAACAAAACTCTAGGGTACCAGAGTATTCACCAGAAAGTAAAGTGCCCTAAATATTTTGAAAAAGCATTGTGGTTGAGAAGAATTATTAGTGCTACCTGAACAAGGGGTAGCAAGTAAGCAAGAGTTTTTCCAGAACCAGTATGAGAGCCTAAAACAACACTTTTCCCATCCAAAACAGAAGGAACACCAATACACTGAATCTCAGTAGGAACTTCAATACCCAATTCTCTAACAGCACCCATAACCTCATCACTTAATCCCAACTCCTCAAAACTTCCAACATCCACAACAACCTTCTTCTTCCTCACCACCTCCTCTGGTTTCTGATTCTTCTTAACAACTTCAACGGTGGTTTTGACAGTGTCTTTGATGTGCCTTATTCTGAGCTTCTCTAAGAGAATGGAGTGTTTAGGTTGGTCGGAGTGAAGTGATTCTTCGGTTGATACGGTGATGGAAGAGAGAGGTCTGAATCTGAATCGCGGTGGGATAAGGATGGTAGGTTTGGAGAGTGTTGTAAGAAATGGGAAGCGGTTAGGGTGAAGAGAGAAGGAAGAAGAGAGGTTGAAGAGAGTTCTTCTTCCCGCCATTGTTGTGGTGAGGTTTGAGAAGCGCTTCAATTTGTTTATTTGGGGTTTTGGGGTTAGGTTCCAAATTGAAGATTGTAAACCAAACATGATACTGCAAACAGCAAAAACTTGTTGTAGGATACATTTATTTATTTATTTATTTTTGTTCTTGTCTAAAAAAAATGTGAAATAAATAAAAGGTTAAATAATTTTAAAGATCAATAATGAATCGTTTTATATGAATTATAAAAAAAAATTATTTTGATATTCAATAATTTAGTAGATTAATTTTAAATTTTAATTTTTTATAAATTGAAACAAATAGATAAAAACACTAAAAGTATTTTTTTTTATAAAAGTAATTAGTTATTTATAAAATGAATCATTAATATAAAGTTAGTTTTTGACGGTTAATTAAATCATGTTAGCACAAAAGTAAAAACATAAAAATGATTTTTTTATAGGAATTTAAAAGTGAAGTTATGCATCAATGTGTTGATAGATATGATTGGTTGGCCTTATTTACATCAGCTATATATAATTTTAATCTCATATTCTTTATATAAATAAAATTTAAAATTTGTTATAAATAATATTGAAAGGTAAACATGGAGATCTATTTTTTTTTCTCTATATTCTTTAACTCTTATGAGTAAAAGGACTTGCTCATAAATTATTGACATTTAATCTTAATATTAATTTAAGTTTTTCATATGTTTGTAACTTAAAACTCTTTCTTATAAAATAAGACATATCTTGTACCTGTAAATTTATACTTAGAAAAAAATTTAATAGTATTAAAAAAATTTCATCTCATCTATTGTTTTCTTTTAGTTTATATCACCATAAAATATTGTTTTTATTTATTATATTACTATTATGTATTATTGTAAGTATCAGTTTGTTATTAACAACTTATATTGGTGTTCTTATAATTATAATTGTTATGAAATAAGCGAGAATCTTCTAGCAGTCGTAATAACCTCTCCTTTTCTTCTTTATTTTGGTCTGGAATTACCACTTACGAGAAGGTATTGGAGTTTAAGAGAGCTTCAAGAGGGAAATCTTGTAAAAGTAGAAGCTAAAACCAAGTTTGATAAATTTCTCATCTTTTCCTAAAATCTTCTAGAAAACCGTTTAAAACTTCTCTTAACCGTGTTTAAAAATCTTGATTGCATATTGTTAAAAAGTATTAACATTTGTATCTTTAAGTATTGTGATAATCCAATTTAATTTTGTATCATTAATTATAAAGAATATATATCATGTATGTGTTAACTACATCATCCTCTCAAAACATTTTAAAGATTTTGTTTTATTCTTTAAATTGTACTCTCAATGTAAAGAAAGTACAATTTTAATAATTAAAAAATGAATAAAATAAATTTTAGTCTCAATAAAATTTAAAAATTTAATTTTAGTGTTTATAAAAAAATTCTTTTTTTTTTTGTCTCTAAATTTTTTTTATTCACTTTTAAGTCTATTTTGAAAAGTTTCTTTATAAAAAAAATTATATTTTTAGCCCATAAAAGAATCTATAAAATCAAAATAGAGATTAGAAGTGAATAAAATCTTTTTAGGGACTAAACTTAAAATGTTGTAATTTTGTATATTTAGCCAAAAATAATAATTCACCTTTATATTATAAAAATAAAAGTTTTTGGAGCTCTTATCAATTGGGGGTTATGTGCTATTGAGCTATTTGCACAACCCAATAGTCGGCCCTGACTAACTACTATGAAGAGTTATTATTTTATTATGATTGTTGATCGTTACAGTTGGTTTGGTGATGAGATGATAATTGTTTAGTATTAATAATTAATTGATTTTTATACTGAATTTTGAATATTATTTATTTAGATGAGTAGAAAAACTTGAAAACATAAAATTTGAAATGAAAATGATATAATGTTGTCCCTAAACTTATATAGATATATCTTTGGTATTTTGTTCATAACTTTCTCCATATATACTATTTGAAGACTACTTCCCATTACAAACTAGAATTTATTTACCTTTGAAATAGGTACTGATTTCACTAAATTTAATACATTTTACTAAAATAGGGTGTAGAGGTACAAGAACAAAACAACATATATTTTTCTAGAGTTAAATTACCTACCATGCAAGATAAAAAATTGTATTCATAGACTATACATTACAAGTTTTCTAAAGAGTTGTCATTTACTCTAATCAGTTCAATATTTTAATTAAATTGTCAAATTTGTTGTATAAGTCTATCATTGAGAATGTGTTTGGGTAAAATCAATTCTAACTATGTTATTTGGTTTCCTTTCTGTAATTTACGATTATTTTTGGTGTAAAATGTTTGAGAGTGGTTGTTACTCCACAATGTAATGAAGCCTTGATTATATGCTTTAAGTTATCAGAGCTGAGCGTAAATTTAAATTGACGCATTTATAAATTAATCTAGTATCCTTATAGATGCGAATTAAAGTGTCGTGCAGAATTATGTGGATGGAGTAGATAAATGTTTGTAGGTTACGATCAAATTCAAATTCGTGGGAAAATTGTTTGAAATTCGTCTAAAAATTTATTTGAAAATTATGTTTTTCATTGAATTAAAAGAGATTGTAGATGTCATAAGTTCATCGATTATAATTAAGATGAATAGCTCTTAGTTAACAAGCCTTTTCGGTGGAAGATATTCATATTCAAATATAAAATATAAGGAAAAGAAACACACCGTATATATTAAAAAAATTATAGATTTATTTGTAAAAAAAATTATCATAAAATAATTCACCATTTTAATTTTCAATCCATTTTTTCTCATTGCATATTTTAATTAATATTATTTATTTTATTTTCAATACAATATCTTTTATTATACATCTATGATATTGATAATGCATTAACTAAATTATTTTAGTAAAAACAATCTTATCTTTCTCTCTTTTTATACATTCTTGTATAAAAAAATTAAATGACTCAATTATTTTAAAACGGATAAATAAATCACACAAAACAAATTATAATTAACTTCACCATATTTAATATTATCATTCCAAAAGTAACCTTCAATTAATGTTCTCGTGAAACATTGCAAAAATCTCATAGAATATTAAGTGAAAAAAAGGGTAGTTTAAGAATGTTGAGACAAAAATCCTTTTTTTCAAGTGTTTTAATGATGAACAAAAACAAGCTAATTAATCTTATTAATTATGATTCTAAACCACAAAATAATTTAATATATCTTCTTGAGTGTTGTTATCAAAAGATAGGTATCAAATAATTCTTTCAGAAAATGATAGATCAAAAGCAAAATAAACAAGACTGTTTCAAGATCAATCTTGAACTCATCAGAATTTAAACAAGTATATACAAATGAATGGTCAGCCGTCAAATCCATTCATGATTGAGGGAATCCGTTCCAAGAAGAATGACAAAACTCAAGACCAATCCAGAAGATCGATTACATCACAAGAAATTATACAGCAAAAAACAAAACAGAAAATAACAGCAAAAATCTAAGAAAACTGGAAACCAATATCAATTTGGAGATTAACTGGAACTGTGTTCCTTTTCCTCTGACACATGCCTAAAAGTACACAGTCTTTACAGCCTACATATCAACGGCTACATGAGCTGGCAAGGCCTCTAAAATGCCTATAAAAAGAACTCCACGGCAAAGGGAAGATCAAAAAATCCGAGTGCGATCATTCTCCATAAAAGATCATCATTCTCGAATTTCATCAAGCTTGTAAAAAACTCAACAAGGCTCTTTGTCTCTGTCATCATAAAAGATCAAGCTTAGAAATCTATTTGCTCAAAAACAGAAACTCAAACAAGAGTTGAGATACTATTGATCAAACCAAATATCTTTGAAAAACAATCATTTGTTAAATCCAAACACTAGAGAGATAGAAATAGTGTGAGGAAAGTTGTAAAGATCCTTGAGAGGATAAGTGTAAAGATACTTTCAAGTGTAGGAAAGTTATCTATAAAAAGGAAAGTAACCTGCTATAAATCAGTTTTGATCTGTTAAGGTAGAAACAGGATCAATCTTGTTTTACCAAGTTAGTGGAAAATCTCACAAGATTGTGAGGACTGGACGTAGCCCACGGTTGGGTGAACCAGGATACATCACTGCGTTATTCTCTTATCTTTACTTTGATTACTACGCACACATTATTCATTGCATTTTAACGTTTTACTTATTTCTAACCAAAACATCAATCTGCATTCTTATTTGTCAAACCAAGATCAATCTTGAGTTTATTTTTACAAAGCAGAAATTTTAAAAAGAGTCACAATGCAAACCCCCCCTTTCTTGTGACCAACATTGTCACTTCAAAGAACACAATCATTATTTTAAATAAAGTTAACTAACATTCTTAATTAGTGTGCAAATGATTAATTTTGTTTATATTTGAGTGCAGAAAATATATATTTACCGACAACTTAAAAGAATTACAAGAATTACAGCCCATACTGTCACAAAGATCATAAAACCTATTTTGATTTATCTTCTTTCGTAATATGCCACAGAACTTACAGACAAAAATGTTAATGTTTTTTTTTAGTAAAAAAATGTTACTGTTATTTCTAAAGGGAATTCATGGCCTCCTCCAAATTTGACCTAAGAGCATCAAGAGACTCTGTCAAATGAAAAACTTCAGTTTGCTCCATTTCTAAAGACAATGCAGAAATATTTCCGGCATGATCACGCTCAAGACGTTTTACAAGCGGCGAATTTTCACCCAAAACCTGCCAAATGAAAAGGATAAATTCAGAAAGATACCAGTATGATGGAGGCCTAAGTATAATACTAGTATTTTACTTCATGCAAAAGTCAAAATAAAATAAAACATGGTCATCTACTTATCATACCTCAGCTATAGTTGAAATTGCCAAAATTGTTTGCACACTTTTGAAACTGGATTTTGATTCATGATTTTGTAGTTGTTTGATAATTTTATGGATTTCAGGACCAAGGTTGCCACCAAGCATGGAATCCACTTCATCCAATACCTATATGAAAAATATAAATGTGATCAATGTTTGGAGCTACCAAGAACCGGTAACCTATGGATTAATATTAAGTTAATTATGTTTTTAGTCTCTTAACATATTCAGTTTTAGTCCCTAAAGTACTGCCTCCGTCTCTAAATATTGAACCCTCGTGAGAACTTTCCTTATCTTTTTTAACATAGGACTCCTTTCAAATTTTCAACTACATTATTTAATTATTTCTTTACCAAAATACTCCTAATTATTATACTTCTTTTTTTGTAATTAGCAATAATAAATATGACCGAAGATAAATTATTTCTCTCTTCTAAAAGGCAAACTTGAAAAACCGTACAAATTGATATAGAAATATGCTACAATTTGTAACCATTTTGTTTTATTCCCTAGAATATACTTTGTTCTAACTTAATTCCTAGTTCCTATCATGCAGGGACTAACTGAATATAAATCAAAAAATATTACATGGACTAAAATTAGAAAAATATTATATATGGCAACTAAAATCAATCAACAAGAACCGATTGTAGAACATTTCAAACCATAACACCAAAAAGATACTTTTTAAAAGAATCTTTTTGGTGCTTAGTAACTTTTTTCCAATAGGGACTAAAACCAGACATTATCATAAGTTCGGAGACTAAAAACATAATTAACTCATTTATAAGCGACACTAACCAAGTATTTTAATTCAGCTGGAACAACAGTCCCCTCTTCAATGTATTGAAGAATCTCAGAAGGAGTTCCAATTATTAGGCCAATTGAGGAATTCGACGTTTCGTTATCAGATGAAGCACAATTCTTTGCAGACTTCAATTCTGCATTATGGATAATATATCCTGCAGCATTAAAGCACTGCAATGCCAAAAGAAATTGGCATGATCAAAATCAATTCAAATATTCAAGATGCATAATCTATAGGAATAAACACATGATGATAGTACTTAGTAGGGAAAGAGTGACCTGTTCAGCTTTCTCCTCAGAAGCACAAACCACGACAGCTCGAGGATGCTTTGAATTCGAACCAAGCAACTCTCTATCCTGTCTTAGCAGCTATACAAGTAATCGGATTTAGACAAGGAAATAACCAACATAGAATCAAAAAAACTGAAAAATAGAAGCCAGTTCTCTTCTCTTTTCTAGAGGTCATGAAAATGAGGATAAATTATATGCTGCTGATAGACTTATTTATAAATGCTAAAATATTTAAATTAATTTTGGAATCATGTTGTATATTTAGGTTTATTTAAGTGCCACATGTTTCTGAAGCAGACATCAAAAACCCTTGAGAATAGAAATAATCTGTAATTTAATACTATGATAATTCTAAGAAAAATCACTAATTTGATCATAAAAATAATTTTGGAAATTTGTTTTACCTTTATTGAAACACTAAAGTTGGCAGAAAATGATATACTTCATAACAGAGTACAAATAGATGAAATCATGAAACAAACAAGAAGCAGAATGAATTTGGTATATGGTGCTAAGAAATCCTCCATGTGATTTTTACAAGTACAACACAATATCCTCTTTATTCCAAAATTTTGTGAGCAATAGGTATTTTAAAAATCCAATATATAATTTGACATTACTTTCCAACTATACCCTTCCAATAGTTATGCTTTTTGCATTGAAAAGTGAGAATTTGTAAAACAATTGTTAAGAGTATTTCGGTACAAATATATATATCATATCAATTAATTGATTTCTTAATCAGTATGGTGAACCAATATAGACCATTTCAGCTTAACATCATCCTAAATGAAATAAAAAAGAACTGTGAAACACTGTACAAACACAAACATGTGACATTGACACAAAGACATGAATAATAATCTAAGAAAATAAAAGTGATTGAAGGTAAGTAACCACATGTGCAGTGTCCTATAAATCAATTAATTGATTTCTTAATGAGTGTGGTGAACCAATATAGAACATTTCTACTTAACATCATCCTAAACACCAAACAGTGCCCCATAGACACGGATAATAATATAAGAAAATAAAAGTGATTGAATGTAAATAACCACATGCGTAATGTCATATTACTTTGAGATACCAACACATGTCGAAGCAGCTTAATTCAAAGTGTAGGTGCCTATCAAAGTGAACATCATCATCAACAACAACCAAGTCTTTTCCTACTAAGTAGGATCAGCTACATGGATCAAACAATAATATAATGTTCTATCAAGCTCTATAGGACCGACGCTTCTGATAAAAGGTGTGTCTCAGAGTCCAACTCATGTCAATGTTGCACATTGATTACATTAAACTGATTTATTTAATCATACCAAATGAATGAGAAAAATAGATAAAATTGCAAAGTGACTGAAAATCAAAACCCTAAATAAAAAAAAAGAGGATAAAACAAACCTGAATAAGGGGCAAGAAGTAAGCCAATGTCCTATCATTCAGAGAAGGTGAACTCAACAACAAACTCTTCCCTTCCAAAATAGATGGAATAACAACACACTGTATCTCACTTGGAACAAAATCACCAATATCTTCCATAACCTCAACAATCACATCACTCAAACCCAACTCCTTAAAGCTGGAAACCACCATAGAATCATTATTATTAGTGTTTGGGACTATTTTGTGAACAGAGTTAGTAGTATCATCAAAACATGATGATGATGATGATGATGATGATGATGATGAAACATGTTGGTTAACCTTTGAGGAGGATCCTTTGAGTTTTCTTTGAGTGAAATGTTGGAGAAGTAGTGAATCCCTTTGGGAGTTATTGGAAGATGATGTTGAGAAAGTTATTGATGAAGAAGTGTGTGGTGGTTTGTGATGAAGTTGAGAGTTGTTACGTAGAGAAGAAAAAGAGAGGCTTAGAAGCTCTCTTACTCTTCTTGTTCTTCTCATGGTTTCGGTGATGGTGGCTTCTGTTCTTTTGGAACTTCGATTATTTCGGCTTCCACAAATTGAACCCAAGCCAAATACAACTCCACCGGGAAATGTTATTAACACCCCCTCATTTTAATTACCAACTCGTTTCATTTTTAACGCTAGTTACACCCCCTTATATATATAGAAAGAGAAAATGACTAAATTATTCTTATAGCAAAAATCAAATTTACTCATTTTACCAAAAACCGTTTCTTTACTTCTTTATCTCATTTTCACTATTTGTTTTATGTTCGCTTTTCTTTTTTTTCTCTTCTTCCATTTTTACAATAAGTAACCACACCATTTACTTGAACTCTTTGTTTTGTATATATTAATTTGAGGATGAAGTTGTTCTTTAATGTGTATTATGTGAGCAGGATAAGTCCGAAGGTAAGGTTGTTTTAAGCCCATCAAAAACATTTTAAAAAAATTTATTTAATAAAAAGGCATTAAATTTTAATATTTTTAAAATTAAAATATATAAATTTTTTTTAAATTTAATACTGTCTCGAAAATATTAAATCAATTGAAAAAGAAATATTATATGACATCAATTATTTTATTTTAGTGATGTCATGCTAAAATTTAAAAATTCTGTTTTATATCTCATATTAAAATTCATTTTAGACCTCTAAGCCATGTATGTGAATTTGATCGATTTATATTTTTATTTTTAAAGTGTTACATTATGAGTTATTAAGAATTTATGCGATCTCAATATATCATAATCACACAATATTTTTTTAAGTACGTCTTTTAGTCCGCGACCTATGTTTATGCCGTCTCAATTTACATATATTATCAAAATCACATTGTTTTGTTCAAGCTTGCATTTGTATTTGTTTGCGACGACATATGTTTATGCATTAGTTTGTGTATGTTATTAGAATCAACCTTCGTGAAAAACTCCTTGTGCAAGTTCCTATAACATTCTATCTATTATTTTTTTCTTCAGATTTTTCACACGGGATGTGAGATATGAAAGTGAGTGGCGAAGTGAAAGAAAGAAACAAGAGTTTTAGAAATACAAAAGTGAAGAGGTAGTTTGGATATTTAATTTTTGAAAAACGTCAATCAAGTGAAATAGCAAAAATGTGGGTATAAGCAGTAAAAGTACATTTTTAATAATCACAGAATTAATTATTGTTTTGTCAATAATATTTTTAGTTATTTATTATAAAAAGAAAAATAAAATAAAATGATTAAATGTGTTACATAAAAAGATAAATAATTATGTTAAAAAATAACAAAATTTATCAATTTTTTTAACATGCCTAAAAAAACTCTAAAGTTGCAATGAAAAACGAATGAAAGGAATAATATTTAATCAAAATTTACTTATATGTTTAAAAATCATGTAAAATTTTATCAATTGATTAAATATTAAAAAATATATTTATTATTTTTATGAAATAAAAAATATATCTCGAAAATTATTATTTTATTATAAACACTAATAAAAATAACTAACTCATACTTGAGATAAAAATTATTGATTATTATTTGAACTTTACATGACTTTTAAACACGTATACACGTTGAACTTGATGAGGAAAATAGACCTCCCCAAATCTTTAAAAAAAAAAAAAAAGTTAAAGCGCCAAACTGAAAAACTTATTTGTTCCCACAAAATGTTTCTCCAAATTTTTCCATCGTCCCCCAAAAGAGAAGAAACAGAGCAGAAAGTTGATGATCAGTTTGCACAATAATGTCGTCGTCGTCAACACTCTTCATCGCTCTCCAATGCTGTCAATGCTCCACCATGCAGGCACTCTCTCTATAAATTCCGATGATTCCTTTTCTTTCCTCAACTATTATATTCACGTATATAATAATAATATTCAGGTAAAGCAAAAGAAGAAAAGCACCAACAAGTGGACCTGCGCACTGTGCAACCAGAATCAATCTCTTCGCAAAGTCTTCGCTCAAGGATATAAAGCTAAGGACATTCGCATCTTCGTCCAATCCTTCAACACCTCTCGCAATTCCCTCCAACAAAAATGCCTCCTCGCCGGAACCCTAAATTCCACACCGGAACATGCTCTACCAGATTCCAAATCCCCAACCGACCTCAATGATAATGAGAAGCGTACCGATTGGACTGCGTATCTCGATAATGACGATCATCATGCCGCCAATAGAGCCGATCAACACGGTTAATTTATCGTTATATTTTTAAAAGGAAAACAAAATAAATTATAGAATATAAAATATAAGTAAAAATCATAGTTGAAAAATTGATATATTTTGTATAAAATTAAAATCTGATATATCAAATTTTTAGATATTTTATTTTTGCTTATATTTTATTCTAGAATGAGTATTATATAATTGTAGTGTGTGATAATTAAAACTAAAGTAAACTTTGATGTATGCACCTATGAAGCACATATGCAAATACATACACGAATACAATAATGACACTAGTAATAATTTGCAAAATTAGAAGTGATTGAATGTAACTATGTGTATAAGTGTTATGTAGTTGTCGGACACTAACAGACACTGGACACACCTTCAATTTGGAGTGGTCAGTGCAACATAAGTATACACACATGGATTGTTACAAGATTATTATATATAGTGTATTATATTATCTAGACAAATTTAGATTGATTGGGTATTGATTATCATGCAAGGTGAACAAGAGCATGATAGTCTAATTCTAGGATTGATGATACAATATACCATAGAATTATAGGAGTATATAGATATAGGACCCTAATTTGGCTATGCTCTAAACTTAATATAGTAAACAAAAGCTGTTGCTCAAAGATCAGAAGGCTTGCATTTTAAGTTTGTGTTTGGAGTTTTATTAGCTGATGTTGGAATGTGAATCATCCCTATTCAGATTTATGAAATGAAGGGATTGTGTTATTCTTTGACTAGAGCAAATTATTGTCCATAACATATAGTGTAGCCATTGTTAAATTTCGGTGTACAGATGGACTGTTATAAAATAAATGGATACATAATGATCTTAGAATTTAGTTTATTAATTTGGTATAATTATAATCATTGTATGAAAAGGGTAACACTAATTATGTAGAGCATATGGCAGAAGTAATTCATTTTCAAAGTTGTAGGTTGACTTGGTTTTGATGTATTTTTTATGGATGGAATTGAACAGATGATGATTTTGAGCCATTAGTAGTGACTGAGTTGCCAAAGGACATGTTCAAGAAGCGAAGATTGGTGGATAATTCAAAATCTGGAAGTGACAGGCATTTTGAAAGGCCAATGTTCCAAAACTCTCAAGGTGAATATTCCTTAATTGCTTGTGCCTTTGTGGTAATCAGTAATTCAAAGTATTCGATTTGCTTTGATGATGATAAGAATAGAAAACAACAGATTATACCAATTGCAGTTAGTTGTCTGCGGTGTCAGACAAGTGTCAGACACAGATGTGTGTTGGACACAGCGATACACCTGATTCTAGAGGTGTCCGTGAGAAGCCTCCAGATGGAATAAAAGCTTGAACTTTATGTTAAATATACAGTGTTAACTCGAATGAGTGAAAAAGCCTGACTCTATTTGATGCGAACCCAGCATCATAAAATGCAGAACAGATGAAATTAACAACAATAATGGAAGATAAAGGGTATTATTTCTGAAAATCAAAGGAAAATACAATAGAATGAGATCCTATTGTCCACAGAGCAATGCTCCTTCACGGAAAGATATTTCTCTGCCCAAACCTTCAAAAGGTTGTAACTAAAAATATGATGAATGATAACTTCCCTCTCTCTTCACTACTCCTTATAACTAACTCTCCCCTATGGATAATTCTTAGTGGGCCTTGGACAATTAGGCCTACAACAAGTGCATACAAGATATATCACTGTTGATAGCATAAGTGGCTATTATATAGTCTACAACACTATAACATAAATGATAACAAAACAGATGGGTTAAAGTAGTGATCCTATAGGATCTTATTCAAAATAGAAATCTTAACCCAACTAACTTATTGATAACAAATTTTATCTTAACAATCTCTCCCTTAAACTGATTGTGTACATGTTTGGTTGTTCAACATGCATATTTTCACCAAGTTTACCATGTAGAATGGCAGATTTGTCTTCTTGCTGGTATAGCTTCCATGTTTTATGTGCAGGAAGACCTGTAATCATCCTGACAGTATCTATCTAAACAAAAACATCATTGTAATCCACCCCATGTTGTTGACAGTATCCCTTAACCACTAGCCTTGCTTTATATATACTTGCCTGCCTTGCTAAGTACATTTAATTTTGTTTTGCAAATCCATTTAACTCTAATCCCCAATTTTTTTAGATGATGCTAAGAATAGTAAACAGTAGATATTACCAATTGCTGTTAGTTGAAGAGAGAGGCAAAATGAACTAAAATAATTGCCTTGTTAATTTGTTATGCAAAATTGATCTTTTTCAGCTTCAGGGAAAAGCATAAGTGGAATAACCATATGCTTTTAATGATATCAGAGTTCAATATTTTAGGTTAATATTTGCAACTGATAATATATATCAGAGCTTTGGTTGATTCACAATGCAGATAATATAAATTTGCATCCAAATTTTTTCATTAAAAAACTACAAAAAGCTTTGTGATATATGTAAGAGCAGAAACTATACTAAGAAATAAGCCCTTATTTTATAAATGGATTGATTTGCATCAACAATATCTTGATTCACATAGATGCAGGAGAGCCAAAAAAGGATCAGCGAAGAATTACACTATCGACTGAAAGCAATTCTGAGAGGAGAGATATTAAAGTGACACAGAAATGCAAACAAACGATCAACAGTTCAGCCTCCAAATGGAATGACTACTTAACTGAGGACAGTGACAACTTAGAATTTGGGTGCAAGAGAGGCTTTAACTTCAAGGACCCTTCAGTTTCATGGAACAACGACATCTTAGAGGCCATAACTTGTGAGCAAAGAGTAGAAGATGATATTCACCCTGATTTTATGTGAACTGTATCATTGACTGCTGCTAGGAGAGTACTTATGAGAAGTAAAGAAAAACCACCACTTCGCATAATGAATTTATTCAGCAATACACAGAATGCTTCTTAACTTTTTTTATATCAAATCATGCATTGCAAAAAAAGTGTTTGATTCTTTATAAGTTTGCAAATAATACAATAGTTCCACACATGTTTCTTCTGCTCCCATTTAAATGGCACGGCAATGGTAGGAGTTTGGGTAGGGTGAGGATATAGGTCACATTTACTGAACCTCATAAATCTGATCTGTACAAATTCTTTTTTTTCTTGTTAATTTTTCTGCACTGTTTCATTTATGTGATTTTTCTGATATTTGCTTTGTTGCTGCGTTTTATTTTATTTTTGCTCGGTTTTGTGCTATTTTTGTTGTTGCTCATAGTTGATTCATAACCAATCATTTATGTTCTGTATTTATGTTGTTTTACTTGTGCTTTTGAATTTTATTTACAGATTTCTCACAATTATTTAATTTGCATTTTGCATAATCATTTTTTAATGACAAATTGGTAGTTACTTGTTATTTTGTTAATTAGAGAAGTTGAATCCTTATCACTCCCACCCATATATTCCTCATAAAACCATCAAGTCACCTTCTCCCTCCTGCATAACCAATTATAGTGTTGTTGTTTCTTGTTATTGGTTTCCTTGCTTTTTGGTTTTATATGTGTACAGGGCATATGAAATGGCCTAAACAGAAATTAAAGTGTAATTTACAATTGAATAAGTGTATTGTATCATTCAAATAAAGGGAAAGTCCACTTCTAGAGTGTAGGCTTAAGAAGGAAGTACACTAAATGCATGTTTGGTTTCATTGTGATTTTGTCAAAGGGAACCACTATTTTAGTCCGTCCAAAGTACCAAAATTTTTACAAGTATATATGATAACATAAATCACATTCACACTCACGTATACAACTCCTAGTAAATGATGGCAAGTTTGCATTAGATGTGGAAATTCAAATATATAAAACGGTCTTGATCATATTTGTTAGGAATGTTAGGATGCAGGCTAGCAGACACTCCTATGGAATCCAATGTGAAAATTGGAGAGGAAAAGGATAGTCCACCTACTGACAAAGAAAGGTATTAAAAATTGGTTGGAAAACTTATCTACCTAACCCATACACGATCAGATATTGGTTTTTCTGTTAGCATGTGTTGAGAACTAATTTTGTCCATTTTATTTAGACATTTTTATATAAAAAAAATATTATATATAAAAAAATGAGAAAAATATAATAAATAAAAATAAATAATTAGACTATAAACTTTATACAATCATGAGTGTTTCTGGTTCTTATTTGTTTCTGATTCATGTTCAGGCGTTCACTCTTTTCTAAAACAAAAAAAGTACATAATCGAATAAAAAGAAAACTGAAAAGAAATGGATTGATGATAATAAAAATTAGTATAATGGTGATCAATTGAAGGAAAAGAAACCGAAAAAAATGGGTTGATGGTAATAAAAATCAGCATAATAGTGATCATTTGAATGAAAAGAAACCGAAGAGAAATTGATGAATAGTAATTGGTAATCAATCCACAATTATTTCCTTGTTTTTTATAACCTACACCTAGAAAGTCTATGAATAGTCGACACCAACAGTAGAGGAGGGAGCACGATTAAAAAAAAAACAGAGAATAAGAGGCAAAAATAAGGAGGAGTAGACAATTAGAACTTTGATAAAGTCAGTCTAGCAAAAACCAATTGAGTAGTAAGGTATCAATGTTCTTATCATCCTCTTATTTTCTTTTTATTATTACTTCAATTTAATAAAATAAAAACGCAATTTAGTTTTTTCTGAACTTTCATTTTTTTTAATCTATTGTACCTGTTCATAAATTGTTATGCAATACAGATACTAAAAAAAATATATAAATAATTTATGCTTATAAATCAATCATCAAATAAAACAAACTTCACCCAATTTTAATATAACACAAAACTCATATTATGGTTTATCAATGCTCCCTAGTCGTCGGTGACCTTTGTGTGGTAACAGATCCGACAACACACGAGCAAAATTCTTTAACATGCTGCATATTTTGTTTCGTCGTCGCGTATCTGTTTCGTTCACATACCGTCACATTATTTGTTTTCTCTAACAAAAAATTAATTTTTCTTAACTCTAAAACCAAATAAATAAATAAAAAAACAATTCGTGAACACATCTCACATCTTTTTCGTTATTATTATTATTACCTTTTTTTTTTACATATATAATAATAACTATAATAAAACAATATTTAAAATAGAGTAATAATAAAATCGGATAACACATAAATATTTTCTACCCAAAAACTATGTGTGTTTTGATTTCCCTATTGCACCTAGGGATACGTAGGAGCAAAGTTTTCTCCTTGTCAAACCAAATTAATAAAAAAATATTTTTCTCTTTTATTAATGTAAATAATTTATTTTCCTTTTTATTATTCTTTTAGGGGGGCAAAATAAATAATTAAATAAATAAATAATTTGTATACAATTAATTATAGAGTACCTGTTTTAACTCCAGAATTCATTTTTTGGTTCAAAAAATTTTATTTTAGGTTTTATCTAATTTTCTCTTTTTTTTAAAAAAATAAATAAATAGAATTGGTGTGACTCATTTTTCGCGGACAAACCGGACACGCCAGCATGGCTAGCCGCTACATGAATGACCTGAGGGAGGCTCACATGAAAGCAGTTAACCGCATCTTGCAATATCGCAAAAAGGATACAAGCAGGAAAATAGAAATATTCACCGATGCAAATTGGGCAAGCTCGGTGACTAATAGGAGATCAACCAGTGGGTATTGCTCCTTTGTATGAGGCAACTTAGTGACATGGAGAAGTAAGAAACAATATGTGGTTGCTAGAAGCAGTGCAGAAGATGAACTTAGGTCCATGGCATATGGGATTTGTGAGGAGATGTGGCTGTAAAGGATGCTAGTAGAACTACATGTTTACACTGACCATGAAGTAAGTATTGCTAAAAATCCTGTGCGACATGACATAACAAAGCATGTGAAACTTGATAGACACTTCATCAAGGAAAAAGTTGACAATGGGCTAATTTCTCTCCAGCACACACCCTCAAGCCATCAAATTGTTGATATCTTGACCAAGGCACTTCCTGGAGCCATCTATGAAAACTTTAGATTCAAGTTGGGCATGATTGATATCTATGATCCAACTTGAGGGGGAGTGTTGGTTACAATTATGTCCATTAAGAGACAATTGTACAGTTTTTCAATCATAAGAATATTCTCTTACCGTTATAATATCTTTATTGTAAATAATTGAGTTAATTAGGATTTAATTAGCTTTTTGATTTACTTGTACTTCATAGGCTATTTATACCATTTGTATTTTTACAAAATCGATAAGAAATACAACATTTTTACAGTTATTTGTTATTTTGTTAATTAGAGAAGTTGAATCCTTATCACTCCCACCCATATATTTCTCATAAAACCATCAAGTCACCTTCTCACTCCTGCATAACCAATTATAGTGTTGTTGTTTCTTGTTATTGGTTTCCTTGCTTTTTGGTTTTATTTGTGTATAGGGTATATGAAATGGTCTAAACAGAAATTAAAGTGTAATTTACAGTTGAATAAGTAAGTGTGTTGTATCATTCGAATAAAGGGAAAGTTCACTTCTAGAGTGTAGGCCTAAGAAGGAAGTACACTAAATGTATGTTTGGTTTCACTGTGATTTTGTCAAAGGGCACAACTATTTTAGTTCGTCCAAAGTACCAAAAATTTTACAAGTATATATGATAACATAAATCACACTCACATATACAACTCCTAGTAAATGATGGCAAGTTTGCATTAGATGTGAAAATTCAAATATATAAAATGGTCTTGATCATATTTGTGGAAACAAAAGAGTGATGACTTGTTGAAAACAAGTTCTTATGATGTCTTATTTTCATGCCTAGAAAATGGATTTCAAGGAATGGGATAAATGACAACTTTTCCGATGGCTCTTGAGGTTTCCAAGTAGGAATATGCTTCAATGACCTCAGAAAATGGCATTGGAGTCTTTGGGTCAAGAATTGGCTTCAATTGACCACTTTCAAAGTAAGGTCTTAACTTCTCTAAGATAGATCCTTTAGAAGTCAGCACAAAAAATATAGCTGGTGGAAATCCAGGAGGTACTATTGTCACAACTTTGCCACCTTCCTTAATGGCCTTCATAGCCCTATCAACTTCTCCTGCATCACAATCACAGAGTATTATAAAACAAGGACATTCATTAGCCAAAACAATCTTTATTTTAAATACTAGTCTACATTGACCACCATATTCGCCTTAAGTTGATATAGTTGTATAATTTTAAAAGCAAAATCAAATATTTAATGCAAATTGAAAGCAAAGATACGTAAGTACAAACACTTGGGTTCAAATTAAGGTCTTACCTACTGTATCGTACACTACATCAAACTTTTGTGGAAGAAACTTGTCCTTTGTATAATCGATAGGCAAGTCAACTCCCAACAACCTCAAAAAGTGGAGTTTTCCAGTGCTAGAAGTTGCAGCTATCTTAGATGCACCATATACATGCTTAGCAAGCTGCACCCAACACATATTATTGTGGTTTTAGTCCCTTTTAATTTAAGCTAATGTTCGGTTTTACTTCTTAAAAAATATCATTTTATTCCTCAATTTTTTGAAATATACTACAATTAATTATAGATGTTTATTTCAGTATAACCCGAGTTCAAATTTTATTTATTTTTAAACTGAACTCCAAATTGTCATATGACTACTTTTTTTTTAGAAATTGAAGGATTAATAAAAATATACTTTTGTGTTGTAATACTTTATTTATGTTCAATCAATCCTACATTATATGGACTAAAACAAAGACGACATTGTAAACTCTAACATAAATAAATAAAAAACCAACAAAGTAAATTAAAACAAAATAACATAGGACTAAAATTAAATGTTAACGTATTACATAGATCAATTTTAATGTATTTTAAGAACTAAAACAAAACAACAAAGACAAAATAATAAGTTGTATATTTGTTAGGATTAAAAATAAATACATTTTTTTATCAGAACTAAAATAAGTGATATGTTTGTCATTATCAATAACATATTTAAACCAAAATTAGTTGTAACACATTTCATAATATATTAAGGTGAAAATGAAAGTTTAGGAACTTTAGATATCAAATCGAATATGAACATAAGCGCAACAATAAAACAACAACAATCAAAAACCTTATCTTACTAAGTAGGGTTGATTATATGTATCAAATTATCGACATCATAATATTTCAAACATAAATAATAATAAACGAGGTCATAATATTTTGTCTTATAATATATCTCCACCTAATTCGTTAATCTCTAGATAATTAATATGTACTAAATTCATATGATATACACATTATATATACCTGAATTGCAAAGCTTCCAACTCCACCAGCTCCTCCCAAAACAAGGATAGATTTTCCAGCTGAAAATTGAGCTCTCTCAAGTCCTTCATAAGCAGTCTCAATGGCTAAAGGAATGCTAGCAGCTTCAATGAAGCTTAGATTGTTTGGCTTATGAGTTAATAATCTCTCTTCAGCAATAGTATACTCTGACAAAGTACCAAGAATCTTTAAGTTTGAAAGACCTTCTTCATTGATGTCACCATATACTTCATCTCCAACCTTAAATTTCACCACTTTACATCCCACTTTCACCACTATGCCACTAACATCAAATCCTGGAACAATCTTCTCACACCACCAACAAATAATAATAATAATAATAATTCATAAACAATTTAGCTTGGTATATATATATATATATATATATAAGTTTTAAAGAATGTTTATAATTATATAGATATCAATAACAAATCATCTTATGTGACTTTTAAGATAATTACAATTTTTTTACTCAAACATAAGTACAATTTAAAGTCAAAATTTTTAATGATGTCATACTTAATAATTATATTAAAATGTTCAAAAAATTTAAAAATCACTACTCTAAAAAAATAAAAAAATTTAGTAACAAATTGTAGACAAAATGATAATTTGTCACTAATTATCTCATCAGGAAATTGAATGACAAAATTAGAGATAAATTTTATATTCTTCTATAATTTTTTATCTAGTAGTAAATAACAAAATCTCGTTATAAAGTTCACTAAAAATATAATTTTAACGTATGTAAAAATATATTCTTACAAATATATAGCCAAACTTTAATAATATAAATTGTTATGACATAAGACAAATAAGTTCTAGATTAAACTTTTACAAATGTCTCCATAATTTTAAGAGATTAATTTTTATACATGTATAAAAAATCATACCCCATTGACAAATCACATCTATTCGTATATGTGACTTCAGAAATTAACAATCATTATTAAGATTTAACTTTTCAAAGATCAGTGTAAGAAACATTAATATTGAACATGTATATAAATTAAATTCTAATTTTAATTAAGAAGAAAATTAACATACAGGTAGATGAGGGTCAGTGTCTTTGAACAAGGCATGCATCCTTTTGTAATCAACAGGATTAAGGGAAACAGCTACAACTTTGATGAGGACTTGATCATCTTTGAGTTGTGGTATAGACCAATTAGGATGTAATTTAAGAATATCTATTGGTTTACCATGTTCAGAGTAGAACCAAGCTTTTGTATGAGTTGGAATATTAGTAGTAGGATCAGTGCTTGGAACAATATTTGTTGCCATGAATATATATATATATAAGATGAGATTAATTGATTTGATGGTTATTTGTTATAAGGAAACGGTGTGGTTCTTCAGGTAGTCACAAGTGATGGAGATGGAATTAATCATGATGAAAAAATGACAATTTTATAGACTTTGTTTCAAGGTTAATATTTAATATAAGCATTATTGGAGCTTATTAAAAAAAGTATAAGCATTATTGGAGTCTTCTATATTTTTAAACAAAGAGTCTTATTCTTATTGGAGTCTTATAGAAATTGACTTAGAAGTTGAGGAGGGATCTACTCATAGGAGTTTTAGCACTCCATTCCTAACAAAATCTAAACAAAATTTTGACACATTTAAATTGTTACAAAATATAAGTATAAAGAGACTCTTTTCATCTTATTATTTAATGATAATATACTAAATACGTCATTCATAATTAATGACTACTATCTTTAATCCTATATAAAAGAAAATTGAATCAACAAAATTTGATGTATCTAGTTCAAATTTTAGACCACGTATATTAGTTTTAGTTGACCAATTTTCTCTTATATATAGCACAAGAGGTAGTTTTTTTATATACAATTAAATGAGACGAGAGGTAATTTAAGTAATGAATTTGAACTTTTAATGAGATTAACAAAAACAAATGTGAATAATCAATTATCATAACAAGTGTATAAGAAATTAATTTTGCTTATACATATTTTGTTATAGAGGGAGTATTTATTTTTGGGAGATGGTATTTCTTACAAATCATTTAAAAACGAATTGCAAGAATCAACATATGGATGACTTTAAATGACTGAACTTGCATTAGTTGTGCTATTTGGCGGAAAACAAGCATTTGTTATTGGGAGTAACTATTGTCAATTTAGCTCTAAGACTTGTGACATTGAGAGGAACTATTGTCATTGTTTTTCCTTGAATTCAATTTATTTGATTTGTTTTTCTTTAATACATTTATGAATGATTTCGAAATAAAGAGTGTCACACTCTTGTACTGGGCTTCTGAATGTTGGCCTGGTCCAAAATACTTTTCATCCTCAGCAGCACCTAAAATATCATAGTGAATGCAAATTTGATGAGAAATTAAATTCATTTGAATAGATATACCCATCTATAGGCCTTCCTTTTCTTAAGTTAAAAGAAATTGTGAGAATTTTAAAACATATTATTGCAACATAAACATTTATTCTTCCAAGGTTTGTACATTGAGGGATGATCATGGCCAACACTCGTTCAACTGTCTATGCTGTAGGAAAAAACTGTCCGTTGTTTTTCAAGTCTGACTTTAGTAAACTATCTGTTAAGAGTTCCTTCAGATTTTCACTCCCAACGATTACCATCTCTTGTTCACCAAAACAGTATCCTGATGTAAAATTGAAAATTAAAATATTTGCCTAACAACAAAACCAATTTAACATTATTTCCTATGAATGCAACTTTCTAAAAGTAAACATGACTACAATACAATGATGCAAATAGGATTTACTCAAGCATCTCATGTGGAGTGTACAAAGGAATCTAATGAAACTAAAAAGAATCTGAAGAATTTGTGCCAACTGCAATAGAGAGAAATTAGTGAGATGAGATCATTCAACATTTCAGATCAGCATGCACATCCACCCCTCTGCTCATTCTCTGGAGCAGCCTCTGAAATAGGTTGAAAATATCTGCAAAGGATATTCAAATATTGAATGAATCCAGAGGTCAGTGAAGCAGTCATCAGTTTACTGAAATAGGTTTAGTTTCTTATTCATGAAAAAACCCTTAGTTTATAAATGTTGCGAGAACTTTTAAAGATAAATGAGGCGCAGAAGTTGATTTCAATTGATGATTTTTGAGAGAAGCCAAAAGTGCATGGTTATTGCAAGATTATTTCAACTTTCTCTTTTCTATGAGTACTTGGAAAAGTTTAACCAAATTAACTCTATCTCAAACATCATGTTGAGTAGTTTTAACACGGTTCCTTATCAACATTTCAACATATTATTTTTTGGTTATAAATGTGACAAGTCTGGTAATATAACTTAGGTGCTAGTTGAAGTGCACAAATCTCTTGTTTATGTAGCACTCTAAGGCCACCTATTATTTTCACGAAAAGCAAGGAAGAGTAAATATGTGCAAGCATTTAATTAATTACTCATGAAAGCAGCATTTCTGTGTCATATGCGAGAGCCATAATTTTTAGGATGAATCTCTGTTTTTACCATTTTTATGGGGTATAGTTCTCTTATTCCATGCTTACCCAAGCTCAGAAATTGGATTTTGAGATGAGAGGGTTTTCTGTCTAATTTGCAGGAGGATTAGCAGGCTTAACTGTGTTGCTTGCTAAAATTAAGGATCCCTTAATAATATAGTATGTAGCTGGTAAGTAAACTAAGAGGAAAATAATAGGAGCTAAGAATAATTGGGAAAACAAAATCAAAATTTAAAGCTAAAACAATTAAAATCATAACGTGATATTGTATACCAGCATGCAAATCAAAAGCAAATCTTACATGTCCTGGTCACGCTCATTGGTTAAAGCAGTCTTGGCAATACAAAGGAATGCAGCATCAACATTGTAGTCCTCTTTTGCAGATGTCTCAAAGTAAGGAATATTCCCTTTTGAAGTACACCAGTCCTTTGCTTTCTTTTCAGAAACCTGTGGAAGATTATTAGACCCTTGAGGAGGAGATGAAGAAATATATAAGTGCAATAGAATTTGCCTACCACACGACTATTCCCGCCATCAATATCAATTTTGTTTCCAAGCAATATAAATGGGAAAGTCCTTGGATCAGAAGGGTTTGCCTGTGCCAGAAAATATAAATCATAATCAAAGCCTATCTTCAATGGCAAAAGAAAAAGGGAAACTTGGATATCCTAAGTGACATATTTTCAAAGAAACATGGATGTTTATAAAGAAGTCAAAAGATTGTAGAGACTTCATGTGTCAAACTAGCCATCTAAACAAGCAAACATAAAACGTTAATTAATGACCCAGAAAATTATGCATCCTTAATGAACAAACTATAACAAATTTGTCAGATCAATGAATTTTGAGATATGGTGGGATCATATCTCTTCAAACAGAAAAATTACTACCAAGGGCAGTCCAATTACATAACATATCATGATGTGGTATATTTGATTCAGAAAGAATTTGAATGACTCATGCTTCAGGTTACATTAGTTTGCAGAAATTCAAAGAAGAAAAGAATAAAAAAGTAAAGCCAGACTTGCTAAGTAACAATAAAAAGACATAATATTAAATATAATAAAGCAAAAAGCCAAAAACTAACTACAAACTCTGAGATTATTGGAATCCATAAATTCAATAAAATGTAACTTAGTCTAGTGAACCAAGTACAATTTATTTAACAAAATGAACAATGCTCGAAGAGGGTTTCATTGATGTTGATTCCCAAAGTTTTCCAAATTACTAAAGGCGAGGAATGGCCCCTAGTTTCTCTATATATACAAAATATTGATCGGTCATTCATCAAAAAGGTAGACAAATCCTATCAAGGTAATTTAATGAATTCATTCTTCCACTATATTAACCATTAAATGGATGCTCGATAAGAAATGGATTTTGCAAAGAAATGTCAGCTCATGTTGGAATCCTTTAGTAGTTCCTTTCTTCTTCTTCATAATTACTTCATGTTGTTTAGGTTTGCAAAGCTTCTATTGAGTGCATTTCAATTGCATCCCACAAAAAAGAGAGATGAACTAACTCAGTGTTAGTATTATACGCAGAAAAATATGAGGGATGACTTTCTGTTTTGAGGTGGCCCAGAAAGGAGGACTCCTGACAATCCAACGCGGCCATGCGAATTCATTGCGAGTGTGCAACTGTATCTTAGAACAATAGTCACTCGTTAATCAAAGCTGACCACATGAAGGGGCGAAACTGCACCAACCTTGGGTCGAAGGGCTAGGTGTAATCTGCAGGTAGTGGAGAAAAAAAGGTATAACCCCAGAGCAAAAGCTCCTTGGAGAAGAGACATTTCTCTCTTTGCCCAAACCATAAGGTTTTTAACAGAATGATACTCAATACCCCTCCCCTTGCTAACCATCTGCTTAATATAACTACCTTTCTTCCCTATCAGATTTTCCACATAAACAGCTTTGTCCCCAAGGCTGGGAGTTGAGACAAATAATCTGACTTAGGTACATGAACAACTTGCAAGACACCAAAAAAATCAGGCACGAACAATTTGAACAAAACAACAGCTGCTACAGCACACAGTAAGGCAACAACAAAGACATTGGCAAGGTGCCGCTGAAGTACAAATCTCATAAGCTCAATTATCTGCAGGTCTTTTTCAAAAAATAGCCATGCAGAAACCATCTCCAAGCTTAGAACATATTTGAAAGTCAAAAGAAGACAAGCAAGCAATGCATGAATCAAATTATGCCATATGCTCTTGTGAAGGAAGACTTATTATGCTAGGAAATGTAGAATCAATATCCATCTTGGATGATAATACTTGTCCAAGACAAGTAAAACAAACTAAATAAGCTATGTTTTTGCTAGTTTTTAACCTCAAAAGAAACATTCAGATGCAACAACTGTCTCAATAAACTATTGGAGAAGATGCTATAAAGCAAAAACATGGTCACGGGTCATTGCATAACCAAATATACTTAACATAAGACAGCCAAATGAAATAATCAAAATCAATTACTGCTACAATTAATAACGACATGAAGTTTGAAATCAGTATTCATAACTAGTTAGGAACACTAATCCTACACACATGAAGAAATGAAGTTCTCCATTGCCATCATAATCTCAAAGATGCATGAAGCAGCTTGTCCCACAAAACTTAAATGCACCGAAAGGAATCTATTCATTGATTATAACTAATTTTGACTTAACATTTGGAAGAGTGTAAGAGGCTCGAGGCTATCATGCAAATCACAGAGAAGACATAGTAAACCTGTTTGAGAAACTCCTCGTGCCAGTTCTCAAGTGTATCAAATGACTTCATGACATTAACATCATAGACTAGAACACAGCAATCTGCCCCTCTATAAAACGCAACACCAAGACTTTGAAATCTCTCTTGCCCTGCAGTGTCCCATATCTACAACCCAGACACAGAAAGCATTGAAATATACACAATCCAACATAATAATAATCTTCAACACAAATAAAAGAAAAAAAAAAGAATACTGAAATACCATTGAACTAGAAAACCCACTTGTAGAGTAACGAGTCTGTCATCGATCTGCAGTTCTTTAGTGACAAAATCAGCACCAATTGTAGCTTTATATTGCTGACTAAACTTGTTGTGCACATATCTATACAAGTAGTTAACGGTCTACATAACCTTAAATGTGTATCACCTGAATGATGTGGCCAACCACATTGAATGCTAGAGAGCAATAATAGTATATCTAAGAGTCCTACCTAACTACCTCCAATAGGCAATTAAGGGTAATAATAAGAAAAGGATACTGATTCATCAAAGAAGTCTTTCCAACCCTAAAAAACAAAATGAAAGAATGAATTGAAAAAGAGTAAAGAGAAACCCTAAAAATGGAAAAAAGTGAAGACGTTTGCTTTGCGGTGTACAATATACATACCCGCTGTCTCCTAGAACGATGACTTTCAGCAAGGTTCGTTTGCGTAATGACATGATTCCGTTCCGTTCCGTTCAGTTCCTTTCCTCTTATTCTATTTCTCTTTCTTCGGGAATGGGATTTATAGTTATTAATATTCTGCAATTCATTTTTCAGATATATATTATAGTATGAGAGAGAGAAAATAGCTACTTATTATAACTACTTCGATACATATATCAAAGGAAAAAGGGGCGCCAATTTCGATCGCTGCGTTTTTTTCACCGCCACAATTGTTGTTTCCTCTATTTTTATTAATTCTTAGAATTTATCACATATTTTAAAATTTCATCGTTTTTATTTTTTCTTTTGTTCTTTTAATTAAAAACTTTTGGTATGATATATTTTTTATGATGAGGTATATGATTTTTATAACATAGAATTATCTATTGGCATGAATTATTTATATATTATTAATAAATTATAAAAATAAATAATTTTAAATGTTGAAAATGGAGTTTTTAAATAATTTTATTATAATTTTATTGGTATTAATTATTCAATGTCACTGTGTCATATGTTATGATGTTTCACATTACTATTTCTTTGTTAAAAAATTTAATGAATGGATCAAATTAAATCAATTAATTTTAAAATAGAGAAATCAATGTCGCAAATTGATGATAACAGAGGAATTAATTATGGTTCACTAAAGTTAGAGTATGCTTTAAAACTTAGAGAACTTTGGCAAATATACTTATAAACTATACATCGATTAATGAATACAATGCACGTTAGAATGTTGCAAATATCACTCTCATGGACTGGTTCAATTAAGGAGAAATGAGAGATGATATTCTAATGGAGGAGATGGAAGAATAAACATTTTAATGATTTTGTGTATAGTTTAAAGGGAGAGGAAGAAAATTAACATTTTAAAGGAAGTATGTTTGATTCATTTTTTAGGAGGAGATGAGATAGAAGCAAAAACTCTTTCTATAGCGATTTTTGCTCTCTCCATTATGGTAGATTCGAATGGGAGGGGAATAGCTTCGTATAACTAAAAAGCCATTTAAAATTATTTTCATCTTCTTCCTTCTGTTGAACCAAACACACTTCATCTAAAATATTATCTCATCTCAAAATGCAACTTGTGAGAATCAATCACACGACCACATGCATGAAAACATTACAATTTGCCAATGAACCATTGCACGAAAAGTTGATAATATATAACTAATATTTTTTAGACCCTCAATATTTTGGGGCTCTGTATGGTGACCCAACTTGTTCTTTATATGATTGATAATAACACTTGCAGTAAAATTTTAAAAATCTCTGAATATAAATTATTAAAACAATGGTAAGACTAAAAATAGTTTAACATTGTAACGTTTAAAGTATAAAAAATTAACTTGTTACAAAAAAGTTAAAGATCAATATGATATTTTCTTGTAACTTAAAGTATTACATAATGTATTTTGCCATTAAAAAATTGTCTGTCAAGTTGTCTTCTATTTAGAAACTTAGCAGTTATAGGCTATTATGAGTTTTCTAACTATTTAAACGTAGATCTTAAGAAGGTTTGGTCTCATGGATTTTAGTCTCTAAGGCCATGCATATACTAAATTATTTTCTAAATATAGATCCTTGATCAAACAACGATAATTAGGAAAAATGATAGTGATACTGAATGTATTGACAATTTATATTGTTTATATAATTTTATACTTCAAAAGATATCATTAATTAATATTTTGTTATAGTATTTATTGTTGATAGTAAAAAATATGTAAATTTTTTAAATATATATTAGTAAAAAAAATAATTAATATAAGAGACAGTCATTACATATATAAACAATTATGTTGGTTATTTTATTTAACGTGAAATGCAAAACCATTGAACTTATTTGATAAGTGTTAATCTTTGAGTTTGGCTTAGTCTCATACAATTTTTCTGGGCTAATCAAAGTATCTCCAACTTGAAGCCAAAAATCAATCTTTTAAAATATGAAGATTTATCGGATTAATGTTTAGAAGCTAATAGAAACATTAAAAATAACCAAAGACATTTTTCAAAAATATAATCTTATAGTTTTTTAACTAAAAGAATGACTGAATCAACGTAAGTACCTAAAAAAAGATAAAGAAAAATAAATGTGTCGTTCAAAATTCGACATGTCTTGAACCGACGTCAATTAAGTAATTGTCTTAACCATAAACACGAATATAGTCATTAATTATATATTTGAAAAATATCGTCGATTGTCATTAAAAATTTATATGATTTTATAGACTGGTCCGCAATTGACCAACTCTCAAAACGGTCTATGATTAAATTTCCCATATTAACTATTTTCCCTTTTTATAATAATCATAATAACTATTATTATTATTATTATATTTATCAATTTATTAATAAAAGGAATGTTTTTTAGGTGTGGCCTATTTTATTATTATTTTTATCTTTAGCAGTTTTTTTCTTTTAAAAACTATGTAATTACATATTTTACTTTTATAATTTCTACATAAATTATTGACAACAAAATAAAAATAAATTATATAAAAAAATATAACAAATTTATAAACGGCAATAAAAAAAAAGCGAATAGATGTCCGAAAAGGTTAACTAAGAGGAATCTATATTTATTTAGAGGAGGATTGTGTTGTTAAAGAAAAAGATAGCATACCAGCACAGTTGAAAACACCGCAAGGAAGGAGGAAACGAAAATTTGCGTAGAGTGAGAGAGAGAGAGAGAGAGAGAGAGAGAGAGAGAGCATGAATGAAACTATGGAAGACGAGATATCACCATTGATAGGAGGAGAAATCGAGGAAGAGGAAAACCAAAACGACATCGTTCAAAGCAAGATACCTGAAGTAGAGATCCATTTATTCCGTCAAGGTAAAGGACCCGTTGTCGTTTTCAAATCGGCGTTGGGAGGTTATGAACAGGACCAATTAGAAGTCAGAGAACTACTCGATAAACACGGACTTAAATCCATCTTCGCTTTCAATCATCAAACGCGTCTTCGTGGTGTTCCTGTTAGGTTTCACCCTAGAAATGGAAGGTCTCTTTTGAGTTACAGGGATGGTGCTGTTGTTTACCTTGATGGTGAACCTAAGGTCTCTTTTTATTTATTTATTTATTATTTCTGTGTTTTATGAGAAAGTATCGTAGGATATCTTGATAGGCAAATTCTAGAATTGAATATTTGATAGATGGTAAAAATCATCTGAAACTCTAACAACGACATTCCTCAGAAGTATAAGTTAATCGACTATCCTAGATTTTATTGTTTAGACGCCAAGTCGATTGATGCCATTCAAAACTCTAATGACAAACAACAACACTTCTCAGATGTATAAATTGACGACCTCCTCGTTTTTACTGTTTAGACGGTGACCTGATTGTGCTGGTTCCATGAGTTGAGTTTTGGAGATACATTCGATTTTATTTATTTTTATTGAACTGATATCAATTAAGTCATTGTTTCAGCTGTAAAAACTTGGAGAGTCGATAACTTATACTTCCAAAGAGTGTTGTCGATTGTCGTTAGAGTTTTGGCTGACTTTTAAGAACTGGTCCACGGCCACCCACCTATGAACACGTTAGAGTATCATAGTTTATCTCATAAGCTCAGTTTCTAATCTTAATCTTAGAGTATTCTAGATTGTCAACTAAGATTGAGTTTCATATTACTTTGTTATTATAATGATTTGTTCACGATTTTCCTATTTATATAGAATTAGGAGTCTTATATCCATAATTATTAGTGTTTAGTCTTTTTATAGGGATTCATGTTTAGTCTTTTTATAGTCATTATCAGTCATATTACACCATAATTATATTTCTTCTTATTCTTTTATCTAAAACCCATAATGTCAAACAAAACCTTTGGGGCGCTTACCTTAAGTCATTTCAGCTTTGTTCACCTATTGTTCTTGAGAGTCAGCAGTGATTTCTTCGGTTCGTTGTTTGATGGTCTGATCTTGTACACAAACCTTATTCACTGATTGTTCTGGTATTCTCTGTTGGTTTATCCAAAATATCTTTTTGTGTCTGACTATGTTGGGCGTTATGTTTTCTCTACAAATAGTATATTTGTAACAAATAGAGTGGAATGACATGGAATGATGTAACATCAATTTTTAAAAAAAACTAACTAACTTTTTCCTTTTCATTCCATCTTATACCACCAATCCAAACATACCATGGTAAAAACTTATACGAATCCATAGGTAAATCCTACAAAATGCATGTAGGAATAGGAATCAGTTGCAGCACTAGGAGAAGCAGTTGCATGTTTTAGTCTCTGACAGATGTCACAACTTCTTACCAAATCTTGAGTTGTTCTTTTTCTTCATACCAACCCAATATAAGTTACGTTCCATTCATCTGCATGTCCTTATGAACCCAAACCCTTCACGAAGAGAAGAATGATTATCACTAATAAAGACGGAATATAAAAGATTTTGGCTGAGACTAACTTCCAATCTACCTTTAGCATTTGCATTAGTACTTCTGACATGGATAAATTGTGATGTAATAAAAATTTTAAGAAATGAAGTTTCACTTTTTGGAGCCACTATCGCTCTTTGCTTTATTGCTATCAGGGTCTTGTTCTTCCTATCTGTCCAAGCATCTGACTTAATTGAGCATCCACATTGCACCTGTTCCTCTTCTTGGCTCTTCGCAGATCCTTTGTATAACCAACTTTTTTTTTAAGAATTGAACTCATCTCATGATAGCTTGCAACCTTTAAATGAGGACCGTATTTTCCAACAGCTGCTGAGACAATTTCACTACTTTTAAATGAATTCCATTCCCTCAAAAGCATTGAGTTATGTACAAAACGGTTCATGCTCTTGCTTCCTTATGACAATAATCGTTTATGCTTATTTGCTTCTTAGCTTTTCCCATTTGGATAGTTTGTTCTGGTTTTCTAAAAAAAAAGAAAAAGAAAATCGATGTGGCCTGTGCATTTGCACTCTTCATGTCAGCAAGCAAAGTCACCTTAGTTGCAGACCTTTTTCCACTTCGAATTCTTAAAAGTTCTTGCCCTCTTCTTCTTTATCCTGATTTTCTTGCAAACTCTGCTTGGTGTCACTTGACTGAAGAATCAAAGATAACTTTATGTTTGCTTCATATAAACTGAGCATTTCTTAAATCCTCTAGAATATTTTATTATGCATAATCACATTATCACTAGAAACTATGTTTGTCTTGGAAGTCATTTCTTATCAGGAGTATAGGGACAACCAGACTAGTGTTCAATGAACTCTTATAATTTAAATAATAAAAGGAAGATTATCAGCTTTCTCCGAAGCTCGGTGCAATCCTTTTCTTTTTCATTTTTCAGGATTTGGGACGGATTAAGAATGGTAGTATAAAATTGTGCTCTGTACTCTAGAATATTGGGAAGTTGGATTGAATTTTTTTCTTCAGAATTTTTACCAATAACCTCTTGTCCTAAGAACTGCTGTAGGATGTAAGGACCTAATATACTGAAAGTTTTCTTTTGCAGGACTCACTAGTTAAACCAGTTACCAGGATCTTGATTGGTGTTGCACTAATAACCGTCATGATCGTAGTAGTTTCAAGGGATACTCCCAAATGGATGAAAAAATTAAACTTTTCTTCTGTGAACTTCTCTCCATGGATATTGGCTTGTGTAGTTATTGTCTTCACTCGCATGAGAAAGAGAACTAAAGATTTTCTGACAAAGCGTGGTTGGTGAATGAATGGACTTGTGTTGATGCTTTTGTGGTAGGCTTTGATACATTTCTCTACACGCTTTACTAATACACCGGATTCCATAAGAACTCTGGAGTTAAGTGTGCCGTCTAAATTGACATATTTTTTTGTGAGTTTAGGTTATATCATCATAAATGGTATAGGTTAATAATAGGTGATGCCACATTTGATAATCCTGTTTGATACATGCTCTTGTTCAAAGAGTAAAGGCTTCTTCTATTTGCATTTTATTTCTGTTTTATGTTGATATTGCTTCTCTGAAGCATTTATGATTGCAGTGGAAAAATACTGTCTGCTGCTTGCATTGGGATTTGGGAATCTTAACTTCTTCTTCCAAATCCAATTCAAAACTATGAAATTTCATAAATTCAATGTTTATTACTTTTCCCAGTTATATCCCTTTTTTTGGGTAAATTATTGCATCTTCTGTGCGCGCAATTGTAGAGATCAGTTCTCCGAAGTATTGTCTTTAACAATGGAGACCTTTTCCAATTGAGTATTGCATAATTACTTAATAAAATAAAGATGACTATGATAGTTTGTCAAGATGTTTTTACAGTGGATTATCAATTGGGGTCTAAATAAGGGCATTTTAGACCAATGGTAAAATGATATTTTATATCAATGAAATCTTCCTTAATGTGTACCTTAACAATAGAGTAGTTATTATTGCATTGCTCTCTTCATAGAAGAGTGCATATTACTCCTTGTGTCTCACGATGAATGTTAGATTTGTTGATTTTACACATTAAAAAAATCATAAATAAAACAAAAAGAATAGTAATTTTGTATAATTATTCTTAAGTATTGATGTGTTAATTTTTGTAAAAAAAAAAAATTGGTGTTAATTACTATCGTAAGTACAAAATGAAGTATAATGGCTTCTAACTAATGTACATAATATTAAATAATGAATATAATTAGAAAAAAGTTAATAAAATTACATTGGAAACTAATAAATAACATTTATTTTAGTATAATTTTTTTTTTGGCAAATCTGATCCTGAGTAGGACACAATGAGTATTAGGCAAGAATTTATGTTGTAACTATCATAACAACTAAATGCTTCATACAAATGAGGTTTTTCATTCCTTCCCCACTCTAAAGATACCACTAGTTCAATTGGTCGTTGCTATATATATTTTCTTTAATAATTATGGTATTTGAACAGCAACATATCAACAATTTGGTCGTTTAAAAATTTGACATTAAAATTTTGATATTCAAAAATCGTTTCTTTCTTTGAAGTATGGACTGGAGTGCAAATAAATGGTAGTTATCATCTTCATGTAGACTTGGAGTTATAACTAAGGCTGGAAACCTCTAACGAGGAAGAAGAAAATGATACAGACTTGGAGGAAAACTAAGAAACTGTACACAAATCTTCATCTTCCTACTCTTGTCCACAAACTTCAAGGATTTTCTTCGGTTACGCGTGAAGAGGCTAGAAGAAAGGTTATGTTACAAGGTCCAGAATCCCTCAACCAAGTGGAGGGACTAATCCTTGTCACTAAAGGGTTTGATGCTGATGGAGAAAGAAGGAAGAAACTATGGTGTGAACATTGTAAAAAATCATGGCACACCAAAGAGACATGCTGGAAAATTCATGGGAAACCCGCTAGCTTCAAGAAAAAATTCAACAGAGAGGGTAATGCATTTCAAGCCACTATTGAAGAATCTTAGGAGCAATCTTCTTTAACTGCGGGAACTCCTTTCACTAAGGAATAGTTGGAACATCTACAAAAAAAATAATTTCCCAAAAAATGACAACTCATCTTCTTGTTTGTTGGCCACAAAAGGTGGTTTACCCTATTGCTTCCCTTTGTCATACTGAAACATTTTGGGGCTACTCACCATATGACATATTGATTCGTCCGAGCTTTATTCAACGACACCACTTGATTCGTTTTGGGTTGTCCCTGCTTGAGCGTGTTTCTCGTTATTGCTGCTTGTGAGTCGTTGTCTGATTTGTGTGGTTCCTGGATTGTGAATTGGGTAATCTTTTTTTGCTTACGAACCTTTTGCATTTTGGTGTGTTGATCACATTTTTGTATTAATTTTTTTTTCTCTGCATAGTACCCAAAAAAATATATTCTCTTTTTGGATGTGCAATCTCATGGCTTCTAAAAAAGAAAGAGACAAAATTTGTGTCCATTTTACCGGCAAGAATTACGTTGCTTGGGAATTTCAGTTCAAAATGTATGTTAAAGGAAATGGATTATGGAGCCACCTTGATGGGGTTTCTAAGGCATCGACAGAGAAACTCACCTTGGATGCATGAGAAATCAAAGATGGTCAGATTATTTCTTGGATTCTCAATACTATTGATCCTCATATGATCAATAATTTGCGCTATTTTTCAACTGCTCAAGAAATGTGAACTATTTGAAGTGTATCTACAACCAAGACAACACAACTAAACTTTTTCAGTTGGAGCTAGAGATAGCCAACTACAAACAAGGTAATTTTTTTGTTGAAGAATATTATTCTAGATTTTTGAATTTGTGGACATAACACTCTGCTATTATATTTTTCTGCGGTTCCCAAGACTTCTCTTGTGGATGTACAAGTTGTCTACAACACCAGTAATCGAGATCAATTTCTCATGAAACTTCTTCTAGAATTTAAGGCTGTTAGATGTGCTTTGCTGGATAGAAATCCAGTTCCTTCTTTGGATACATGTGTTGGTGAACTTTTCAGAGAGGAACGTCTCCTTACTCAAGGAACCATGTCTCATGGTGCTGTCTCTTCTTAACCCGTTGCATATGCTACTCAGAGCAGAGGTAAAGGTCATTATATGCGACAACTCCAATGTTTCTCGTGCAAACAATTTGGACATGTTGCTCGTAGTTGCAATAAGAAGTTTTGTAATTATTGCAAGAAATAAGGTCATATTATCTCTTACTGTCCCACACACCCTCCACGACCAACACAGCGTCTAGGGCAGGCATTCCATGCCACTCTAAGCCTCAACTTCGGGACAAAGTTTCATGAGAAATTGATCACGCTTACTGATGTCGTAGACAGCTTGGACATTCGCAAGAGAAGTCTTGGGAACCACAACAAATATAATTGCAGAGTGTTCGGTCCACAAATTCAAAAATCTAGAATAACATTCTTGAACAGACAAATTACCTTGTTTGTAGTTGGCTATCTCTAGATCCATTGAAAATGTTTGGCCGTATTGTCTTGGTTGTAGATACACTTCAAGTAGTTCCATATTTCTTGAGCATTTGAAAAAGAACGCAAAGTATTGATCATATAAAGATCAATAGTATTGAGAATTCAAGAAATAATTTGAGCATCTTCGATTTCCCACGTATCTAAGGCGGCTTTATCTGGAGAAATCAAGGTGAATCCATAATCCATTTCCTTTTAGATACATTTTGAACGGTAAAACGGACACGGAAGTTGTCTTTATCAGAACTAGTCATCATAGGAACAAAGACTTGCAAATAAAATTGTAACAGCAAAATAGAAATCCACATGCAACATCTTGTAAGCACTCAAATAAGAAGGAGCAAGCAAAGCAGAGAAGGAGTCACGAGCAACACCAAGACACAATCCAAAGGGTAAACCCAAATCACGAGCAACACAACACACCAAGGAGGTTGAACAGAGTCGCAGGTTTGATTTCGTTTCTCCAGTGAAAGGCATTTTGTTAAAAAAAACTGCTCAACAATCTATTGAAACAAATAAAGATGTTGATTGGGCAGGAATATGAGGTCAACTTGAGGGGGTGTTGCAATATGATATGATCTCATTCCTCTTTTATTCCATTTACTTATTTCCTTTCTCATTTTAGCAATAATTGTGATTGTATCAAATCTGAACCGAATAACATTACTAATAAATACTTGAAAAGGGGAAAACAAGTAAAATGAAACAAAAAATATTGTGTAAAGAAATTTGAAGTTTGCTACATAAGAAGTTATGATGAATGCATGTGGCATGCCAATTTATGCCTGCATTTAATTTGTCTGTAAATTTTTTAATTATAAAGATAAGCAAAACTTAGTGTTGAAGATAACAACTTAGCATGTGCCATTCTCTGTTGCATTTCTGAAACAAAACGAACTATCCAACCATTCTTCATTCTTAGCTCTTTCAACATAAAATGAAAACTGATTTTTAGCATCAGGTACATCCAAAGCCAAATCATCAAGAGCTTCTTCAACTCTTCCAAAACCTTTAACCATTTGATTCATAGTTATTAGTCCTGATTCAAAACACTCTTTGAGTAAACCCCACATCCTCTCATTCTTCTTTTCAATGATTATCACCAAAGCTTTCTTAACAACTTCATGATGAAAAAATGGCATACCTAACTCTTTCATGCACCTACAAGCCTCTCTTATGTCACCACCTGACTCATATTCCTCCAAAAGTTTACCTATCATGTCCTTAACATCTTCAATAGCCCAACCAGGTTTACTACTTCCACCTCCTCCCCAACACCTCAAGATTCTCTCACCAGCTAGTCTTGCCTTTAACAAAGACTTTGCCATTTGAAGTACTTTGCTCCCAATGGAATCTTGTCCTAAACATTGTATTCCAATCTCTTCAAGCTGTTGTGGTGCTATTACTTCATCAACAACTGATCTTGCTAGAAACATAGCAAGATCTTCCACAACAACAGGATTATCTAAAGCCGTATCGTCGGCTGACTCTATGAGCATCACAAAACCACTCACAATATCGTCAGGTGGGAAACAAAGAGATGAGAGTAACACAGAAGCCATTTCTTTCTCTCTATTCTTTCTATCCATTGCAAGAGTTATTAGCTTTTTAACAAAGATCGCATTTAATTCACCGCAGTATTTTTTGTTCTCTTGTTCTAGACAACTGTTCACTTCAAAAATATCGCCTGATAAAAAGTACTCCTGAATGATGGATTGAGTCTTCGTCTTGAAACTTCTTGCAACACTGTCTTGTATTGAGTTGTTCTTTTTAGTCTCTATTGTAATTGATTTTAATGATGACACACATAACCAACCTTCAGACGCTGCTTTCGACATTAGTTTCTGAAGTAGTCCATGTGCATTTGGTATGTCAAGTGATAAATCATCGACAGTGTCAATCAACCTGCTGAAACCTTTAGACATTTGGCTTGTGTTGATGAAACCTTCTCCAGCCGCTTCTTTCAATAGATCGAGTAAAGGCGTTTCCGCTTGACGCTTTTCCATCGCCATTATAAGAGCCCTTTTCACTATCTCATGATGGAAAAACGGAACTTTCAAGTCTTTGATGCATCTAAAAGCTTCTTTCTTGTCACCACTCACTACATATTCCTTCAAAAAGTTGTTTATCCTTGCTTTGACATCATCAACTGTTGTGTTCTTACTTCCTCCCCATCGCCGCTCAATGATTTCGGCATGCAAAGGAGCTGTTAGATAGCTTTTATCAGCTTTCTTTAAGACCTCAACTCCTTTAGAATCTTTTGGTAAGTTAGCTATCTGTTTCTTCAAAAATGCTGGAGGAAGAATGTCATCAACCACAGCTCTAGCTATGAAAAGCGCAAGAATGTCGACTGTGTCCGGTATATCGACAATCAAATCATCAGCTGATTCAACTAATTTGGTGAAACCTTTGTAAACTTGTGAAGGGTGAATTATGTCAGCATAAAGTGCTGATAAAAGAATAGCAGCCATTTCTTTTTCTTTGTCATGTCTGTCCATTGACATAGACACAAGCTTTTTGACAAAATAGTAACTGTATTCTGGTTTTCCAACTTCTTTAAGTTCATTCATTGTTGAAACAACATCATCAGTGGCAAAATACTCTTCCACTATTATTGTTGCTTTTTTCTTGTACTCTTCCAATGCAGGATTCGTTTTCTTTTCATTTGAATTTGAATCATCACGTTCCTGCAAAACCATATTTACTTGCATAGTTGTTGGCATGTTACAAAATAGTAAAACTTGTTTTAGCAAAATAATAAGTGATCTAAAGAATTGATCCATATTATATAAATTGCTATAATAATAAGATATTGATTAAATCTTAACTCCCTACCTCAGTGCTGTCATAATTTGGGTCATTAGGGTCAAGAGAATTCATGTCATCCGTAACAAGCAATCCACCCCAAGTGCCTTTACCCCCAGAACCACCTACACAACGAGAGTAGGTTAAAAAGGTTGTCCCTTAGAATTTAGGAGGTACAAGTACTTTATCATATAATTCAATCTATGTAGCACTGACATTTCAGATTGAATGCATATCAGATATCCAACACATGTTACACCAACCCAACACGACACCAACACATGTGGTTACATTAAATTCAATTACTTGCATTGTATTTTCTCAAATTATTTATAGTATTAACATGTCACTACCAATGTCTTGTTTGTGTCAGTATCAGTGCTTCATAGAATTCAATAGTCAAAAGTCACTAAATCAAAGTATTGAGACCCTAATGCAAGTCATGACATATCAATATCATGCATGAGACCCTTGTATATTTTATCTACCTACCTCATATTCAAATGCTTACAAGTTCACAAGTAAAGTTAAGATGTCAAATTATCATGATCTATGATAAAATGGGAAAAGTGGCACCTTAAGTCTATGTCCATCAATTCTCACAATTATTTTGTGTTGTTTGGATTGACTTATTTGAGCTTATCTACTGGTATAAGAACTTAGTGTAAAAAGTTATCATGTATTGCAAAGTGAAAATCGGTAATGAAAACAATTGGTAAAAAAACTCCACCTTTCTTTGGACGTCCATCTTTTGGAGAATGTGATTGCCTATTATTTTTTGGACTCCAATTGCTTCCTTTGACTTCCACCTTTAGAGATCTCGGTGATTTAGGAGATTTTGGTGACTTAGGTGAAAGTTGCAAAGAAGAAATAGATACTGGATCTGCACTTTCTGATACAAATTGACGAAGCTCACGATGCTCTTTCGAGACATAGCCATCATTGAAATCCATTACATACACTTGTATCAAACACTCATTTATACTAAAAAAAGAGCATAAGCTTCATAATAAATCAAACACTCATTCAATGGCATGTTAGAGGAAACTTCAAACTCTAATCAGCTTTCTGATTCAATCTTTTCTTTTTGCATTATTCCATTGATGATGACTATGATCAATTTCTCCTGTCCTACAATGATAATACCAAATATAGACATAAGTTTGCATTTATATGATCAAAGAAGTACTACATTTTTCATAAAAATATTACACACTATTAAAATTTGTGTTGATCCTAACCCGATGCTACAAAACTGTAAGATGAAAGATATTTTCTACTTATAAATACGTTTTCAGATCTTATCTCATAAATATAATATAGAACTCCTCGACAGCTCATATCTCAAAATTATAGTTGGTGACCCAATAAATCTTAAATAGACTCTAATACCGTCTGAAAATTCGGGTTGGACCCTTAAACATAAATAGTTCCTAAATACCATAGTATTTCTATGGGAATATCTTAGAATTTCTCTAATATATCATTTGGTAGAGAAAGAAGAGTGTGTTTTTTAACTTCTACACATATAACCGGACAAGACACCGACAAAGTGACATGGGTAATAATTTGGAGAAAAAAAACTGAATCAATGTGTCAATATCGTCTTGGTGTTCAACACCGACACGTGTGTCAGACACCAAGACGCACACTGTGCTACAAAGTGCATAACTAGATACATTAAGATGATTAGGTATTAGATACATACACAAACCGCCTCATTCAAAACAGATATATAAATTAGTTTCTAAAATATATGAAATAGATAATCGTTCAATCACGTACTCTTTTAACTATGGAAGTCAATTTTAATATTAAAATTCTTTTGAAGAAATTAATGTGATCAAACTTTATGATTATATGGAAATTCAATTAATTTTAGGGACAAAAAAATGATTGAGTTCTACAATTTCAACAACTTAATTAATGACTTACTAAAACAAAATATTTGGTAACAATGATTTACTTAAATTTGTACATGAACATAAATAAACATTTAAAAACCATCAAATAATTTTGCATCAAAGTTTGGAACTATTACCTTTTACTATATCTTCAAAGAGATGGTGAATATCATGCATGTAATAATAAGATGGAAGTTATAATTGCAGTTACTAATTAAGAGTTTTTTGTTTGTTTTTACCTCTTTTGGTTTATTTGGTAGTGAAAGAAAGAGAGAATGAAGTGTGTTCAAAGGTGGTTACAAGATTTTAGGAGTTTGTATTGTATTTGTGTGTGTGGTAGGAAATGAATAACGAAGTTTGTTACGTCTAAAACTTCACATGCTTTGCCTATAGACACGGGAAAGGAAAAAGCCATCAAAGACCAAGTGAATGTTATTGTTGCATGTATATCTATCATTTATTATGCAATCATACACCATTTTTAAATAATATGTATTTATGGACTATTTATAAGCAGTTTTCCTCTATCAAAAAATGAATGATGGTGTGATATATTTTTAATGATATGGTATATAATTTCATGACGTAGAATTATATATATGTATTAGTTATTTATATATTATTCATTAAATTATAAAAATGAATAATTTTATAAGTTGAAACTGAATTAAAGTTTTTAGAGGGTTTTATTGCAATTTTATGAGTATTATATGTTGAAACTGAATTAATCTTTCAACATTGTTGTATCATATGTTGTATCGTTTAAAATATGTCATGCGATCATTTTTTTAATTAAAAAATGTAAGGGTAGAATCAAAACTGTCAAATTTTAAAATAGATTAACCAATTTTGTGAATAAGTGAAAATAAAGAGGACCAATAATTAAGTCAAAAGTTTTTTGTATTCTATTGCAAACAAATGCATGGGAGAATATAATTTTATGCATGTGTTATTTTGTTTTGAGTTTAAAAGTAGTGTATATGTGTAAAATAACTTTACGTTGTCATTTTATCATAATTATTCAATTTACAACATTATATTATACTGTTTTTAAATTATAGTTTAAATATATTTTTAATCCCTATAAAATTAAAATTATGATTTTTCAAGTTTAGTATCTAAAAAAATTAGTCTCTTTTAATTCCTATTTTGATTTTATAGGGATTTTTTTAAGGACTAAAAGTATCAATTTTTTACAAAAACATTTCAAAATAGAAACTAAAAATAAATATTTTTTATTGAAAAAAAATAATTTTGAAATTTTATAAAGATTAAAACCTTATTTAGCCAAATTATTAGGTATCTATTCTATTTTTAAATTTTATTTAGCCAAATAAATTGACCTCTTTTAATAATTTTATTTTTTATGTATCAATAAGAGAAGGAATCCTCAACAAAATAGTTAGAGGGCTAGTGAGTCACTGGTTGAACATGAACTATTTATACACAACAAAAAAATAAGAAAAACCAATAAAATATTATCAATTTGTCATTTTGTAAGATCAATTTTAAAATATACTTATACAAAAGTTAAATGATATAATAAATTTTATAATCTTATTCGTTGTTCATATAGAATTAATTTAACCAATAAAAATCCACTATAAAAACTCTTGTCTAATGTTGTTTTATCATTTACCTTTCTTTCTCTTAACTTTGGATATCTTAGTCATTTTTGTGGTTTTAATATCATGAATTTTCAATGTCAATAAGTTAAACGTTGAATCCGAATTCAATAACATCCTAAGTTCTATTTTTCATACATGCTTTGTAAATTTGCTTTTCCTACATTTGTTTTTCCTCCTCATTCTTCCATTTCTACCCTTTAATGGTCATCCCTCATCTAGCTCCTCCCGACCTTTTATGATTCTTTAAAATATGTAACCGTCAGATCTCTTTGACCGACTCTATTATTTACGATCTTCTCGTATCTATTTCTCATCATTAAAATTTGGCGAGTTTTTGTCTTTCGCGAAAGTCAAATCAGATACCTAAGAGTGAAGTACCACAATTCATTTGCTCATGCTACTAACTCAATTGGTAGTGCGAGTGATCTTAAACTTAATTCTCGAGTTGCAAGTTCGACTCCCACAAAAGACAAAATTATTAATTTTCCATGATAGAAAATAAGGACGCGGAAAGATCTTGAATAAGTGTTGGTTGCTCTTTTAGAAGTGGATAAATAAGATTTATTAATTTTTATCTTTAAAGTATAATTTAATTGACAAAATTATTAGACGTATCATGTCTCAAGTTGGAACTTGAAACCTACTTTATTATTTTTTCTTTAAAAAGAATATTAATTTTTTTATGATACATTAATTAATTTATTACTAATTAATATTTCTATTATAAAATAATTATCACATTTACAACAAAATTTATTTTAAAATAATTGTAGTGTTAAGTTTTCAATACAACTTTAAATATTTATTTTCTAATTATATTTTTTAATTAATATTGTGTAGTTATTATTCTCCACTTTTATTGTTGATATGAATGAATAATTTGACAAAATCACTTTGTAGTTCATTTACTCTACACGATTCTAGGAGGATTATTCTGGTACGGATGAAGTAGTAGTTAGTAACGACAACATACATGATGATAATGATAAACCCAAGGCCAAACAAAATTGTGAGGTGACGAAGAAGCCAAAACTAAAACCTTCATCCCATCTCATTTGCTGCATTTTCAAAACTGCCAATCCTAACAAAATGCGACTCCTTTCCACACCTTCCCTCTCTTTTTTCCCTTCTTTCATTCCAACAAACCTAACTAACTCCTCCCTCCAATTTCCACTTCAAAACCACTCCACTTCCCGCCGTCGCTACTCCGTCACACGCGCCGTCTCCACTATCAACGATAACGCCGATTCCTTCACCACCAACTCAGGCTACCTATTTCAGCTTACCGCCACTGAAGCTGACTCTCTTGCGGATTACAGCATTTCCAAAATCGCCGCAATTTATTACCGGAAACCTCTTGTTGTTGCTCGTCGATTGTTTCAGACGGGAATCGCTTTTGGCAAGTGGTTCGGTTTACGATACCTCGATGCTCTCTTTGATCGCTCCGACGACATGTTTCAGGTCTCCGAACTCCGATTCTTTTTAGTTTTGTGGTGGATTTCATCATCGGAATTTTATAACTTTTTTTTTTAATTTGTTTTCTATTTTTACTTTAATTACTAAATTATGTCATTTTTTGTTTCTTTTCAAAATTAGAGTCTCTACGCTCTAGAAACACGACTTAGACTATGTTTGGATTGAGATATAAGGTTGGTTTGGTGACTGTTGTCGGAGAGTCACTGAGTGAAGTGATAAAGAGGTTGCTAGTTAAATCTTCACTCTCACCAAAATAGTAACATTATTGACAAAAAAAAAAAAAAACTACGTTTGGATTAATTTATGAACAAATTATTTATGATTATCTCCTTGCATAAATACTTGACATGTTCATATGGAAACTTCTTAAAACATGTTCATAAATTGTTTTATGCTAATTTTGATAGCCTCCAAATAGCTTATAGGTTATAGTCTATATGAAAATAGTCTAATCATATTTTCACTCTGCATTTGGATTGGGGATATAAAGTTGACTTGGTGGTTGAAATGGGAGAATTAGGGAGTAAAGTGATAAGGAGGTCGTATGTTCGATCTCCACCCTAAGCAAAATACTATCAATATTAAAATTATTAATTACTTACATTGGACGTTGCAAAAACAAAAAGCAGCGTTTAAGCACAAGACATATAATTTATGGAAGCAACTTATAACAACCCTTTTTTTGCTAATTTTAATAAACTCTTAAGAATAGTTTTTAAGTACAGAAAATAGTTTGACCATATTTTCTCTTGCATTCTCTTCTTAGATAAATATGTATTACACTTTGGTTTATGCTGAGAAAAGTGTAATTAAGGTCTCTAGGAGTGTGATTTACCTTTTTGTTTTTGTTTTTAAAGATTTAAATTTCAAAGAGTAAAAATGATAGCGATAAAATGATTTCATAAGGAAGTGGGGTTTTAAAAAGGAAATGATTGTCAATGTTGGAAATAGGATTTTTTTTAAACATTTGAAGGAATTGATTTGTTGGTGTTAGGATATAGAGTACCTTCTGAATCTATGAAAGAAGTGATTTGTTAATGTTAGAGTGGAGAATCTTTGAACTTTAGATTTGCAGTTCACAATGAAAAGAACAAAACCTCATTTTTTTAATAATATTTTTTTGTTTGGTTTTGTAGGTTAGAGCTGCAGAGCTAAGGAAGATATTGGTGGAACTTGGGCCGGTATGTCATGCTGGTTATTTTTAATTGTTGGAAGTCATTATGTTTTAGTGTACTCTGTCCTTGAACTAGGTGTTTTTATGTCTTAGAATCTTAGATTAAGTAATGGTAGTTGGTAGGGTTGTTGATGTTATTCCATCTCAGATTTCATAAATTGAATTGATAAATTGTGACTGCAGTTTTAAATTTGTTGCCAGTTTGTTGGGGTTCTTTCTGTTATAGTATTTCTGATCTAATGAATTTGTTGGGTTTGCATCAGTGTAAACAACGGTTGATGTGGGAGCCAAAATTTCAGAAATGAGTTTTGAATTTTAAGTGGCAAACCATTTCACCCGCAACTTTATAGGGATTCCAAATTCATCATCACCATAGATCTTTCCCTACAAAATTCCCTTTTACGTGTATATATTTTTCTTCTGTCTCATATTAATTTTATCTTCTTTCTAGCTCATTGAATAGCTGAGGTGAGAATGAATCGTTGTTTCTATTTGCTAGATATTGGTCCTCTAAACTGGGAGGTCTTTTGGATCATGGCATTTAAACTGTGTTTAGTATTTTTTTGAAATAGATTTAAACTGTGTAGTTAAACCTGATCAATTTGAACTTTTCTATCCCAGAGCTATCTATCGAGTCTCTAATATTACTAAAGACATTATAGTTACCGGGTTGTATATATAATAGTTTAGTTTCTTAGTGGTTTTTTTAAATCATGATGCCCATAAACTAAAATATCGTTTTTGATTACTCTTTTAAACTATTTTCTTGCAGGCATATATCAAAATTGCTCAAGCTATATCATCTCGTGCCGTAAGTTCTGCTTTATCTTTTAACATTTTATAAATATTATCTCCATATTCTTTTGTTTATTTCTGCTTATTTGTGATTCTTATTCTATGGTTTTCCTTTCAACATGTGTCAGCCCCTCCATAGGAAGCCCATTTTGAGACATTGGCAACCAGCTTTGATACCATTTGATAAGAACCCAAGCACATGGGGAACCCTCCCTCAAAAGCACAAGGGGTAGGGATTGAACTTTGGACCTCCTTACTCCTCCACCCCAATCACTGAAGAAATCTTACCTAGCATCAAATACCACTCGATGCGGGACTTAGGCTCCCCATAATACGCAAGTCTCTATCATTGCCAGTTTTCCTTTAGAACACATCTTAAGAAGGAGAACGGGAAATAAAATAGAAGCTGAAAGTTAATTTTGAACATTTAGAGTTAGAGTTCCATATGTCCAAATATTTGTATTTCAATCCTTCTACATCTTGAATCAAATGTCCTAAAGACATACCTAAAAATATTTATAATTTTATTATCTGATCTGGTTGATATTTCGGTTTATGACTTGACCAGTTTTTCCTTTTTGTCATTTATTTGAATATGAAATTCCAAACGGATAGAACTCACAGAATTTGGAATAAGATAATAGGGTTTTTTAACAATGGATGAGCAAAATGCTCTTACAGTATGAATGACAAAAGAGATAACCAAAGTATAGAGCTCCTACACCAGAGAAATGATTCTCGTAACAATTACCATTAACTTCCATAACCCACACTAAACCTCAACCTCCCACTATATCCCCTCCACTCTAACTGCATCTCCTAGAAATCAGGCTACGATCATAATAACTAACTTTGATTCTTTCTCTTCTTCTCTCTTCTGTTCCTACGGGAATAAACCCTCCGTATAATTGGTTTGGGCCCCATTTCCACATTAACATTAGGCCTAAGAGTCCTATCACAAACTTTTTCCCAGTTGTGGTTTAGACTTTAGATGTGCTTATGCTGTTAACGGCCAACAGATGGTTGGGCATGCCTGAATATGTTACACCCAAATGTAACTTTATACTCATTTTCTGTAAAGATCATGCCACTTTAATTTTCAGTGACTACAATTAAGATTCCAAAGAAACTTCCCTTGTAGGATTTGATACCACCATCGTACCTAGACGAGCTCTCACTGCTGCAGGATCGTATAAGTCCATTTTCCACTGAAGTTGCTTTCAACATGATTGAACAAGAACTGGGTTTATCCTTGGTTGAAATTTTCTCAGAGATTTCACCCGAACCTGTTGCTGCTGCTTCCCTTGGGCAGGTTCATGCTTTTGGCCTTATTGGTGTATTTTTCTTGCTGATGTTTGCAGCGTTTTGAGATGACATGTATGTATCTTCAATTTTAAATTTCATTATATTACCTGAAATCAGAACTATGTCTCTGGGGCATAGGTTTATCAAGCTAGGCTTCGCAGAACAGGAGAGGTTGTTGCTGTTAAAGTGCAAAGACCTGGAGTTCAAGCTGCAATTTCCCTTGACATATTAATCTTGCGTTTTATGGCAGGGCTGCTTCGGAGAGCAGGAAAATTGAATACTGATCTTCAGGTGATGTTGCAACTTGCAATGTGAATAATATTGCTTTTAGAATTTTGAGTAGGTTAACACCAAAATGGTTATTGTTGCTGTTGAAGTTATAGGATTTTGGATAAAAGAAGTAGAAGAATAAGAAGAAATATAATTATTGTGAAATACTATTGATAGTAAATTGATATTAACTTGACACAAAAGGAAAAACTCTAAATCTTTTTTATAGAGATATATAAGACTCCTAATTCTAAATAATTAGGAAAATGAGGAAATAAATCACAATAATAGAAGTAATATGGAAACTAATCCCAAGAGACTAGGAGATTAATTAAGACATTCTATTCTAACATAATATCAAAGATATTACTCCATTCGTCTCATTTGTTATTTTTCTCTGTCTCAAAATATTTGTCATTTTACAATACCAATACAACATTAACTACTTTTTTCCACTTATATACCCTTATTTACTGTATTTCAACTCATCAAACTTCTCAACTAACTGCAATTAATAAGTGCATTTGAGTTAATGAAACTCATTTTATCACTGAAATCAACAAAACTTATCATTTTTTTAAGAATTGCTCACAATTCAAATCAGACAATTAAAATGAAGCGGAGGGAGTATAAGATATATTCTTATATTCCATTACTCTTCCCCTAGCTATAGCTTACTAAGCTTTAAGATTGTTACAAATGTACCATTTGAAAGAGCAAATACAAAAAACTTTCACGAGCTGGAGGAAACCAAACCACAATGATATTGGGTCAGACGTTGTTCTTGACACAACCAACTTAAGTGCTGGACGCCAATTTCTTGTGACTAGTATTGGCGACTCAACCTTGACAATGGTTGGTCCGACGAGACAACCAAAATAACCATCTTAAGTGGGACAACTCATCTATAACTGGTGCAGACAAAGCAATATCGACGTTGGTTGGACGAAGGGACTTTTGTAGGCCATTGATAATGTGTTAAGACCAATGTTTAGAGAGCTTACCATTAGTTACCAAATTGGGACAAGACAGAAAGCACACTAGGATAAGAGTGACTTGGATAAATGACCAGCTAACAACTTCAAATTGGCACAAACCAAAAAAATTCGCAGTAGCAAACAAGAGATTGAAGATAGGACTAGATAGGTGCACACAAACCAGATTAACGCACAAAACAACGGTGTCTTTGGATGCATATGTGAAGATGTAAGGACTTAATTAGGTTAAGAGAGCTCGTTACTAGGAGTTAGTTATTTGGTTATATGTTTAGTTAGGATTATTTTGTATAAATAGGGAGTTATGTAGTTAGAATATGATATATTTTAAATATTGTAAAGTTGAGAATAGAGTAGTAACTCTATTGTGAAGGCGAAACCCTCTGAGGAGAGATTTTTCTCCTATTACTTCCTATTTCTTAATAAAAAGTCTTCTTAACTATACAATATTAAAAAGACATCCTATTCTAACTACATAACTCCCTATTTATACAAATAATCCTAACTAAACATATAACTAACTAACTACTAGTAACTAACTCTTCTAATCTAAGTCCTAACATACATGGAAGAACCAGCAATCGCAATAGTGAAGATATCAGATAGAACGACAACAGGACATGCTGCCATGACGACATGTAGCAGTGCCTTCCCAAAAATGCAATGGAAGGAGACGATGGGTTTGAGCTCCATTGGAGCTGAAACATGGAAAAAAGGTAGAGATAAGAATCAGAAGAAATATAATTATAGTTAAATATTATTGATAGCAAATTGATAATTAACTTGATACAAAAGACTAAAAATTAACCCTTATCTGTAGGGATACAAGACTTAATCTTAAATAAATAGGAAAATCAAGAAACAAATCATCATGATAATAAAAGTTAAATGGAAACTAATTCTAGGAGATAATCTAATATACTCTAATATTAGCAACTGATCCTAGGAGATTAACTAAGATATTCTAATATGATATCATAGATATTTTCTTTTATTCTCATAGTTGCCATTAAGGCCTCTCAACTTGAAGACTGATTGGTGTTAAGTTATTTACTTTGCTATGAACTTAATGTAAGTTAGGGGGCATAATTTATAGGATTTAATTTGTATGCATTGTTAGTGTAAAACTTTTTTCCCTATACATTCATCTACATCTCATCATGTAAATATTTGTGGAGATGTTTGAGGAACTAAAGTAACAAAGTGTTACTATTGTGTAATTTAGTTGGATGCATGTGTAAAAATGTTTTACTCCTTCAATGCATAACAATTAATCTCCAATTTATATTGCCTATATCATAAACACTCATGTCATATTCATCAATCTTAATATCTATCTGTATGTATGCATGTGTTATATTCTACAGTTCCCTATCACATCACTTTTGTTAGGATATAGAATTCTAATTCTTTTGGAATCCAATTCTTGGGCTCCTAATAACTTTGTTGAGTGTGGCATTGTATTTATGCAGGCAGTTGTCGACGAATGGGCATCAAGCCTTTTCCGGGTATGCATGGGTTTTCTTGATTTTCACCAAAATTATGCTCTAGAGTAACGTGATTGCATGGTGAATTTATTGTGAGGCTTCTGCACCCTAATCTAATTTATCAAAAAAACAAGTGATACTGATTGTATGGTGCAATAATATGCAAACCATGTTTATTGATTATGGTCTTCTTGTTTTCTGGGTATGCATTGGTCATTTTGTATTTTTTAACACAACTATTTTATAGTATGTGTCATTGCATGGCTCAGTATTATGCAAACTCAAAAGTATTAGTCAAGGGCAAGGATATAAAAAAGCTTGAGAACTGCTTGTGTGAGACTGCATGGTTTGTTATCAATCTCATGCTGAATCAGCATTATAGTTTTAAAGATTGTAGTTAGGGTAACTGTTTTATGTGTAATGAACTGATGCAAATTAATATGTTAATTGATTTAGAAATAACAGAATCAGTATTTACTCAGAAAATTTCTCCCCCCCTCTCTCCCTCCTTTCTTTTTCTTCCTCAATTCTTACTTCTCCACCACCTGAACACTAATAAAAACTGTTCATTGCTTTTTAAGAAGATAAGATCTACAACCTATTCGTTTTATATGCAATCTTTCAGAATTAAAAATCTTAGAAATTCAAATTGAATACAGGCTTGAATGCAGGAGATGGACTACAATAATGAAGTAAGCAATGGTATCAAGTTCAGGTAAGTGCATGCGATCATGGTTTTTAAATTGTGATTCTGTCCTTGAACCTATGTTCAAAGTTGTATCATGTATGGTCTAAGTGTGTGCATATGGTTTGATTTAGTTGTAGTTACTCCCTCTGTCCCTAATTTTTGATCCTTTAAGGTTTAGGCGCATATATTAAGAAGCAACAATTGGTTGAAGTATGCCTTTGTTCTTGGCGTTTGGTCCAGGGATATGACTTAACGTCAGCCACATAAGTGTTATCATAACAACATACTGCGTCCATCCCCAAATATAGAATTCTGTTGACTAAATCACGAGATTAAGAAAATTGGTTGTAATATTAAATTTGTTAACTATTTGTATTGTTTTTCGAAGTTTACCATTTAGGAGAGACAATTAATCTATCTTTCCATCATAGTATTTATTGGTTACAAGAAAAGATTTACAATATTCATGGGTATTTTGGCAAAAAAATAATAAATGTAGTTGAAAATTTGAAAGAAGTCCTATAAAAAGGTACAAGTAAAATTCTCAAGCTGCTCTTATATTTAGGGATAGGGGTAGTAATTCAAAAAATCACTTTCCTGTAGATGCAAGTTTGATGTATCATGCTTTCATTTAGCATGAATTAAAGTGTTGCTTGTGAATGCATTGTTATTTGTTATCTGTCCCACAGGAACTTATATGGGTCTATACAAGATGTGGTGGTTCCGTTGATGTACACAGAGTACACAACTCGCAAGGTCCTTGTTATGGAATGGATTGAGGTATATACTCTTTACTGCTTGATCACTGTATTTTTGCCAGAATGGTTTCAATTTTATTCACCAAAAAAAGAATGGTTAAATTTCTGTAGACATTTGATACCCTAGATAAATTTATGGTATATCCCAGTGGCAGTGCATGAAATGGACAACCCTGGAATCATTAGAAAATGCCCCAAATATCCTCTTTTGTAATGATCTGAGATACAATATTTGTTTCTTACCTAGAGTAACAACCGTGTTATATATATTACAAGGAAATAGTCTTCCTAATTGATATGGTGTGCCTTTTTCGATCTAATTCCTGCACAGGACCATTATATCTTACATTTTCATTTTGTTTCGTAATTATGACTTCTGCTGACATTAGTTTACTATGGCTATTGTAGGGGAGAAAGTTGTCAGAAGTGAAAGATCTCTACCTGATTGAGGTCATCTACGAAATTAGTTGCACACAAATTATTCTAAATTTTAATATGTATAATTCTTAGTTTTTGCATAATGTTGCCTGATCCTATTTTGTATTTCCTGATGCTGACTAGGTAGGAGTTTACTGCTCATTCAATCAACTTCTTGAGTGTGGGTTCTATCATGCAGACCCACACCCTGGAAATCTTCTTCGGACGTATGATGGAAAATTAGCTTATTTAGGTAATTGAAGATTGGAAACTTGATATTCCAAATCCTTAATATTCGCAAATGCATATTTTATCTTATTATCCTTGGCATCTACTCTTTTGGCTTTGTATTTGATATTTTGACAAAATGGCTGGTGGTCAAGTTGTTTTATGTTTTATTAGCTATTATGTGGACTAAGTTGTTTTATGTTTAAGCTTTGAGTAGTTTCTTTTGTGGACTTGGTTGTTCTATTTTTAATCTTGTGAAAATCTTATGTTTTGTTTGAGTTTTTTGATTGATTAAGACTTGTGAACTTATGCACTATATATGTATTATTTTCGTTTTGGTATCATATATGTATTATTTACTGTTTTGAACATGTCTAGACCCTAGATGATATATCTAAGGAGGTAAAGATATCTTGTTAGGACTCAGAATAGTTGAATCAGTTCTAGAAGTTAGAAAATAATTAATGGGGTAATTAGTTAGTTAGGAGATAGGAGCTTTTGTAGGTCTGTTAGTTATTTTAATTTTCTGTTTCAGGTTTGTTAGTACTTTTTGTTTCTATTTTCCTAGGTTAGGGCTGATTGATTCTTATCCCTTTTATCCTATTGTACAGAGAGCCTATAAATAAAGGTTCTCTTTGTGAAAATGTTGTATTTCTTATTGATTTTGTACAAATACAAATGGTATAAATAGTCTAGGGAGTACAAGTAAATCAGAAAGCTAATTAAATCATAATTAACTCAATTATTTACAATAAAGAAATATATTATATGGCTATTATTGGTAAGAGAATATTCCTATGATTGAAAAATTGTACAGCTGTCCCTTAATGGACAGAATTGTAACCAACACTCCCTCTCAAGTTGGATCATAGATATCAATCATTCCCAACTTGAATCTTAAGTTTTCATGGATAGCTCTAGGAAGTGCCTTGGTCAAGATATCAACAATTTGATGGCTTGAGGGTGTGTGCTGGAGAGAAATTAACCCATTGTCAACTTTTTCCTTGATGAAGTGTCTATCAATTTCCACATGCTTTGTTCTGTCATGTTGCACAGGATTTTTAGCAATGCTTATGGCAGCTTTGTTATCGCACAACAGGCTTACTTCATGGTCAGTGTAAACATGTAGTTCTGCCAACATCCTTTGCAGCCACATCCCCTCGCAAATCCCATGTGCCATGGACCTAAGTTCAGCTTCTGCACTGCTTCTAGCAACCACAAATTGTTTCTTACTTCTCCATGTCACTAAGTTGCCCCATACAAAGGAGCAATACCCACTGGTTGATCTCCTATGAGTCACTGAGCTTGCCCAATCTGCATCAGTGAATATTTCTATTTTCCTGCTTGTATCCTTTTTGAAATGCAGCCCATTCCCTGGTGCCTTTTTCAGATATTGCAGGATGCGGTTAACTACTTTCATGTGAGCCTTCCTCAGGTCATTCATGTAGCGGCTAACCATGCTAACAGAAAAACCAATCTCTGGTCGTGTGTGGGTTGGGTAGATAAGTTTTCCAACCAATTTTTGTTACATTTCTTTGTCAGTAGATGGACTCTCCTTTTCCTCTCCAATTTTCACATTGGATTCCATAGGAGTGCCTGCTGGCCTGCATCCTAACATCCCTATTTCTTGAAATAAGTCAAGTATATATTTCTTGGGAGAAGCCATGCATCCTAACTACTCGTGTGAGCCTATCAAACCAAGCCCGAGGGGATTGCTTGAGTCCATATAGTGATTTTTTGAGTTTACATACATTGCCTGAATTTTCTGATGTCTCCAGTCCAAGTGGTATTCTCATGTAGACATCTTCTTCAAGTTCACCATTTAGGAAAGCATTTTTTATATCTAACTGGTGAAATGGCCAATCCAAATTTACTGCCAGTGAAAGGAGTACACGAACTGAATTCAACTTTACTACAGGTGCAAAGGTTTCTTCATAATCCACCCTATAGGATTGGGTGAATCCTTTTGCCACCAGTCGAGCTTTGTACCTGTTTACACTCCCATTTGCATTGTATTTTACCGAGAATATCCATTTGCATCCAACTGTCTTCTTCCCCTCTGGTAGGTGGGAGAGCTACCATGTGCCATTCTTTTCAAGTGCCTTAATTTCTTCCATTACAGCAGCCTTCTATTCTGGAACTAGGACAGCTTCATGAAAGTTTTGAGGAATTTTGATGCTGTCCACAGAGCTGATAAAGTTTTTGTACCCCTGCGATAATTTTTCACTAGAAACATGGTTTGCAATTGGGTGTTTGGTACAAGACCTTACTCCCTTTCTCATAGCATTAGGTAAGTCTAAGTCTTGGTCATTAGTGACATTATCAAATAAATAAGAGGAAGAGTTAATGCTACCTTTTTGGGTAGAGTCTTGGTTCTGCTTTGGAAGAGTGCATGCTTCTACTTCCTCAAGAGTTTGCTGCTTGTTCTTCTTCCTTATGTATACTTGCAGTTCTTTTCCTCCATTTGGTTTTCCTTTTGGACCGATTGTTGGTGCTCTATTTGTTAGCTTGGTAACCTCAAGAGTGATTGTTTGCTGGTCCAGTTTAGGTTCAACAATTATTGACAAATTATATATTTTTAGTGATTTGGACAGATTCAGGAACAAATTTAGGTGGGATTTGGACAAATTCTGATGGGGTGGTTAAGACAGGTTCATGTGGAACAGGTTCTGGTATTGTAATTTCCCAAGGTTGGTATTTATCAATTGTAACTTTCTCCCCCTGAATGCCAACTTTGGGATAAAAGGCCTTATCTTTAAAAAAGGTAACATTCATAGTGTGATAGATTCGTCTTTTTTGGGGGCAGTAGCATTTGTATCCTTTCTTGGTAAGACAGTATCGCAAGAAGATACACTTGATGGCTTTCGGGTCCAACTTATTAAGGTTAGGCTTTTGGTCATGTACAAAGACAGTACATCCAAAAATCTTTGGTGGAAGATTTGTGAGGAGTTTGGTCGAAGGATAAAGGGACGAGGGTTTGGTGTGGTGTGTTTAGGTTGACCGTTTTGGAGGGCATTCTATTTATTAGGTAGGATGAGGAAAGGACTGCATCTCCCAAAAAATGGTTAGGTACGTTCATGGACAGCATAAGGGCTCGAGTGACTTCCAATAGGTGCCTATTTTTCCTCTCTGCTGTCCCATTCTGTTGTGGAGAGTATGAGCATGATGTTTGGTGTATAATGCCATTTTTGGTAAGGTAACTACCAAGGGTGTGGTAGAAGTACTCCCCTCCATTATCAGTTTTTAGTACTTGAATATTGCTTTGAAATTGGGTTTGGACCATTTTATGGAAGTTCTCAAATATACTCCCAACTTTTGATTTTTCTTTCATGAGGAACACCTAAGTGACTCTTGTATGGTTGTCAATAAAGGTAACAAACCACTTTGATTCGGTAACATTGCTCACTCTTGAAGGTCTCCACACATCACTATGAATGAGTGTGAAAAGTTTAGACGGCTTATAAGGTTGTATGGAATAATGGGATTTGGTGCGTTTGGCTAATTCGCACACTTCACATTTGAAAGAATTAGAATCTTTATTAAATAAAGTTTGGAAACATTTTTTTCAAATACATAAAATTTGGGTGTCCTAGGCGATAATGCCATAACATTACATCATTATCATTCTTTGATGAACACATAAGGGCAGCCTTGTAGGATCTCTTATTTTGGTCTTCAATTCTAAGGAAGTAAAGACCTGCACTTTCCTCAGCATTGTCAATCATCTTCCCCGTATTCATATCCTGAAATTCACACAAATGTGGTAAAAACATAGCAACACATCCTAAGTTTTTGGTTAATTTACAGATAGACAATAGACTGCAATTTAGTTTAGGAACATGTAAAACTGAATCAAGAGTAATATCTTTGGAGATAACCACCGAACCTTTACCAGCTACCTTGGAGGTGGTACCATATGCTATCCGGACAAAAGATTCATCTTGACATGGAGTATTTTTACTAAATACATTGATGTCCCCAATCATGTGATCCGAGGCACCAAAATCAACAATCCAAGAGTTTGTTTTCTGGTGATTTACACGAAGGGCAACAGAAAAATTACCTTTTTGGGCAAGAGTAGCAGTGGAAGAAGAGGTACTAGTGTTTTGCAGTGCCTGTTACATCTCTATTTGTTCTTTGTTGAAAGGACTGACCTTTGCAATGTTTTTGGACTTACTTTCATCATCAGCAGCAGCATATCCGTGTGTGTCCTTGAATCGTGGTTTTAGATCCGTGGGTTTTCCATGAAGCACCCAACAAGTTTCCTTCGTATGTCCAGGTCGCTTGCAGTGATCGCACCATCCCCTACCTTTCTTTGGTGGACCTCTTACTGCAAGTGTAGAGCCTTCAATGTTTGAACTTGCACTTTGACTTCCCAACATGATTTTCCTTCTGCTTTCTTTTCTTCTCACTTCTGCAAATGCTTCACGAATGCTAGGGAGAGGCTTAGTTCCAAGAATCCTCCCTCTCACTTCATCCAAATTTTTATTCAGTCCCAGTAGGAACTGAAAGTTTTTGTCCTTCTCGACCAATTTCTTGTAGATTTTGTCATCATCTGTGCACTTCCACTCTATGTCTGCATAGATGTCAAGTTGTTGGCAGTATTTTGTGAGTGTATGATAGTACTCGGTGACCGAAGAATCTTCTTGTCGAAGATTGTGTAAGAGACTTTTGATCTCAAATATGGCTGAGGTGTTGTCCACATTTGAGTAGGTCTACTTGGCCGCCTTCCATATTTTTGCAGCAGTGTCATAATACATGAAATTTTCACCAGACTCATTAGTCATGGAGTTGAGCAGCCATGTCATAACAAGACTGTTTTCAAGTTTCCATTTTTCATGGCTTGGATCAGTATTTTTTTTGGCTGCTTAGCCTCGCCAGTGATGTAGTCTTCCTTTCCTTTTCCTTGGAGGAAGATGCGGACAGATCTAGACCACTGTGTTTAGTTCTGTCCATTGAGTTTGTAGCTAGTAATGATAATTGTTTCATGATAACTGGTGGTGTTTCCAGTCGCTGCTGCTTTAGTGTCAGGCTGCTTGAACTGCTATGTTTTTCTTCTATGAGAAAAACCCTAATTTTTTTTTTAATCAGATCAGAACTGTAACTCTGATACCATTTGAAAATGTTGTATTTCTTATTGATTTGGTACAAATACAAATGGTATAAATAGCCTAGGGAGTACAAGTAAATTAGAAAGCTAATTAAATTCTAATTAACTCAATTATTTACAATAAAGAAAGATTTTACATGACTATAATGGTAAGAGAATATTCTTATGATTGAAAAACTGTACAGCTGTCCCTTAATGGACAAAATTGTAACCAACACTCTTCCCCTTAGAAAGCATCTTTTGCCAAACTTAGAATTTTTCATCAAATGGCATTCCGGTTGAAGGGCGCATTCGTCCTTGAAGAGCGTATCAGCTCTTGCTATCCTTTCTTTATTAAATACAGCCCTTTTACTACTAACTTCTTTCAAAAGAACCTATTACTAGATGATATACCTAAGGAGGTAAAGATATCATAAGATATTTTTTTTATTAAAAAAAATCCTTCTTTTGGGCTAGATTTTGGTATGACAGGTGAATTCAAACAAGAATTGCGTGAAGGATTCATTGAAGCTTGTCTACATCTTGTAAATCGTGATTTTGATGCATTGGCTACGGACTTTGTCACCCTTGGGTATTTATGTTTATTTATTTTCCATTTAAGTATCAAATTTAACATTTTCTATGCTATAAGATTTGCCTGCTTGTCATTTTATCAGGCTTCTTCCACCAACTGCAGAGAAAGAAGCTGTTACAAAGGCTTTGACAGGTTTTTACTTTATTGTGTTTAGGTGAATTCCAAAATACAGTTTTTGGAATATATACTCCAGTTTAATAGTTACAACTATATGCTGCAGTTAGCAATCCTCCTTTCTCGAGGTTAATTTGTTAATTCTCTCCCCTGCATTGCTTTGTGTAGGCGTCTTCCAAAATGCTGTTTCCAAAGGAGTTCGTAATATCAGTTTTGGAGACCTTCTGGGAAACTTGGGAGTAACCATGTAAGCTCTTTGCTGATGCATTAAATATATCATGGTATTACATACAAAATATTTGGCAGTTATTTTTGTATGGTGAGAAAAAAAAGTAGGTGAAATACAATAAAGGTCTATGGCTGAAACATGTTGGATATAATCGGAATTGTGGTATATGGTGGCTAGAATAGACACGGACAATGTGAAAAATTATCAATAAAAATAATGAAGTATTTAGACCAAAGTGTAGTAGTACAGGAATGATCCCAAACATCAGACTGAACTCAAACATTAGTTGAAATGGCTCACAATGCAATCTAGATAACTGATGTGTGAAATCCATAAGTGTACGATTTTTCATTAAGTAGTATAAATATCGAATCCACATGGAATATCTCTTTTATTATCAATTAATTATAAATAAATTAAATCCAGTGACTACTTTGATTTACTTTGATTAAACATAGAGTTGTAACAATGCAAAAGAAATAAATGAAGAAGAGAATAAATTTGAACAAGGTTGCTAAAAAATCAAATAAGATTGTTATAATATCAAGAAAGACCTCCAAGACCTAGGTTGCCAATGATAACTAATGAATATAAATTGAATACCCTTTTATTAAGATTAGATCTCTTTTGAAGATGAATTTTCCTAATATAGTTAATCTTCCCTCTCAAGAAACAAGAATTGTTCCCAATGAATCTCATTTGATGCTGAACTTGGTGAATTCAATGAATTTCTGTTTATCAATAGAAAAATAAACATTATGCATCGACATATGTTGCTTGAAATTATCATTTATGTTGCAAAGTTGACTGCTAAACCGATTTTGTGGCAATACTTTCAAATTGCATATTATATCAACATCAATTTTCTAAGATGAACTCCAACATGGACATAGTTGTGATGCACTAAATTCTAGTAGAGTTTTGTGGATTCATAAACTCTTAGATTTGTACTCTCTCAGACCCTAATCTTTGGTCTCTTAACCTTTTTATCTTTGCCTCAAAACTTTGGTTGTTTTAGGAAAGCAAGATACAATTGAACATGTTTTTGTCTTTGTTCCTTTACAAACACCAAAAGCATGCATTGAATGAATTTTATTTTTATTAAATGAATTAAGGTTAAATAGGTGTATACTTTGCTAAATTTATTATTTCTTATTATGTGTGCCCAAAACTTAAAGGATCAAAGACTAAAACCGAGGGAGTAGCATATTCATTGTTCTATTATTTTGTCTTCCTGATATTAGTCGTGTCATTGTTTGACATGCTCTGTATAATCTTTTTCTCTTACATTTTTTTAGGTATAAATTCAAATTTAGGATACCTTCATACTTCTCACTTGTCATCCGAAGGTAGCGCTTTCCAAACAAGTCTTAAATTAATGTCTTCTATAAAACCCTAAACAAATTATTCTGTTGGTAGCCTTGCTGTACTGGAAGGAATTGCAATCGGCTTTAATCCGGACTACAAAGTCTTGGGTAGTACTTACCCTTGGATTGCCAGAAAAGTGCTTACTGACAGCTCCCCTCAGCTTAAATCTTCTTTGGAGAATCTTCTTTACAAGGTAAACATAGGAGACCCTGCATTTCAATGGGTAGCTGACATCCTTACCAATACATGCAATCTTGATTCTTGTAGCTATATTACTTTTCTTTCTACTTTGCCTCATTGTCACATCATTTTATTGGAACTTCTTTTTCTAGTAGTTTTCACTTAGTTTTGACAACATACCTCTTTTATTAGGATGGTGTTTTCAAAATAGACCGACTTGAGTCTTTGCTGACAGAGGTAAAATTTTGTAATTTTTTCTTCTTTTTACTATTTTCTTCGTGAAGGTAAAATATTATTTTATAAGTTCATTTGAAACTAATGAAATTTTGATCCACATTATCTGATGATACAATACCAATTTATATGCAAAACATAGGTATTGAGAGAGATCACAGTTGTGAATCTACTCTAATGAAACTAAACTGTGTCAACTGTCAAGAGATAATTAAAAAGGTAAGAAAGTGTAACTTTTGTGTCTAAATCAGACCGCTCACCTCTACTAATACTATGTAGAATAAATACAATAGATAATAATTGATATGATTTGCTAATTCAAATCCTAATATACGATTCTAATTCTAATACTAAATAGGCGGATTTGATTTTTTTGATTTTAAAACTCCCCTTCAATCTAAAACTTGTGAAAATAGTGTTTCTTATTGATTTTGTACAAATACAAATGGTATAAATAGCCTAGGGAGTACAACTTAATGAGAAAGCTAATTAAATCCTAATTAACTCAATTAATTACAATAAAGAAAGATATTATAGTGGTAAGAGAATATCTTTATGATTAAAAAACTGTACAGCTGTCCCTTAATGGACAGAATTGTAACCAACACTCCCCCTCAAGTTGGATCATAGATATCAATCATGCCCAACTTGAATCTTAAGTTTTCATAGATGGCTCTAGGAAGTGCCTTGGTCAAGATATCAGCAATTTGGTGGCTTGAAGGTGTGTGCTGGAGAGAAATTAGCCCATTGTCAACTTTTTCCTTGATGAAGTGTCTATCAATTTCCACATGCTTTGTTCTGTCATGTTGCACAGGATTTTTAGCAATGCTTATGGCAGCTTTGTTATCGCACAATAGGCTTACTTCATGGTTAGTGTAAACATGTAGTTCTGCCAGCATCCTTTGCAGCCACATCCCCTCGCAAATCCCATGTGCCATGGACCTAAGTTCAGCTTCTGCACTGCTTCTAGCAACCACAGATTGTTTCTTACTTCTCCATGTCACTAAGTTGCCCCATACAAAGGAGCAATACCCACTGGTTGATCTCCTATCAGTCACTGAGCTTGTCCAATCTGCATCAGTGAATATTTCTATTTTCCTGCTTGTATCCTTCTTGAAATGCAGCCCCTTCCCTGGTGCCTTTTTTAGATATTGCAGGATGCGGTTAACTGCTTTAATGTGAGCCTCCATCGGGTCATTCATGTAGCGGCTAACCATGCTAACAGAAAAACCAATATCTGGTCGTGTGTGGGTTAGGTAGATAAGTTTGCCAACCAATTTTTGATACCTTTCTTTGTCAGTAGGTGGACTCTCCTTTTCCTCTCCAATTTTCACATTGGATTCCATAGGTGTGTCTGTAGGCCTGCATCCTAACATCCCTGTTTCTTGAAGTAAGTCAAATATATATTTCCTTTGTGATAAATAGATTCCATGTTTGGACCGTGCCACTTCCATTCCCAGAAAATACCTTAATCGACCAAGATCTTTGACTTCAAATTCCTTAGCTAGAATCATTTTCAGTCCTTCAATTCCAGTATAATCATCACCTGTAATAATAATGTCATCCACATAGACAATGAGGGTGGTTACCTTGCCTTCCTTTGAATGCTTTAAGAACATTGTGTGGTCAGTTTGACATTGGGAGAAGCCATGCATCCTAACTACTCGTGTGAGCCTATCAAACCAAGCCCGAGGGGATTGCTTGAGTCCGTATAGTGATCTTTTGAGTTTACATACCTTGCCTGAATTTTTTGATGTCTCAAGTCCAAGTGGTATTCTCATGTAGACATCTTCTTCAAGTTCACCATTTAGGAAAGCATTTTTTATATCTAACTGGTGAAGTGGCCAATCCAAATTTACTACCAGAGAAAGGAGTACACGAACTGAATTCAACTTTGCTACAGGTGCAAAGGTTTCTTCATAATCCACCCCATAGGATTGGGTGAATCCTTTTGCCACCAGCTGAGCTTTGTACCTGTTTACACTCCCATCTGCATGGTATTTTACCGAGAATATCCATTTGCATCCAACTGTCTTCTTCCCCTCTGGTAGGTGGGAGAGCTGCCATGTGTCATTCTTTTCAAGTGCCTTAATTTCTTCCATTACAGCAGCCTTCCATTCTGGAACTAGAACAGCTTCATGAAAGTTTTGAGGAATTTCGATGCTGTCCACAGAGCTGATGAAGTTTCTGTACCCCTGCGATAATTTTTCACTAGAAACATGGTTTGCAATTGGGTGTTTGGTACAAGACCTTACTCCCTTTCTCATAGCAATAGATAAGTCTAAGTCTTGGTCATTAGTGACATTATCAGATAAATTAGAGGAAGAGTTAATGCTACCTTTTTGGGTTGAGTCTTGGTTCTGCTTTGGAAGAGTGCATGCTTCTACTTCCTCAAAGGTTTGCTGCTTGTTCTTTTTCCTTATGTATACTTGCAGTTCTTTTCCTCCATTTGGTTTTCCTTTTGGACCAATTGTTGATGCTCCATTTGTTGGCTTGGTAACCTCAAGAGTGGTTGTTTGCTGGTCCAGTTCAGGTTCAACAATTATTGGGACAGATTCTGTGTTTTTAGTGATTTGGACAGATTCTGATGGGGTGGTTAAGACAGGTTCATGTGGGACAGATTCTGGTATTGTAATTTCCCAAGGTTGGTGTTCATCAATTGTAACTTTCTCCCCCTGAATGCCAACTTTGGGATCAAAGGCCTTGTCTTCAAAAAAGGTAACATCCATAGTGTGATAGATTCGTCTTTTTTGGGGGCAGTAGCATTTGTATCCTTTCTTGGTAGGAGAGTATCCCAAGGAGATACACTTGATGGCTTTCGGGTCCAACTTATTAAGGTTAGGCTTTTGGTCATGTACAAAGGCAGTACATCCAAAAATTTTCGGTGGAAGATTTGTGAGGAGTTTGGTCGAAGGATAAAGGGACAAGAGGGTTTGGTGTGGTGTGTTTAGGTTGAGCGTTTTGGAGGGCATTCTATTTATTAGGTAGGATGAGGAGAGGATTGAATCTCCCCAAAAATGGTTAGGTACGTTCTTGGACAGCATAAGGGCTCGAGTGACTTCCAATAGGTGCCTATTTTTCCTCTCTGCTGTCCCATTCTGTTGTGGAGAGTATGAGCATGATGTTTGGTGTATAATGCCATTTTTGTTAAGGTAACTACCAAGGGTGTGGTGGAAGTACTCCCCTCCATTATCAGTTCTTAATACTTGAATATTGCTTTGAAATTGAGTTTGGACCATTTTATGGAAGTTCTCAAATATACTCCCAACTTCTGATTTTTCTTTCATGAGGAACACCCAAGTGACTTTTGTATGGTCGTCAATAAAGGTAATAAACCACGTTGATCCACTAACATTGCTTACTCTTGAAGGTCCCTACACATCACTATGAATGAGTGCGAAAGGTTTAGACGGCTTATAAGGTTGTATGGAATAATGGGATTTGGTGTGTTTGGCTAATTCGCACACTTCACATTTGAAAGAACCAGAATCTTTATTAAATAAAGTTGGAAACATTTTTTTCAAATACATAAAATTTGGGTGTCCTAGGCGATAATGCCATAACATTACATCATTATCATTCTTTGATGAACACATGAGGGCAGCCTTGTAGGATCTCTTATTTTGGTCTTCAATTTTAAGGAAGTAAAGGCCTGCACTTTCCTCAGCATTGCCAATCATCTTCCCCGAATTCATATCCTGAAATTCACACAAATGTGGTAAGAACCTAGCAACACATCCTAAGTTTTTGGTTAATTTACAGATAGACAATAGACTGCAATCTAGTTTAGGAACATGTAAAACTGAATCAAGAGTAATATCTTTGGAGATAACCACCGAACCTTTACCAGCTACCTTGGAGGTGGTACCATCTGCTATCCGGACAAAAGATTCATCTTGACATGGAGTGTATTTACTAAATACATTGATGTCCCCAGTCATGTGATCCGAGGCACCAGAGTCAACAATCCAAGAGTTTGTTTTCCGGTGATTTACATGAAGGGCAGCAGAAAAAATTACCTTTTTGGGCAAATGTAGCAGTGGAAGATGTACTAGTGTTTTGCAGTGCCTGTTGCATCAATTTCTGCAACATCTCTATTTGTTCTTTGTTGAAAGGACTGGCCTCTGCAATGTTTTTGGACTTACTTTCATCAGCAGCAGCATATCCGTGCGCGTCCTTGAATCGTGGTTTTAGATTCGTGGGTTTTCCATGAAGCACCCAACAAGTTTCCTTCGTATGTCCAGGTCGCTTGCAGTGATCGCACCATCCTCTACCTCTCTTTGGTGGACCTCTTACTGCTAGTGCAGAGCCTTCAATGTTTGAACTTGCACTTTGACTTCCCAACATGATTTTCCTTCTGCTTTCTTCCCTTCTCACTTCTGCAAATGCTTCACGAATGCTAGGGAGAGGCTTAGTTCCAAGAATCCTCCCTCTCACTTCATCCAAATTTTTATTCAGTCCCAATAGGAACTGAAAGTTTCTGTCCTTCTCGACCAATTTCTTGTAGATTTTGTCATCATCTATGCACTTCCACTCTATGTTTGCATAGATGTCAAGTTGCTGCCAGTATTTTGTGAGTGTATGATAGTACTCGGTGACCGAAGAATCTCCTTGTCGAAGATTGTGTAAGAGACTTTTGATCTCAAATATGGCTGAGGTGTTGTCCACATTTGAGTAGGTCTCCTTGGCTGCCTTCCATATTTCTGCAGCAGTGTCATAATGAAATTTTCACCAGACTCATTAGTCATGGAGTTGAGCAACCATGTCATAACAAGACTGTTTTCAAGTTTCCATTTTTCATGGCTTGGATCAGTATTATTTGGCTGCTTAGCCTCGCCAGTGATGTAGTCTTCCTTTCCTTTTCCTTGGAGGAAGATGCGGACAGATCTAGACCACTGTGTGTAGTTCTGCCCATTGAGTTTGTAGCTAGTAATGATAATTGTTTCATGGTGACTAGTGGTGTTTCCAGTCGCTGCTGCCTTAGGGTTAGCATCTAGGCCTCTGTTTTTCTTCCATGAGTTTTTTTTTTTATCGGATCAGAACTGTAGCTCTGATGCCATGTGAAAATATTGTGTTTCTTATTGATTTTGTACAAATACAAATGGTATAAATAGCCTAGGGAGTACAACTTAATGAGAAAGCTAATTAAATCCTAATTAACTCAATTAATTACAATAAAGAAAGATATTATAGTGGTAAGAGAATATCTTTATGATTAAAAAACTGTACAGCTGTCCCTTAATGGATAGAATTGTAACCAACAAAACTTACTAAACTTCAAGCTTGTTATGACGGGTGGATGTGCTCTAGAAAAAATAGAAACAACAAAATTCTAGTTGCAGCTAGAGGTGACTATAGAAATTATGGTTGGCCTCACCAGATGATTTTGAATGTGGTTGTTGAGAATGGATCTCACCATATAGCTCGGCTGATTGTATCATCGCTGGATGTGAAGAGAAACACACCAACTGGAAAGAAAAGCATTTGGATGATGCACAGTGAATGCACACAGCTGGACAGAATTGGGACGGTAAAGTTGATAGGATGAGAGTGAATGACAGAAGAGGAAAGTCTTGACACGCCATAAAGATGACAAGGTGGAGAACTGGTTGGAGAAATAGCTCGTTGAAGAATTTTTGGGTGAGTGATGACACATGGCTACTTTGATGATGGTGTCATTTATGTAAGTAGACTCCCGGCAACAATACAATCATGATTGTGCCAGAGGTGACTGATGATGCAGGTCGGAGAAGGGTCAACCAGCGAAGAGATGTGTTGTCGGAAAAGCACATAGTTGAAAAAGTTTCATTGAAACAAAGGAAGATTGTTTAGGAGACCCACAAAAAAGAGATGCAAAAGCACTGGAATAATATGGAAACTTTCTGCAGCTCGCCGCCGGCAGCGGCTATGATGAACCTCCTTGGTCATATAATCAAGAACCTACCCTACCACCATATAAATGTTGTAACTGTGTCTAAGATAGCATGTAGAGTAAATACAACAAATGATAATTGATATGATTTGCTAATTCAAATTCTAATATATGATTCCAATCCTAATAATATATAGAGAAAATTGTCTTGTTATTTACAACATCAACTAGAGAAAAATAACCAAATATTATCAGTAAGGCTAAATCTTATTGAGAACAAGAGTCAGGTTGAAATTACATCAATACTTGGGACTAAAAATCAGTAGGGATCACATTTAAAAGAAAACCACTGTCAAATTGCAACTGAGACGAAACCAACAACTGAGACAAAACCAGCTGTGAACCACATCTAAGACAAAAGCAGTACCAACCAGCAACTGAGAAAAAACATGTGCAAACTGCAACTGAAACTAAACCAATGCTTTTAAAGAAACACATCTCAAATACGGCTTTAGACAAAGAGAGAGGAAGAATTAAGACTTTGAATTATGCATATGGTTTGATATAATTGATGAATCTTTATGATTTTATTTTAAAAAAAAAACTAGACACTCGCCCTTATTTATACTAATACAGGACTCCAAGTCATAATTAAACAGGGAAACATAAAGATATATGGAAACTAGTTTTAAGTGATAGTCAAATCAAGATATTATACAATATTTTCATATTTTTTAACACAATAATCTAGTGTTTGATGCCTATTTCCTAATTGATCAATGGGTGTAAGCTTGTTTCATGGGTATATCTATAGTTTTTGCAAAGATCTCTTAATTCTGTGCGTTATTGTTATATTGAACTGGACTTATTTGAAGAGATTTCATCAATAATTTATCAACATATGTTATAAATAGCGTATTTGTAATTTTGTGTAATATTTGTATTTGGCCCACTGATTAGGCCTATTAGGTTTGATGTAGTCTATATAGACGTGTTGGTGCTTGTACTCTTTTACAACTTTGAAATATATCAGAGTTATTTTCTACAATGTACAATGAGTTCTCATCTTCCAGCTGGATTTTCATCTATTCACTGGTATATCTAAACAAAATATACTTGGTCGATGTCGTAGGTATTTTCTAGAAATCTGCTAAAAAATGTGCCAATTGTAGAATCGCCTTTCTTTGTTCAATGAGCAATTTTAGGGAGATATTCAGTTCAAAGCATCAATGAAATTCTTTAAGCTACCTTGTGCTGTGCAATATGGCATGAGTTAGCCTTTTTTATTTCCTTCCTAGTAAATCCTGTTTCTTGCTGAGTTTCTTCAAAAATCCTGTCCTAATAAGGTTTCATGACAGTCTCTCCGTGCCAAAACAGATAAGTCTTTAGTAAAACAACCTTCTGAAGGCACAGATTCGAAAATGGTTATGAAGGAAATTCTTTCTTTTACATTAACAGGAAAGGTACATATTGTCTGCCATTACCAATTTACATTCTATTTTGCAACTGCATCTAACTTTCCTTCCTGAGATGCCTTCCATGATAATTTTTGCAGGGTGAATTTATGAGGACAATAATTGTTAAAGAATTTGCTAAGGTATGTGTTTTCATAATTAATCATTGATTACTAAAATTACAATAGCAGTGAGGAATATGAAAAATGAAATTTTGGATGTTTATTATAGATTGATAGGGGTTATATTTAATTGTTACTGTTGTTATTTCCTTTACAGTTCCTAACTCTTGCATCACATGATTTTTCATAGATACATTACTAAAAATGTTCATTTCATGGTTGTTCTTGGCACATGTTTATAACACATGTATTATTTTTCAATAGTAGGATTTCTCTGCAATTGCTTTGCTTTCAGTCTATGAGTATTGGCAAACATTCCCGAAAGCTCAAGCTTCTAGGTGAAGGCACCTAAATAATTTTTCTTTGTATTTCTAATATGACCCCTTACACAAGTGCTCTTTGGGTTGAAATGTGGACAATGCATATTAGTCCCTGTGCGGAAATTCAATCATTTATTAGAAGAATGGGGCCACAAAGTATTGAACACTTAGCCACTGGTCATTAAGGCTTAATACCTTGTCATGAACCAACAATACTAATAGCTTAAGTTGTTAAATAAAGATACGTGAACAATGCCAATATTGGTGATCTAATATACATAGTTGTTAGCTTATAAAAAAAATTGTATTTCTAACATGACCCCTTACACAAGAGCTGACTGGGCTTGAACTGTAGACAATGTATAACCACTTATCATGTGCTGAAATTCGGTTTTTTATTAGAATAATGGAGCCAGCAATGACCGAACTTTACCACTGCTCATAGAGGTTCTAATACCTTGTCATGAACATCTATGCCAACAGCTTAAGTTATTAGATAAAGACATGTGAATGATTTTAATCATATTGCTAACATGTATCTTGTCTAATTTATTGAAAACAAACAATAGAAATGACCTTATGAAATGAGGTCTAAAATTCTTTGGTAAGGTATGGATTCAGTTTTCAAGAAGCACTTTAGGAAAAACAAAGTTGAAATGATCTTTTTTAATAAGTACAGTTTCTCACATAACCAAAAATCAGCTTCTGCACTTTCAATATTTTCCCCAGCTCCCTAGCCTTACTTACCGATAAGTGCCTTTAAACTACTAAGAACTTTCCGTAAGTTAAGAAGAAAATGTTTATCTCAGTTGAGAAGATCCTATAAACTAGAAGCTAATCCATGTCGAGTCTTTGTCATGTTTCCACCTCCTCATGCATTCTAGGTTTCTGTAGACCATTTGTTTAATCTTTATTATATTTACAGGATATTAGTTAAATCATTTTAACTTCACTAGATCCTTCATTTCTTATTGCCCCCTCCGTATGTTAAAATTTGCTTTAATCCAAATGTAGGGTTTAGATGCACTTGGGCTAGCTACCTTGGAAAAAGCTGCTGCAAGAGTTCCTTTCAGCACTTTCTTTTTTCCGTCTATAATGACCGAAGAAGATATGGTCAACCTAAGGACCTTCCAACGCCTTATGCTATTACTTTCAGGGACCAGAAGAAAAGAAGACCTCAATACAGTAAGATTTGTAGTTTACAAAAAATAACTACATTTATGCATTGTTGTAATTTTGTATCATTTTTTAGGGGCCACTATAAGTCTTAACCTGATGTTTGTAACAGGAACTTCAGTATGTTTCTTACGTGATTACAACGCCCGTGAAAGCCCAACTGAGCTTCATACGTTATACTGAAGCTAAAAACTATGTACCCAAAACAATGGAAAAAGCCAAAAAATGCTTCAAATTTAAATTTTAAACACACTCTTCCACTATATTAATAATTTTAAACACACTTCTAAAGCTTCTAGGAAAATTACTGTAAAAAATTCAGGGAACTTGTGTATTTTATTGACGAATAAGTGGGTCCCAACGACTACTTTGCAGAAATATCTGGAAGTCAATAGCTGCCGCTATAACAATGTTGTGTAACATAGAGGTACTAGGGGCTTTGCAAAACCCGGTTGAATTATGTTTTTGAGTAGCGGCCAAATAGTGGATGCTATAGTGAAGCTTCTCTAAAACCCTGAACGTGCCCTCAAATTATAATCATATGAAATCATGCTGGTACAAAAACAAAGAAACATCTTGTAAAATATTCTATATTAAATGTCCTACCTTGTTTTCTTTGTCAATGCCACATAGGGAAACAAAAAGGCTGGTCCTGACCAGAATCAAATTCTTGACAAGGAGGAGCTGTCGGTAGCTTTAAATCAAATTGATTCCATTCAAGACATTCTTCCTCTTCTTTCTATCATTCCTGAGGTAATCTAAGCATTTGCGTATTATTTAAGATATGTAACCACTTACCCATTTTCACTAACACAGACAAGTTCCAAGTCATAAGCAATTTCACATTCTGATATTCTTTGTTCCTGCTGATGCATGACTATATATGTAAATTTCAGCTCCCACCAGAGTCCCAGCAGCAATTACTTCAATTGCCAGCTAACTTGGTTCGACAGTTAATATCCCGTGCTGCCGCGAGAACAATTAGGAGGGTGTTTTTGTGATACAGAAGCAGCTGAAATGTTTTTGTGGCTTTTACTAAGGTGATAGAAGAACATTGAAGGACATAGCATATGTCACAGTGATTTATTCAGCTAAAAACTATGTGCCTTCAATTTCATCTTTTCTTATTTAATTTGTGTGTAAGTATTTGTAATTTTCCATATCAGCTTTGTCTCTTTTCAACACATTAAATACACTGTAAAAAATATATTAGATTCATAATTTTCCAACTACTTTTTTTAGACATGTTAAACAATGCTCTAGGGCACTTATTACCATTTGTAATCAACAAATCTTTACCTCTATATCTTTTCTCTCTCTCACTCAATAGTGGTAGTAGTATAATAGTAGTAGCTATGGGGGCGGAGCATCCAAGAGGCATAGCATTGGCTTCAGTGAGCGTGGAGCATACGAAGGACAGTTGAAAAAAATGTGAATTTATTAGTTTTATATCATACACCCACGACAAAGGGACGTGAGTTTTGTTTAATAGCATACGCAAAATCTTTATATTTCTAATAACCCTTTCTCTTTGTTTGTGATGTATCTTGACACTCCATCTCAAACTTCTGAGTTGACCATCAACCATCCGTCGCATGAACAATAACTTTTAGAACATTCAATTTTTGTTAAGAATATAATATTATATTAATTAATAATTTATTTATAATCAGAATAAAAAAATAAATAACAAAGTTAAGTGAGATCAAGAAATTGTATATTGAAAGAAAATTAAATTAGTGTTACAATCAAAGAAAATCATTATATATGGGAAAAAAATATTAAGAAAAACTTACCAGTTTCAAAAGCATAAAGCAATGAATACAAAAGAGAACAAGATAATTGAAGAGCTCAATCTTGTCAACAAATAACCTTTACTTTATTTCAAGATCAAATAGCTCTATTATAACACCATATTATACCTAACATACATCTTTCTGACATAGTCTAACAAAAAAAGAATTTCAAAATTGATTGAGTTAAATGATGATAAATCCCAATAAAAGTGATAAATATGAAATAAGCAAACATATACCTTCATAGATGTAGCTTCAAACTTCGATGTTTTTTTTTCAGAAAAGAAATTATACTTTTCAAGTTATTTTTAATTTTTACTTAAATTTATTAAATTTTGTTTGTTTTATTTTGATTTCTTAAATTATAAATGTGATACATTATAGTCTTTCAAATTATTTTCATTCAATTTTAATTTTTTAACTTACAAATATCTAAAACACTTTATTTCCTTAAGTTACAACTATTGTACATTTTAACCCTTTTTAATAAGATCTAATCTTATAATTTGTACGACTAAAATGTCTATTAAAAATTAATGGACTATATTTTAGTTTATGATCTAAGAAATTAAAACAGAGGAAATAAAAAAAGATTAAAGTGAAATTTAAATCTAACTTAAAAGCAACTTACAAAGAAATGCTCTCATATATTCTAAATTGTTTTGGTTGTACAAGATCTCATGCTAATTTCATCTCCTAATATACACGTGTCAATTAGTCTATATCTAAATGTGTTAAATATTATTTGTGGCGAAGATTGTGAGAAGCTTGCTAACAATGTCTTACGGTGATTTCAGGTAAATAATAAATATTTGACGCTGGTAGAGATTTCGAGAAGCTTGACAAAAATATCTAATAGAGATTTCTAGAAAATAGATAAATATACGCAAATTTGAGTAGTCGAATATGTAACCGATTGCTTCAGTTATTTAAGATTATCTAATCAATATATTATCTTTCATTCTTCAACGTTTCATCAAGTATTATCTCGAAATTCGAATTTTTATTTAACTTTTTTTAGTGGGGATGGAGTGACGATGCAAGGAGAGTGGATTTGGGTTATTAGTAGATGTGTAGAGAGGGAAAATAAGGGTCTAGATATAGAAAAATCTAAGAGCTAAAGGCGGTGTTGAGATTATATAGAGATAAAGATAGTTTGTGGTATCTAAGTGTTGCAACATAAATATGAAGGGATATCTTGGGGTGATTAGGGATGGTGGAAGACTTAAGTCACCAGGGTGGAGGAGGTTAGTGTTGGGTTTTAATCTTAATTCATACTGAAATGTTATTTCTCAATTGGTAGGAGATAGAACAAATTTGATTTTGATCTACGTGAATAAATATTTAAAATATATACGTCAGAAATAAACTTTAATAATTATATTTATTTTTATAATTGAGATAGTAATTAAAATAATATTATATTTTTAAAAATAAAAAAAAATAAATATAAATTATGTATTGAATTGACATAAATCATTGTCTTATTCATAAAGATGAAAATAATTATAAATTATTATTTTTGAGATATATCGTCGATCATTGTTAAAATTTTCGATAATTTTAAAATTTAAAACCGCAAATGCAAGGATGTTTTCCTCTGAAGCTTATGAAACCAGGGTTCTAATCTATGAAAAAGAGACAATTAACTAATAAATAATTAACACGACAACATTACACTTATATATATTACTCTAAAATGAATCCTAACCATCGTGTGAAATTTATAATAATATATTATCCATTTTATATTTATATTTAGGTACAGAATACACCGACTCATCATCTCTTGTGACCACACACTTACTCAAACTACAAAACGTTTAATCTCTCCATCCCTTTACATTCAAAAACTCGACACGAAAATGTCAGAAACACGAAAAATCCGTTTCTGTATAATCGGCTGCGCCGACATAGCTCGTAAAGTCTCACGCGCCATCTCACTCTCTCCCAACGCTTTACTCTACGCCGTCGGAAGCCGCTCCCTAGAAAAGGCACAAACCTTCGCAAAAACTAACGGCTTCCCTGATGGCACCAAAGTGTACGGCTCGTACGAAGCTGTTCTGGACGACGAAAACGTTGACGCCGTTTATGTTCCGCTTCCAACTAGCTTGCACGTGCGGTGGGCGGTTATGGCAGCTCGGAAAGGGAAACACGTGCTGTTGGAGAAGCCTGTTGCTCTTAGTGCTATTGAGTTTGAGGAGATTATGGAAGCGTGTGAATCCAGTGGAGTGCAGTTCATGGATGGTACTATGTGGATTCATCATCCTAGAACTGCTTCTATGTTCGAATTTCTATCTGATGCGCACCGTTTTGGTCAGCTTAAATCGGTATGTCACTATGAAGGCACAAACAAGTAGAGCTTTGTGTTTGTCTAATTCATAGCTTGTATTTTTTGAAGATGCATTTGTCTCCTTTTCCTTACAGTTCTGCTTGCAAAATATTTGGTTAATGCTCAATTAAATGAAAATGTTAGTTTCATAATTGAACACAAAATAAACTAAATTATGACAGTCTATTAGACTTTTGAGTATTAACTATAAGCTAGATCTAAAATTAAGAGCTACATCCTAATCATGTCTTCAACAATGATGTAGTTTTAGTTAGTGTACAAGTCTAAGTGAGAGAACTATTTTTTGTTATTTGTATATTTGATATATTTCCTGTTAATGTATTTTTATATTTAAAGTTTGATTAGCTTCCTTGTAAGATAAAATGTGTAGTTATATAATCTTTGATTAGAATGATGTAAATTTAAACAACTTTGCAGTGTATTATATATGTGTGTATATATTTCAATCACAATCTTAAATATAAAGTTTTCAATCAACTATTATGAACTTATGATTCTATATTATATTCTACAGATTATCTGTTATGTTAGAATGTCAGATCCTTGCATACATGTTCTACACTAATACATGGTTTGATTTCGGGTTACACAGATTCACACCTGTTTTACATTTGGCGCTGATCCCAATTTTCTTGAGAACGACATTCGCGTGAAGCCGGATCTCGATGCTCTTGGCTCTCTCGGTGATGAAGGATGGTATTGTGTTAGGGCAATTCTGTGGGCTGCCAACTATGAATTACCAAAAACAGTACAAGCCTCGCGCGAGCCGGTGCTTAATCAAGCTGGAGTTTTATTATCTTGTGGAGCTTCTTTATATTGGGAAGATGGAAAAGTAGCAACACTCTATTGCTCTTTCTTGTCAAACCTAACAATGGATATAACTGCTGTTGGGACAAAAGGAACACTTCATGTTCATGATTTCATCATCCCTTATGAAGAAAAGAAAGCATCATTTTATGCAGCTTCAGAATCAAGCTTTGATAATCTTGTAACTAAGTGGGCTTCTGAGCCAAACAAACATGTGATAGAAAACGATCTCCCTCAGGAAGTGCTTATGGTAAGCGAGTTTTCTCGTTTGGTGGCAGAAATCAAATTCAACAACTCGAAACCTGAGAAGAAATGGCCGACAATTAGTAGGAAAACACAACTTATATTGGATGCTGTGAAGGCTTCAATTGATAGGGGTTTTGAGCCTGTTCAGATTCAGGAATGAAGGTTTGTTATCTAATCTGAATACAACCTTGTGAACTCGGAAAAGTAGTTATATTACTGGTATGTACTTTTAAGCAATTTGTTGATGTCGTGTATGCGGTGGAAGAATGCAAGGTCTGTAGACTTTGTATAGACGAAATAAACATTTTATGTCCTTCAACTTTAAGGAGGGTTCTAAGTTCTTGCAACTTCATTACTAGTTTCAATAAGTGATGACATAATTTGTCACTGTGGAAAGTTATATTTTGCTGTGAAATCTGATAGAAAGAGACAAATGGATTCAAAATGGTTTACCATGGTTTTTAATAAGAATAAATCAATTTAGAAGTGTAATAAACAGCGTAATATATTAGTTTAGATCGTTTTTTAGAGGAAAAAAAGCAGAACAAAAAAGATAGCCAGTTTAATTGCACTCTTACGAGTTTTTTCCAATGCCGAAGAATATATTGTTTTTGTAACGTTGTTTTAAAAATGTTACGAACTTTGAAGTGGCGATAACTTTCTTTCAACAAAGATCTGCTATTGACCAAAAAATCTTTCATATCTATTATATTTCTTATTTCTCTATCTTTTCATGCTCTTTTTCAAAAAAAATTGTCACAAATGTAAGATGACATAGATCAGTTTCAATTTTATTTACAACTTTAATACCCTTTGTTAAATGGCAACACAGACTACGGTTAATAATATTTTGGGTAAAGTTATATATGATTAAAAGAATTTTATATTCAATCAAACCTTGATCTTATCAAAAATAATTTAAAAAAATGATCCATCTTACACAATTTTAAAAACACCTACTACACAAAGCAAATAGGAAACTTTGTAAAAATGTTGTCTTTATTTTTAAAATTTTTTTTAAATGTGTGTTTAGTTTATTTTGGTAAGAGACTCCTAAAGTAAATTATTATCATAAAAAAATAAATAAAATACTAATTATTGAAAATTATTTTAAAAAATAATAAAAATAATTTTTTAAATTTTTATTGTTTCAAGAAATATTGACAACTGTTTATTTTAATTTTTTTTTATCTATTTATTACCAAGTAAAATGTAGGTAAATTTTAAGAAATAAAAATAAAAAATATTTTCGTAAAGTAAATGTCCCCTAACTTCAAAGTTTATTGAAATTTCCGTCAAGAAAAAACTTGGATTTTTGACATTTGCAATGTCAAGAAAGAACTCGGACCCGACCAATCAAACTCAAAAATTGGATGAATCTAATGACATAACATTCATCTCTCAACAGTGAAATTAAACTAATAGTTGAAATTAGACTGGATCAAGCTGCAGCACCATAGAGGACGATCAAGGACCTCAAAAACTTATATACAAGAGACCACCTTAAAGATAGGGAAATTATTACTTGAATGGTTAAAACTAGTCTCAATACATTATCTCAGTGACAAACATAAAGTCGATTAAAGAGTGTAAATATAACATGACTTTAATACTGTTTTGCTATGCAATTATCAAGGAAAGAAATCATTTCCACAAAGTACATTCATTTCAGATTAAAAAGGGAAACTACATAAACAAAGTACCACCTATAAACAAAAAAAATATTGAATACCAAATTGATACAAAATTTATAAACTTGCATATGCCACAACTTGAGTATTATAGTCACATCTGTTTTTTTAGACGTAATGACAAATATGTTGGAAATGGAGAACGTTCTCCGTAACGTTCTTCGTATTGTAATTTTGTGTAATTCAAGTTTTAACAATAAGGGTATGTTATAACTAATTAATTAATCTCTTAATTAGTTAGTTATACAGTTAGAGGGACAGTTAGTTAGAATAAATCATGTACTTATATAGCAAAGTACATTCATTCACATTCATCAATCATCTTGAGTTTACTTTCATTGTGAGCAATAACTTGAAAATCTCTAACAGTAGTATCAAGAGTAAGGTTTCGATCCCAGAGTGATAAACACGAGTGAATTGTGAGAATTCAAACACGAGTGAAGTGAAGCTGAGTTCAAGTGCAAACATCGGAAGTTTTCTATCTCATATGCCACATTTTGATGGAAAAGATTGGGATAGATGGAGAGTGCAAATTCGTGCATTGTTTGGATTTCAAGAAGTGTTAGAAATCATAGGAAGATGGTTTTGAGGAGTTGGGTGTCAATCCAACGGAAGAGCAAAAATCAAGATAAAAAAAAACAATAAGAAAGATTGCAAAGCCACTTTTATTCTTCACCAATGCCTTGACAGAGCCAATTTTGACAAGATATCTGATGCAAGAAGTGCAAAAGAAGCATGAGACATTCTTGAGAAATGTTATACAGGAAATACCAAGATCAAACAAGTGAAGTTGCAGACCCTACAGAGATAATTTGAATTGCTGCATATGGAAGAGCATGAGAAGGTTTCAGATCTCATTTCAAGATTGGGGAGAATCACAAATCAGATGGCTGGATGTGGGGAAAAGCTTACTGAGAGGAAGTTGTTTGAAAAAATATTGAGATCTTTGCACCCCAAGTTCGATTATGTTGTGTGTCCCATTGAAGAATCTAAAGAAATTTCCACATTGAATCTTGAAGAGTTGCATGGAACTTTAGAAGCAAGAGAATTGAGGATGAATGAAAGGAGTGGGAGTAAATCTAAAGATCAGGCATTAGCAGCACAAGCATACAAGAAGGGATATCATAAAAAGAAGTGGAAGAAGAGTAAGTTCAAGGAATCTGATGGCGAGTCTGATTCTTCATCAAAAGATAGCAATGCAAGTGGTAAAACAAGAGGAAAATCAAGAAACTTTGATAAGAAGAAGGTGCAATGTTACAAATGTGAGAAGTTTGGACATTTTGCTCGAGAATGTTGGGCTGGCAAAGGAGGAAAACAGAAGAAGAATGAAAAAGATGAAGCCTGTGCTGCTTAAGAAGATGACTTAGATTCAAAAACAATTGTGTTGTTGGCTGCCACAAATGAAGAATGTTCTTCGTTTTTAGAAACAGTCTCGTTAATGGCTACCACAAACGAAGAACATTCTTCGTCCCAGTTCTGGTTTCTTGATATTGAATGTTCTAATCACATGACAAGCCACAAAGAATGGCTGATTGACATTGATACATCAAGAAGGAACAAAATAAGGTTTGCAGATGATAGAACCTTAGAAGCTGAGCGAGCTGGCAACATGGTGATCAAGAGAAAAAATGGCAAAGCAGTAGTAATTGAAAATGTGTTGTATGTACCAGGAATGAAGATCAATTTGCTAAGTATTGGGCAGCTGATTCAGAAAGGGTTTCAGGTGATTATGAAGGATAATGTCTTAGAGATGTATGATGGGCAAAAGAAGATGATATTAAAGGCCTCTCTATCAAAGAATAGAACGTTTGTTATCAACATACATGCTGCAGAAATTCAATGTTTGAAGGCAGCAAGCTCAATTGATGAAAACTGGTTGTGGCATTCAAGATTTGGATATCTCAACTTCAAAAGCTTGCAGCAGCTCAGAGTTAAAGAGATGGTGTGTGGAATTCTTAGGATTGGTGTTCTTGAGAAGGTGTGTGAAGTGTGTGTAGCAGAAACATAATCAAGGAACTCATTCAAATCACAAGTGCAAGAAAGGGCAAAAAAGTGTCTTGAAGTGGTTCATAGTGACATTTGTGGACCATTTGAAGTGTCATCATTAGGAGGTAATAAGTATTTCATAAGTTTTGTTGATGAATTCAGTAGAATGTTGTGGATTTATTTGATCAAAACCAAAGATGAAGCTTTGGAGACTTTCAAGAACTTCAAGATAAAAGTGGAGAAGCAAAGTGGAGAAGCTGTCAAGGTGCTAAGGACAGATGGAGGAGGAGAGTACACATCACATAACTTCAAGGATTTTTATGTCAAGAATGGAATTGAATATGAGGTAACAACTCCTTACACACCTCAACACAATGGCCTGGCTGAAAGGAGGAATAGAACCATTATAAACATGACCAGAAGCATGATAAAAGATAGGGATTGCCACACAAATTCTGGGGAGAGGCTGCATCGACTGCTACCTACATTCTTAATAAATGTCCAACAAAGCAACTTCCCGAGAAGGTACCAGAGGAGATCTGGAGTGGAAGAAAGCCAACAGTAGGGCACCTAAGGACATTTGGTGCTTTATGTTTCAAGCATGTACCGGGACCAAGAATTGGAACTGGGACCAGGAAACCAGCATCATAAGTCAACCTTCACAAGTTCATTGGCAAGGACAACATGATCATCAGACCAGTGAAGATAGAGATGAAGAAAAAATAGAGTCAAGCAGACCCCAGAGGGCAAGAAAGCTACACTTAAGAGAATTTGAAGTTTTCAATGACAATGAAGTTGACAAAAGTGGAGATCTGGTTCATTTTGCCTTATTTGCAGATGCAGAACCACCTTTAAATATTGAAGAAGCATTGAAGAAAGAACCATGGAAGAAAGCAATGATGAAAGAAATCAATGCAATTGAGAAGAATCAAACTTGGTACTTGACAGATTTGCCTCCAAAACAGAAGCAGATCGGAGTAATATGGGTCTACAAATTGAAGCTTAATCTAGATGGAACAATTGCTAAGTAAAAAGCTAGATTGGTTGCAAAGGGGTTCCTACAAAGGGTGGGTATAGACTAGTCGGAAGTGTTTGCTCTAATGGACATAATTGAGACAATCAGACTTGTGATAGCATTTGCTTGTGCTAGGGGATGATAGATGTGTCAGCTTGATGTGAAGTCTGCATTTTTGAATGAATGGCTGGAAGAAGAAATGTATATCTCTCAGCCACCAGGATTTGTGATTAAGGGAAAAGAGGATAAAGTGCTCAGATTGAGAAAAGCTCTCTATGGTTTGAAGCAAGCACCAAGAGCTTGATACAAAATAATTGACTCATTTCTAATTAGAATTGGATTCATTAAGGGCACAGTGGAGTATGGAGTTTATGTGAGGCATTATACACTGAATGGAGGGTCTGCAATGATCCTAATATGCCTATATGTTAATGACTTGCTAATAACTGGCAGTAGCAGCAAAGCAATTGCAGAATTCAAGCAAATCATGAAATAAGAGTTTGAAATGACAGATTTGGGAAAGCTGAGTTATTTTTTGGGAATGGAATTTACTTAAATAGGAAAATGGCTGTTGATGCATCAAAAGAAGTATGTTGGAGAGATTTTGAGAAGGTTCAATTTGGCTAATTGCAACCCTGTTGTCACTCCAATAGAGATTAATACAAAACTGGGAACAAAAATTGAAGAGGAGCTGGCTGATTCAACCTTATTCAAACAGGCTGTAGGTTCCCTAAGATACTTATGCAATACAAGGCTTGATATCTGCTATAGTGTTGATGTGATAAGTAGATTCATGGAGAAACCCAAGCATTCTTACTGGCTGGCAGTTAAAAGAATAATGTGATATATTCAAGGCACAATTGAGCATGGAATTCTATTTGCAACAGAATTAAAGCAAAGAAGTGAAGACTTGGTGGGATTTTCAGATTCAGATTGGTGTGGAGATAAGAATGATAGAAAGAGCACTTAAGGCTATGTGTTTAAGTTCATGGAATCCCCAATAGCATGGAGTTCAAAGAAGCAATCGGTGATTGCACTGTCTTCATGCGAGGCTGAATACATTGCTGGAAGCTATGCAGCTGCCAAGCATTGAGATTGGAATCATTAACAACAGAGCTAGAACTGGATATTTGCAGGCCAATTCCACTAATGGTAGACAATATCTCAGCAATAAATCTGGCAAATAACCCAATATCTCATGGAAGGAGCAAACATATTGAGACAAGATTTCATTTTCTAAGAGATCAAGTTGGAAAATGCAAATTGAAGATCATTTACTGTCAAACTGAAGTGCAGCTAGCTGATATTATGACCAAGCCTCTGAGAACAAGTAGATTTGAAGAATTAAGAAGACTGCTAAGTGTAAAATCCCTTAGAAACTTGAATTAAGGAAAAATGTTGGAAACGGAGAACGTTCTCCGTTTATGTGTTAGAAAACGGAGAACATTCTCCGTTTCCAACATTTTTCCTTAATTCAAGTTTCTAAGGGATTTTACACTTAGCAGTCTTCTTAATTCTTCAAATCTACTTGTTCTCAGAGGCTTGGTCATAATATCAGCTAGCTGCACTTCAGTTTGACAGTAAATGATCTTCAATTTAGAGGATAGTTAGTTAGAATAAATCATGTATATATATATATATATATATAGCACAATACATTCAATCAATAATAAAGTCCATTCATTCACATTCATCAATCATCTTGAGTTTACTTCCATTGTGAGCAATAACTTGAAAATCTCTAACAAAACACAACCTGAAACCCACATACACAGCTACAAGGTCTCGTATTCAAACCCAAATGATGATATCTGAAGAAAGTAAAAGGAAAAATACTTTCATATTTTATTACTACAGCCCTAAGCTGTTTATATAGGGGAAAAATTACAATAGTAATATTGAGTAATAATGACAGAATCATAAAATAAAGATAAACAGAATAATATGAAACAAAAGAGAATCAAATATGATTTTTCTTAATTTTTCAACACCCACTTTCAAGATCCCAACTTGGCTATAAGTCACTCAAAATTGGGTCTTGCCAAACCTTTTGTCAATATATTAGCAATTTGCTGATTGGAAGTCACAAATGGCAGACATATAATTCCAGCATCAATTTTTTCTTTTATGAAATGGCGGTCAATCTCAATGTGCTTGGTTCTATCATGTTGTACATGATTGTGAACTATACTTATTGCTGCTTTGCTATCACATAACAATTTTAAGGGTGAGTCAACTTTCATTTTCAGTTCGTCCAAGAGTTTACAAATCCACAAAAGTTCACATATTCCTTGAGCCATTGCTCTGAATTCGGCTTCTGCACTGCTCCAAGCAACCATCCCTTGTTTCTTACTTCTCTAAGTCACTAAATTTCCCCAAACATAAGCACAATATCCAGTAGTGGATTTTCTATCAGTAATCGATCCTGCCTAATCAACATCTGTAAATATAGAGACTTCTTTGTCATTAGTTTTCTTGAAGTACAAACCCTTTCCAGGATTGGATTTCAAGTACCTTAAGATCCGATAAACTGCCTCTAAGTGTTCTTCATAGGGAAAATGCATGAATTGGCTTACAACACTCACAAAGAAAGCAATGTCAGGTCTAGTGTGGGTTAGATAAATAAGTTTGCCAACCAACCTCTGGTATCTTCCAATCTCAATAAGAACAGTGCTTTTCTCCTAAAGTTTAGCATTTAATTCCATATGAGTATCTACTGGTCTACACTCACTCATCTCAGTTTCTTCCAAGAGATCTAGGATGTATTTCCTTTGAGAAACAATAATTCCCTTCTTTGAAAATAAAATAAACAGAATAATATGAAACAAAAGAGAATCAAATCTGATTTTTCTTAATTTTTCAACACCTTCTCTCAAGTTTCTAACTTGGCTATAAGTCGCTCAAAATCGGGTCTTGCCAAACCTTTTGTCAAGATATCAGCAATTTGCTGATTGGAAGTCACAAATGGCAGACATATAATTCCAACATCAATTTTTTCTTTTATGAAATGGCGGTCAATCTTAATGTGCTTGGTTGTATCATGTTGTATATGATTGTGAACTATATTTATTGCTGCTTTGCTATCACAGAACAATTTTAAGGGTGAGTCAACTTTCATTTTCAGTTCGTCCAAGAGTTTAAAATCCATAAAAGTTCACATATTCCTTGAGCCATTGCTCTGAATTCGGCTTCTGCACTGCTCCGAGCAACCATCCCTTGTTTCTTACTTCTCCAAGTGACTAAATTTCCCCAAACATAAGCACAATATCCAGTAGTGGATTTTCTATAAGTGATGGATCCTGCCTAATCAACATCTTTAAATATAGAAGCTTCATTTTTATTAGTTTTCTTGAAGTACAAACCCTTTTCAGGATTGGATTTCAAGTACCTTAAGATCCGATAAACTGCCTCCAAGTGTTCTTCATAGGGAGAATGCATGAATTGGCTTACAACACTCACAGAGAAAGCGATGTCAGGTCTAGTGTGGGCTAGATAAATAAGTTTGCCAACCAACCTCTAGTATCTTCCAATCTCAATAAGAACACTGCCTTTCTCCCAAAGTTTAGCATTTAATTCCATATGAGTATCTGCTGGTCTACACTCACTCATCCCAGTTTCTTCCAAGAGATCTAGGATGTATTTCCTTTGAGAAACAATAATTCCTTTCTTTGAAAATAAAAATAAACAGAATAATATGAAACAAAAGAGAATCAAATCTGATTTTTGTTAATTTTTCAACACCCTCTCTCAAGTTCCCAACTTGGCTATAAGTCGCTCAAAATTGGGTCTTGCCAAACCTTTTGTCAAGATATCAGCAATTTGCTGATTGGAAGTCACAAATGGCAGACATATAATTCCAGCATCAATTTTTTCTTTTATGAAATGGCGGTCAATCTCAATGTACTTGGTTCAATTATGTTGTACATGATTGTGAACTATACTTATTGCTGCTTTGCTATCACAGAACAATTTTAAGGGTGAGTCAACTTTCATTTTCAGTTCTTCCAAGAGTTTAAAATCCACAAAAGTTCACATATTCCTTGAGCTATTGCTCTGAATTTGGCTTCTGCACTGCTCCAAGCAACCATCCCTTGTTTCTTACTTCTCCAAGTGACTAAATTTCCCCAAACATAAGCACAATATCCAGTAGTGGATTTTCTATCGGTAATGGATCCTGCCTAATCAACATCTGTAAATATAGAGGCTTCTCTGTCATTAGTTTTATTGAAGTACAAACCATTTTTAGGATTGGATTTCAAGTACCTTAAGATCCGATAAACTGCCTCCAAGTGTTCTTTATATGGAGAATGCATGAATTGACTTACAACACTCACAGAGAAAGCGATGTCAGGTCTAGTGTGGGATAGATAAATAAGTTTGCCAACCAACCTCTGGTATCTTCCAATCTCAATAAGAACACTGCCTTTCTCCCAAAGTTTAGCATTTAATTCCATATGAGTATCTGCTGGTCTACACTCACTCATCTCAGTTTCTTCCAAGAGATCTAGGATGTATTTCCTTTAAGAAACAATAATTCCCTTCTTTGAGCGAACAACTTCCATACCAAGAACATATTTATGCGCGCCTAAATCTTTGATCTCAAATTCTTTTGTCAAAATTTTCTTCAATCTTCTCATCTTAACAATGTCATCTCCTGTGAGAATAATATCATCTACATATACAATTAGAATTGCAATTTTACCAACATTAGAGAACTTCATGAACAATGTATGGTCTGATTGTCCCTGCATATATCCTTGCCTTTTGAAAGACCGAGTTAATTTTTCAAACCAAGCCCTTGGGGATTGCTTGAGACCATAAATGGATTTTTGTAGTTTGCACACATTTGAACCAAATTTATCTTCAAAGCCAAGTGGGTTATCTATGTATACTTCCTTTTCCAAATCACCATTCAAGAAAGTATTTATTACATCAAGTTGGTTAAGAGACCAATCTAAATTCACCGCTAAGGACAAGAGAACTCCAATAGTGTTTAATCTGTCAACAGGAGCAACAGTCTCTAAGTAATCAATGTCATATGTCTGAGTAAACCCTTTAGAAATCAAGTGTGCCTTGTATCTTTCAATTGTGTTATTAGAATAATATTTCACAATAAATACCCATTTACAGCCAACGATATTCTTTCCTGTAGGTAACGTCGTGACCCTACAAGTTTGATTCTTCTCAAGAGCTCTCATCTCCTCAAGAACAACTTCCTTCCACTTTGGAATTTTTAGAGCTTTCTGTATATTTTTTGGAATTTCTACAATTGACAACTTAGAGGTGAATGCTGTAAGACCCTTAAATTTAAAATTAAATTACAGATTTAATTTTAAATGTATTTGGGAATATTTGTAAAATATTCAATATATGTATGTTTTGTGTAAATATATATATATATATATATATATTTATATATATATATATAAATATTTGTTTTGGAGGTGGAATTAAAATTATTTGATGATTGATGAATTAATTTTATTTTGAGTAATTAAATTATCGGGCCGTTAATTAAGATGTTCTCTGCTAATTGAGACGAGACGGGTTAAGTGTTGGAGGATCAAAAGATATTTTAATACAAGTGTTGGGTGAGGTGGCGTAGATATTTGTTAAGAAAGAAACAATTCCTTCTTTCCTCTGCTGTGTCAGTATGCATTTATGTGGATATTTAAGTGAGAAGCTTTTTCTTCTTTCCACTACTGCGCCAAATTCTGCTTTATTATCTTCTTCTTCTTATGATATTTTTGGGTGTTGGTGAAGAAAAACAATTTACTCAAAAGACATTTTTCTTGAAAATCTGAGTGTCGAAACAGGAAGTGTCGAGTACGAAAGTTATTCCTCTGATCGTTACGGAGCTAAAGAACTAACTTTCGTTGCGGCGAACGCGAACGGGAGTATCGTCGACTTTTGTCGCAGAAGCTTAATCGAGCAAAGAGAACGTAATTAAGGTAAGGGCACCTTCCAACTTTCTAAATTGCATTTAGGGCTGTAAATGCATGTGTGATGAATGATTATTGGTTTATGTTTGTGAAAAACATTGTGTTATGTTTTGGAAATCAAACTGTTTTGATGTTCCTGCTGTTTTCGGTGAAGGAATTTATTGTGTTGTTGTGTTGATGATGTTTTGTTTGTTGTGTTGAGTAAGAAATCATTCTGTTGTGTTGAATGATGATTTGTTTGGTGTTGTTTTGGAGATGATCCAAATGCTTGAGTTAGTTTGTGTGGGACTATTTTGTAGTTGACTTTCTGTTTTGGTGATTTAAGAAAATCAGTGAGTGATTATTCTGGTAGTGATGATTCTGTTTTGTTAAAAATCTGTTGTTGATGTTTAATGAAAAATGTTGAGTTTTGAGGTGTCTAAAGAGTGATAAATATGATTCTGGTGTTGGGTTGGTTTTTCAAAGGAAAAGGTTTTGAAAATGTGTTGAAGTTTCAGGAAAATTTCACTGAATTCGAAGGTGTATTCGAATACGGCTTGAGTGTATTCGAATACAGCCTGCAAAGCTTCTGTTTTCTTCAGATTTTTGAACTTGTATTCAACTACGACCCTCTGTAGTCGAATATAGATTTGCCAATTTTGCTTCTGACTTAGCATATGTATTCGACTACGACCCTCTATAGTCGATTACAGATTTTCCAATTTTGCTTCTAACTTAGCATCTGTATTCGACTACGACCCTCTGTAGTCGATTACAGATTTTCCAATTTTGCTTCTGACTTAGCATCTGTATTCGACTACGACCCTCTGTAGTTGAATACAGATTAGCAATTTTTGCTTCTGTTTTAGCATCTGTATTCGACTACGACCCTATATAGCCGAATACAGATTTGCAACTTTTGCCACTGACTTCGCATCTGTATTCGACTACGACAACCTCGTATTCGAATACAGAATGCTGATTTTTCACTGTTTTAGCTTCTGTATTCGAATACAAGGGAGCTGTATTCGAATACAGATTCGTATTTTTTAGAAATTCAAGTTTTAAACATTGTTTTATAAACCTTAAGTGTTAGGGTACCTTGGGAAGGTTTGTGGTGAATAAAAATGGAACTTTTGTGATAGTTTTGAAGTGGTGGTGATGAAGTTTTTGAGACTTTACTGAAGTTGTGGAAATTCTGACTTTTGCACTGTGAAAGCCTCTGTATTCGAATACAAGGAGTCTGTATTCGAATACAGGGTGTTGATTCTGCCCTGTTTGGCTTATATATTCGAATACAATGAAGCTGTATTCGAATACAGATTCGTTTTTTTCCAGAAATTTCAGTTTTAAACACTGGTTCTGAATTTTGAGAGTTGGGAAAAGACTTTTGATAATTAAGAGTGGAACCTTGAGGTAATGCAAAGTGATAATGTTTGCTTGAATGGTTATTCATTGATGTGTAGATGATGATATTGATTGTGTTGAGATGTTTTGAAAAATGAGGGAAATGCATAATTTTACTAATGTTGCGTACTGTTTCCTGTGAAGTGAAACACTGCATATTCATGCATTACATAGTCAAGTGGTACCCGCGATGGGCCACAGAGTAATGCGCAACCACGTGCTGATCTGTGAGCGATTGCACGAGTGCTGGTCTGTTGAGCGACTGCACTAGGTACTGATCTGTTGAGCGATTGTACCTTGGTATATAAGTGCTGGTCTATTGAGTGACTGCACTGGTACTGGACTGTGAGCGTCTGTACCCTGAAATGCGCAACCACGTGCTGATCTGTGAGCGATTGTACCATGGTTTATGTCAAACGTGCTGGTCTGTTGAGCGACTGCACGAGTGCTGGTCTGTGAGCGACTGCACTGGTACTGATCTGTGAGCAATTGCACCCTGGTCTTGAGGGCCGTTAAAGTCTTACATATGTAAAATGTGCTGGTCTGTTGAGCGACTGCACCTTGGTGAATCCAAGATAATGTATACATGAGCATATACATATTGCATCGGGGTGATTGACCGGTGGGTCACGTTTTGGTTATATGATGATGGTTGAAAATTGTTGTGTGTGTAAGTACTTTTTGAAATCTGGAATTTCTGATGAATTGGTGTGATTAGTGAATTGATGTTTTTGCTTACAACATGATTTTCATATTAAATTGGTTGTTGTTTGAAAAGGTACAAATGTCATGTATTTTCAAAATTGAGCATCCTTATTTATCATCATTGTTTTATGATGTGCCATGAATATGTTTGATATTGCTAATATAAATGCTATGTGGTATTTGTTAATTTCGGTCGGTGACCCTTTACAATTATTGTGGAAAATTGGGCTTTGCCCTCATATGTTAATCAAACCCGTACCCCCGATAGTCACACTAATGATAGGGAACGTCGTTAATTTTCCTTGATCTTTACATTGTGGGCTACGTAAAGGGATGAATAGCTGGGTGAAGATAAGACTTGTGGATGATGCGGTGGAAACCGTGCTACTGTAGCTTAGTGTATGATCAGTTTAGACTTATGTATAGGGTTTTGAGCTCAGTGGTTGTAAATATTTATTTTGGGAATTATTGTAAAACTTTTCCGCACTCTGATAAATATTTTGGTGGATTGAGAATCCAGTTTTGATGTATCTTTATTTTAGTATATTATAAAGATCAATTTCCCAAAAATATCTCATTCGATTAATCGTGATGTTGTTTAATTACCTTACTATTTTTGATTACGATGTCGAATGATATTTAATTTGAATTGATTTTAATTCCCTTGAAATTAATTCTGAAAACTCTTTTATTTATTTATTCAATTTAAAAAAAAAACACACTCGCGCTGTGTTTTAAACTCGGGGTGTTACAAATGCAGCAAATGAAGAAGACAACTTTGAGTATGACACATAATTAGACAAAGGATATTTAGTGCATGATCTAACAGGTATTTTAATTGCAATAGGAATGTCTATATCAGGATACTCAACATGACTCTTAAGAAAAAAAGAAGACTTACATGTATCAAGATGAAGTGTTGGATTATCTATTGGTTCGGAATCTTGGATGGGTCGGAGAATGGGTCCTTCATTTCTCTGTTTACGGTTTCTTTTTTCAAAGATATTTCCCTTCCAAGTAGGGTCAATGGTAGTAAACCTGCTTTGTGTCTCTTTATCTGAGTCATTATGTTGTGGCATTTCGGGTGGTCCTTCATTATTACTGAGATCAAGAATTTGATCATTGTGATTCTGATTTGAAATTGTCACTCCAGAATCTGTCGAAACCTCATTCATAAGTGGATTGAGTTCTAATATTGATTCTTGGGCATTTTCTTTTGGTGCATCAATATAAGTATCATAATTTTGTGACAACACTATATCACTAAAAGTAATGATGTTTTCAAAAGTAAAAAATGAATTTTCCTTAAAATTTTCGCCTGAAGATGAATGTCATTAAAAAAAATGGTTGATTTTCAACAAAAGTAACATCCATGGTTACAAAAATTCTTTTTTATTTTGGTTCAAAACATCGATACCCTTTCTGAGTTGGAGAGTAATCGATAAACACACATTTTACTGCTCGTGGCTCGAGTTTGTCAAGTTGTTTATGTTTATGAACAAAAGCAGTGTGATGACTCTTCATCATATGCATATTTTTCATTGTTTTTACTCTTATTTATCTTCAGTCATTAGTTAATTTAATGAGTTATTTGATATATTTTGTTGTTTCTAGTTCTTGGGTTTAATAAAATGCTTCTGTTCTTATTTCGTTGATTAAGTAGAGATTTTTCGGAGTTTTGCGTCGTTTCTTTGTTTTAGTGCAGTGCTGAATTTTGGTGAGAAATCAACATGAGCTACATGGAGTATTTCTACCATATCAGGAGTTTTAGATGTTCAATTGGAGTCAAACCAAGTGCAAATGAAAGCTAAGATCCATAGCTACAACTTTCATGAAGACACCGGAACCAAATTCGGACTCGAAAGAGGAGAAAATGCAGTATACGTCAGACAGAAGATGTTGTGCGCCTGAAGCGCAAAGCATGCGCCTGAAGCGCATTTCTGCACTGCTGATTCTGTTTAACTGCGCCTGAAGCGCAAGGCCTGCGCCTGGGGCGCGTGGCGTGCTGTAGATTGCATAATAGCGTTTCAGCAAGTGTATTGAATCGTTGCAAGTAATAATTAAAACGGTAGTACCGAGTGTCGAACTCAAGGATTGCGTTTTACAATCGAATTATATTTAATTACTGAAATTGAACAAAAAATTTCCGAGTTGATTGAGGTAATATTTAAAATAACAATAGTAATGAAATTGAACTGTTATAATGAGAAAAATGTCAGGGATGAGTTTCACTTTGAGTCCAACCTTGGTTTCTAATTTGATCCTAGTTACTGAATTCCTTTATTGAATTATTACCGAATTCTCTTTAGTATTCTTGCCCTAATGTCTTAGTGACAGAACCTTTAATTCCAAAATAACCCCTAATTCCTTAGTGGGTTTAAGATTATGATTAAGCTTTACAATACAAAAATTCTCTTTTTAAATTGTTGTCTCTGCAACTAATTCAATTGGTTTCATGGCCTGCATCTATCCCTAGACTATAATCTCATGAATTTCTCATCTCAAGCATTCGTAAAGTCCACTTTCGTTTCAAATTAAAAATCATAGAACATTTTAAAGTTGATCAGGCAATAAAAAGCATTAAGCACATAGATGAGAAAAATAATTCAATAAATTTATTCATATAACCAAGAATCAATTCAGACAAATAAATGTTTCATCTTGTTCCACTCATCCCTAACAAATAGGATTTAGTTGCTCATTACAGAGATTAAAGAGATAGAGATTAAAGAAGAATTACAAGAAAGATTCATGAATGATTCTTGATAAAACTCCTTCAATGGTGTAGAACAGTCGTCTCTGAGCTTATCTGCTAGGGCACAAGTCTCTGAGCTTCTCAATTGACCAAAAGATCCCTAAAAAATAAAATAAAAAATCGATTTTATGCAATCTACAGCGCGCCACGCACCCCAGGCGCAGACCTTGCGCTTCAGGCGCATTTAAACAGAATCAGCAGTGCAGAAATGCGCTTCAGGCGCACAACATCTTCTATCTGACGTATACTGCATTTTCTCCTCTTTCGAGTCCGAATTTGGTTCCGGTGTCTTCATGAAAGTTGTAGCTATGGATCTTAGCTTTCATTTGCACTTAGTTTGACTCCAATTGGACATCTAAAACTCCAGATATGGTAGAAATACTCCATGTAGGTCATGTTGATTTCTCACCAAAATTCAGCACTGCACTAAAACAAAGAAATGACGCAAAACTCCGAAAAATCTCTACTTAATCAACGAAATAAGAACATAAGCATTTTATTAAACCCAAGAACTAGAATCAACAAAATATATCAAATAACTCATTAAATTAACTAATGATTAAAGATAAATAAGACTAAAAACAATGAAAAATATGCATATGATGAAGAGTCATCACAGTGCAACCAAAAACTTTTAGTGGCAAATAAGCAGAGACACTAGTTAAAGGAAAATAATTTCGAAAAACATCAAGAGGAGTATGAAAATCAAAAACTTAAGATGACATTCGATTAATTAAATATGATGCAGTTAAAACAATTTCACCCCACAAATATTTTGGAACCTTATTTGCAAGTAGTAAAGCTCTAGCAACCTCAAGAAGATGCATATTCTTTCTCTATGTAATTCCATTTTGTTGAGGTGTATTAACACAAGAACTTTGATGAACAACTCCATTTGCAAGAAAAAATCGGACAAAAGTATATTAAAATATTCTTTACCATTGTCACTTTTGAAGATTTGAATATTTGTTTGGTATTGAGTGTGTACCATTTTAAAGAAATTTTTGACAACCTAGAAATTATTGAGTGTGCACCATTATAGTATGATCATCAATAAAAGTTATAAACTATTTTTTATTAGAGAATGTGATTTTTCTATTAGGATCCCAAATATCACTATGAATAACTGCAAACAGTTTTGATTGTTTATATGGTTGTGTAGAAAAAGTGATGTTTAGCAAATTCACAAGTTTCACAATGAAATAAAGACGAATACTTTTAGAAAATAATCTATGACACAAATGTTTCAAATACGAAAAACTAGGATGTCATAACCATAAATGCTATAACATAATATCATTATTAGAAGAAACAAAAATAGCTTCAAAGCAAGTACTCGTTTTTGGTTGGTCATTGAAGTAGAGTCCATTGTCAAGATAATAGAGTCCTCCACTCTCTTTAGCATTGCCAATCATCTTCCCCGTGCTTAAATCCTTAAAAGTGCAATGAGAATGAAAACAGTTAGCTTGACAATTTATATCATTTGTTAATTTAGTAATAGATAACAAATTACATGATAAATTGGGAACATGTAAGACATCTTTTAAGGTTAACACAGGTGACAGAATAACAGTCTTTCCCTACAATGGCTGAAAGAGAGCCATATGCAATTTTAATTTTGTGGTTACTTGCACAAGGACTATAAGAAGAAAACAGACTCGACTCCCCAGTCATATGATCAGTGGCACCAGAATCGATAATCCAAGTATAGCTGGGAGTTCCACTAAGTAGAGCAGTATTTGGAAAATTACCTCTCTAAGCTATAGAGCAAAAAGGAGTTTGAGACTCAAGGAGTTTGTACAATTGATCTAATTGTTCCTTGGTGAAAGGAGATGGGCTTGAAGGAGACTGCTTCTCTTGATAAGAGGTATTAGTTTGGAGGGCATGACCTTTGTTTCCTCCTTTTTTTCTTCCAATTTAAAGGTTTTCCATGGAGCTTCCAACATGTATCACGTGTGTGCCATAGATGTTTGCAATGTTCGCACCATGGTTTCTTGCCATCTCTCTTCCCATCTTCATTCCTAGTGACTAAGGCATAGCTTTCAACCTCAACAACAGAAAGTGACTTACCCATCATAACACCTTGTCTCGCTTCTTCTCTTCTAACTTCTGAGAATGCTTCCCGAAGTGATGGCAATGGAATCTTTCCCAATATTCTACCTCGGACTTCATCAAGCTGCTTATTAAGCCCAACTAAGAATATGAATACTCGGTCGTTCTCCTGTCTCTTAAGAAACAAAACACTGTCCTCACAGCACTTCCAATGATTATCATAGCAGAGATTCAATTCTTGCCATAGTGTCATCAACTCATTATAATAGGTAGTTACACCTCTATCTCCTTGTTTGGCATGCCACAATTGTGATTTGAGATCGAAAATTTGAGAAGAATTCCGAATATCATAATATATGTCTTTGACAGCCTCCCAAACTTCCTTCGCAAAAGGTTTTCTAATCGCCAAACAATAATAACAGAGTTCTCAAATTTCCAAAACCCGTAATTTAGATCAGTTGTGGCAGGCATTTGCACCTCTCCTGTGTGGAAACCATATTTTCCCTTACAGTCTAGTATTAATCTTGTGGTTTGGGACCATTCAACATAATTTTTTCCATTGAGTTTATGGATTTCAACCTTGAGGGCATTAGTAGTTCTCTCATGGCCAACAAAGTTGGAAAATCATTGTTAGATAAACCATTCCCGCCAGTGCCTAAACCAATATTGTCGGCGTTGTTGACTACTTCTGATTTTTAACCCAAATCATCGTCGCCGCTGCCGTCGCTACCTAAAAGGGCTGCCTTCCATGGGGTATTGTGTGTCAGGTAGATAAAAAACAGGTCCCTTTACCTCAGTTGGTTAGAGCGTCCCCACTGGGTTGTGGAAAGCTTTACAGAACCGTAACCAAGAACTCTGATACCATGAAAAAAGTAAAAGACAAAATATTTTCATATTTTATTACTACAGCCCTAAGCTGTTTATATAGGAAGGAAAATTACAATAGTAATACTGAGTAATAATGACATAATCATAAAATAAAAATAAACAGAATAATATAAAACAAAAGAGAATCAAATCTGATTTTCTTTGATTCTTCAACATATCCAACCTGACAATATGACAATTTGCTAGTTGAGCTAGACTTTACGGACTTCTTGTCACATATCTTTGCAGCCAAATAATGCCTATTATACTAAGCAATGAAAGATTTATTGAGAACACTTAAAACTTATATATATACAAATCAAGCGCTACGCATCGGTCAAGTTCTTCCGGTTTGCCATGTAAGTTAAATAAATGGTCCACACATATGCGCAGGAACTATTCATCAATGGCTGCAACAATTATAAAAGAGATTGATACATTAGCGAAAAAGCCAGAAGGCAGAAAGTAACTGCTGTGTTGAAGATACTGATTAAAATTTAAGTTAATTCAGAAAATTAAGTTCGTACAAAGACATTACATCCAAATGTATATATACCTGTAAATGGACTGGAATGAATTTGAACAACACAAAATCACATGCAGGCCAAAACAGGGCGCCGCCTAATAATGTTGGAAGTAGATATCGCTTCAGCCTGGTAATAATTTCAGGCCCACTTTCACCTGATTTTGGCATCAAAAACAAATTCAGAATAACCAATAACCTTCAGGCAAAAACACAAATAAAATAAAACGAATCACCAAATGACCTTGCTTCTTTCGCGAAAAATGAGTGAAAAAATTGTCATGTATGCTTGTCCAACAAATAATTAAGGTTCAAATATGTTTAAGTATAGCATTTAATGTATAAAAGTGACTAGTTTTAGTCTCAGTTGTTAACTTGGTTTTACTAAGTGATACACATTGTCAGTGCTGTGAGTATGTGATCGGCATTCACCAGTTTTAGTACATTTACTTCACACAACATTTGATTTTTTAATACACAGCCATTCAAATGAAAGAAGAGTTTGAAACCCTACAAGTTCTATTTGTTAGTCTTCTTCCTTGTGAGAATTAAATTTGTGTCTCGAATGAGATATAGGGGTACAGATGAAATACATAAAGAAACCTGATTTTGCACAATCTTAAACAACTGATTTTTCGATGAACGGTTCCAGATTATATGGGAGTGAGAAACAAAGATCAACTTAAAATTGTTTCAGTGAACTATCGTATAAACTCATGGGATTGAAGAGTTAAGAAAAGACGTCATTCAAAATATGAAAATTACCTTGTACAGCACCATTATAGGAGAAGAAAACAGTATTGATGGTAGGTCCATATACAACTTGCCCCATTAAAATTTTCTTCAAGGTTGTTGGCACATCTCTCTTAGGTAACATCTTGGACAGAAAATTAAACCACATATGTTGTGATGGCCCTAAGATTAGTAAACCATATATTGCCATGCGAGATGTTCTTTTTAAATCGTACAAAGCAGAAGATGGTAATGTAATCATCTAACATGAATAAATAAACAGGTTGTTAGTGAAGACACAAAGACCAAAATAATGAGAACTTTTTTTAAATCCAGCATCTTTAATCCTACGATAAAAACAGACACGCGGTTCTATGAAATCAAATTCATTGAAGGATATGGTAAGCAAAAAGCTATTTCAGTCATTCTACAAATTATAATAGTAGCTGCCAGCTGAGAAATGTGAAATCACTATACTAACAGCAAATTGAATTAGGAGAAGATGAAGTGATGTTTAATGATGCGATGTCGACCAGGTTAATCATGCATAAAAGTCTGGATGTCAAATGTTTAGCCAAGGCTGGCGAACTTTTTAGAATGAAGTAACCTTTCAGAAGACTAAATTATTATCTTGTGATAACAAAATGAATTAGAATATTTTACAATATAGAAAATCCTCTGAACTCTTTAAGCTATTTCATATTTGTTAAAACATTTTCTTAACGGATGCAAACATAGTATGAGCTTATTTAGATAAACTTCTCAAACAGCACTTATGGAAAAATAAATTTTAAAAGAATTTTGCAGTAACTTTAGGTTCAACAAACTACTTCTCGGATAGCATGTTAGAAGCCCAAGAATTGGATTTCAAGGATTTAGAGGAAGAACACTAATATTTAAAATGATACACAGCAGCAGATACGCTCCTACAATGGTTTACATCGCTCAATTTTTAAAGTTGCTAAAAGATCCTTTCAAACGGGGAGGAAGCATCTATTTAAAGACTTCCAATACATTAGGATAGGGACTAGGTCCAAGGTAATAACTAATAACAGAAACACCAAAACACACCAAAACAGTTACACGTATACAACTACTAACAACCTAGGAACACAACTACTATTCCTAGTTATCCCTATTTCTATATCCTAACATAGCATCAATTGGTATTACGTGAAAGATTAAAGTACAGAACAAATATTTTATTAGAGAACACCTCTGGCTCAATATGACCTAGAGGTATGAATGTAGAATATACTCTAGAGCTAATATGGAGCGCCTAACCTCTCACAAGTTCTAATTTATTTTCCTAACCCCATCTCTTTAACCAACTAACTAACTAAATTAACTAACTAACTATAATTACCTATTATTCTTCTATAAGTTGAAATTAGTTTCTGCATCTCAACTTTTTCAAAACAGCACTTGCATATGCTACAGTTATCATTGGTACTTTAAGCAGTTTGTCTTACCTCCATCTCAAACCTACGACTTCCTAGTCACATAACCAACTATAATTATTGCATAAAAGAATTCTAGATATTTAAAATCTAAGATATCATCTATGATACTCTAAAATATTTAAGATACAATATACATACAATGAGATATTTTCTAGATATAGACATAACCAACTATGCACACTTTTCTGAATGGCCATAAACATGACCAACTATACACACTTTAATGATAAGCAAGTTTTCAATTTCGTTTTGTAACTACAACGGCCATCAGAAAAAATATTACTGAGAGTAAACACTCCAATTGCTCCAGAACAAAAACACCAATATTTATTTGGTTCCTAAAAAGTTAATAAATACAAATTTGATTCTTAAGAATCTCAAATGTGAGTCAATTAGATCCATAATTTTTAGAAACACTTTAGTGTCTAACACGTTAGAGACAAACTTGACTAACATTTTATATTCTTAAGGATTAAATTACTCCATCTGTTTCACTATGAATCACTTTAACAAAAAGGAAATTATTTCAAAATAAATGTAATTTTAATTATATTTTCAATTATATGTTCTTTAATTATTACTATGTGCACTACTTCCAAAGCATTAACTTCAATGATGGTGGAAAACCAACCAACACTTAATAAGAATTATTTGTTAAAATGACTATTTTCTTTCTTCTAATAATTGCACGAGGAAAAACCTTAAAGTACAACGAAGAGAGTAATATTTTTCATTTTTCAAAGACCAAAAACTATGTTTTTTGTTTTTCTATATTTTTTATTGAGCTAATGTGTCATATTTTTTGTGTAATAGGAGAGTGCTAGATTACGAAAGGAAAAGTGCTAGTTACACCCCCTAAGCAAGAGTTATTGTTGTTACCTGTGAAGTGAAATCAGAAGCGGTGAAAATAAAGGAGGAAGTTATGGCCTTTGTAATAACCGGGTAAGTTTGAAGCTTATGCAAATACCAACCAACAAATCCAAATTTTTTAGAAGAAGAAGAAGAGAAAGAACGTGTTTTATTGATTGGGTAATAACGTCGAACATGTGGTGAGCAATTTCGAAATATGGTAGAGAGTCCGAGGAATAAACGTTTGGCCATGTAATTGGTCATTGTGGCATAGTGTGTGGAAGAAAAGTGTTGGATTCGTGGAGAGACAACCTACGGCGAGGTAATGGCGGTTGTTCCGGTGTCGTGATTGCTATAACCTACTCCAACGACGTGGCGCGCCTCTGCATGAGTATCTATGCATTCTCCATCTCAAGAACGAGGAGGGGTGTATTTACCCTAATTAGTCTAGTTAACCCCGTGAGTTGCATAGTATAAAAATGATTATTTAATTATAAATTATAAATTTTTAATATTATATTAATATATATAAAAATTTACATTGAATATGACATAAAAATTTGATAATGCATATATTAATATATATTAAATTTAATCATTTTTAATATCAAGAGTTTGACATTAAAAATTTAAACAAAAATATTCAAATAAAGTATGAAACAATTGTAAAATAATTATTAGTACAAATATTGATAATAAATATTTAATCTTTCTCTATTTTTTTTCTTATTGAAATCCAAATGCAATGTGTGGAAGTTTAAAGGAATAAACTGTGTTTCTTTCACATTGTCACTATTAAATAAACATAAGGATTAAGGAGAATAATGGAAATAAAAACAATAATAACTAATTATAGCAGAATATCAAGCTAAAATTATTTGATATGTTGTTGAGACTCGTGAACATTAACAGTTTTCAATAAAAGTGCATAAAAAGTTAATTTTTAAAATATCTCAATAACATATCAAATAATTTTATATTTGTGCGAAATTTTACATGTATAATCTATATCATAATTTAAACCGAAATATTGAAAAAAAATAATCGTACAATTAAGAGAAATAAAGAGGAATGAGGAAAATTAGATTTAGAGGATCCAAATCCTTTCATACATACAAAAAAATATATGAAGAGACAAAGCAAAATAATTAAATCAATTACATATTTATAAATATCATAGTTTAAATTAATATTACTATCTCATATATTTAATTAATAATAAATAACATATGAAAAAGTTATAAATATAGATTGATAATTAGAGAACCAATATCATGCATAAATTCAAAACAAAAATATTATTAAATTTAAATAGTAAATAAAATACCAAATTTGGAAGAAAAAAATCCTAAATAAACTATGCATGATTTCTTTTATTCCTTTATCCAATCATTATTTGTTGTTTTTTTGAGTTTCGAAAATCTGTTTCAAAAAAAAAATTATGCCGCCAAAGATATTACTGGGTTAAGTGGTGGACTATGTCGCTGTTTTTAAGATATTTCGTGGCACTGCCCAAATTGTGCAAGGCAGATTATCAACCACAAAGTCCCCAAGATAAAACAGATAAGACAAACTGTATCGGAGTTCTACTGTTCTGTAGAATTACACCTTTAACATGGCGGTTAAAGCCACTCTCAATATGGTGGTTAAAGTCACTCTCAATATAGTGGTTAAAGTCATTCGCAATATGGTACTATGACAATTCATAAATAAAAAGGATTACGACACAAAAAATCACTCAAAAAAGACTGTGGTATTAAGACCACTCAAAATCAAAGGGACTACGACATAAAAACTGCTCTAAAATGAAATAGTATTAGAACCACTAAAATCAAAGGGACTACGGCATAAAAACCACTCTAAAAGAAATTGATATTAAAACCACTAAAAATCGAAGGGACTACAGCAGAAAAACTACTCTAAAAGAAAAGGGTATTATAACCACTAAAAATCGAACAGACAGAAAGAAAGAGGAGAAGTGGCTCAGCAATACATCGAGCAGAAAAGAAAGTGAAAAGGGAAAGTTGGGAAATGCATCCAACTTTGGTGTACTTTTCACAAGAGCTTGACACTCTTTATATAGTGATGAAAGCAAACTCACGTATGGTTTCTATCAAATGTGGGACTTAAATATTTATAGAGTTGAAAACTACTTAATATATGAGAGTTTTCGACTTCAATAATTTCTAAATTCACAGACTAACATACTCTATGTTCCAATAATCCCCCACTTGAATTAAAAAAAATGTTTCTGAATTAGCGTCGAACGCTTCTATAAGATTGTGCGAAAGCAGATGTGTCTCCTGACTTGAACCTTTGCATAGTAAGTGAGATTCAGATTCAACAAGGGTGACTCGTAGTCTTGAACTCTATCTCTGACATCAAACCCACACACAACTTTTTCATATGGTGTATTCTCAAAAGTTCGTGTATCAATGGTCTTGCACGTTTATCCCAGTATAGTGAACGTTCTAGAAATTCTACCTCAAAATTCTATAGGAAGCGACGCCACTTCCACATTCACATATGTGAGTCTATCAAGAGTACTCATGTAGCTAGGTACTCCACTACACATGGAGTATAGATCTCATTAAGAGTTTTTATTATCTCATCTTATCATCGCTTCATAAATCATGTTTCTCTAATTTATAATAGCATGTTCATCTCATATCACTTCACGACTTGTTATTACCCATTGAACCTAATCCTTGGGATCTCCAGTCTTTTAGACCAGGTTACCATCACGAGTGATGTAACACCCCGATTTTTTTTTAAAATAAATAAAAGAAATTTTCAAAATTAATTCAAAGGAATTAAAAGAAATTAAAATTTAACCACTTAAATAAATTGAAATTAAACAATTTCAAAATAATATGACGTCGTAATCCAAAACGACAAAAGTAGTTAAATAATTACATCATAATTATAGCCCAGTAATTTAATTTTGGGAAATTGATATTCAAAATATACCAAAATAAAATACATCAAAACTGTATCCTAGATCCACAAAACATGAACAGAATGCGGAAAAGATGTATAATTATCCCAAAATAAATAAGTACAACCATTAACACTATGCCTTATACAAAAAGTCTAGTTTGAACTGATCATGCACTAAAACTACAGTAGCACGGTTTCCACCGCATCCTCTACAAGTCTCCACTCCAGTTGTTTGTCCCTCTGCGTTGTCCACAAATACTCTGTATGTGAAGATCAAGGAAAACTAACAGCTTCTCCGTCGGTGGCACGGGTTTGGGTATCATTTGAGGGCAAAGCCCAATTTCCACAATATTGTAAAAGGTCACCAACCGAAATTAACAATTACCACATAGCAGTTATGTCAAAGATAACAAATACATTCATGGCATGTTCCAATGTTAAGACAACAGTAATAAATAAGTATGTATGCTCACTTATTAAAATGAATGACATCTACATCTTTGCAAAACAACCAATTTAACATATAAATCATGGTGCAAGTACAGATACGATTTACAATCACAACTTATTTGGCACTTAGAATTCATAAAATACTTGCACACTTCAATTTTCACTCATCAATTCATATCAAATCATGACTCACAGGTCAACCATCCCAATGCAATATGTATATGTCAATGTACTCAACTCTTGGAATCACCAAGGTGCAGTCTCTCACGGACCAACACGATTTACAGATAGAATGGACCGTCTAATACACGCGGAACCACTCCGTAGCCTGGATAGAATGGACCGTCTAATACACGCGGAACCACTCTGAAACCCGGATAGAATAGACCGTCTAATACACGCAGAACTACTCTATAACCCATCACGGTCACTACATTTACGTGTATTAGCCTCTCACAGGCCAAATACATAGAAGTTAAATCCTCGCACGGATAGAATGGACTGTCTAATACATGCGGAACCACTCTGAAACCCGAATAGAATAGACCGTCTAATACATGCAGAACTACTTTATAACCCATCATGGTTACTACTTAACTTTGCGGCCCATCACGGTCACAGCATCAACTCTGTGGCCCATCGCGGTCACCACCTGACTATGCAATGCATGAACATGCTATGTTTTCTCTCCACTAAAAACATAATGCAATGCAATATGAAACCCAGAACTTCCTCTACACAGCATTAATGATTTCTTTCACAACAACGGCAAGTCAGTAACATCAATAACAACAACTAAAAGCAGCACAACAACAACAACTCACAAACATGCATCATCTCAACAACATGCATTTTAATCATTCACAAACCACATGCAAGACAGATTTCAGGATCAACACAACACCAAAACATCATCAATACATCAACCACGACCGTAACCAAACAAAACAGCAACAAAACCGACAACACAAGCAGTTTGCTCATACATAACAACATGCAGGGCAATTTCGTTTTCAAAACAGAACATCATATATATTCATCCATCAACATGCATTTATAGCCCTAAATACAATCTAGAAAGTTAGAAGGAGCCCCTTACCTTAGTTACGTTTTCTCGCTCGTTTACGTTACCGCAACAAAAGTCGGCGACACTCCCGCTCATGTCATCGCTACCAAAGTTGGTTCTCTAACACCGTAACGATGAGAGGAACAACTTTCCTTCTTGACACTTTCTGTTTCGACGCTTGGATTTCCAAGTAATTTGAGTTTTGAGAATGCTCTTTTTCACCAACAGAATGAGAAGAAGAAGGAAGAAGGCAAAACTGGCGCGGGCAGAGAAACCTGGTTCTGTTTCTCAATTCTGATTTTTTTTTTCCTCTCACACACAACACATATATATACATACCCCACCAACTATGTATATTATATTATTAAACTCAACCCTCAAGCAACTAAACACTCCCGTCGCAGCTCTGTTGGCAGATAAAATCTTGATCAACTGACCGATATTTAATTACTCGTAGTTAAATTAAATTATCCTTCGTCCAATAATTTTAATAAATCTAAAAAATATTTATATATATATATATACAAATATACATATCTCAAATATTTTACAAATATTCCAAAATACACTTGATATTAAATCCATAATTTAATTTAAATTTAAGGGTCTTACAAGTGACTTTATAGGCATTAGTCCCATCCTTTTGGATGTATTTAGGAATTTCTCTCTAGTTAACCTTTTCGTCAAAGGATCTGCTAAATTCTCATCAATGCGTACATGATCCACTATAACAGCTCATTTAGAAAGTAACTATCTAACAACGTTGTGCTTACGATGAATTTGTCGTCTCTTACCATTGTAATAACGATTCTCAGTCTTCGCAATAGCCGCGGTACTATCGCAGTGGATCAACACATCTAGCATAGGTTTTTTTCATAAAGGGATCTCAATTAGCATGCATCTCAACAAGCTCGCTTATTCACTAGTCTTAGTTATGCTATCATTTCAGATTTCATAGTGGACTGAGCCAATATCGTCTGATCTTCAATCTGCAAGATACAACACCATTAGCTATACTAAATTATAGCCACTAGTTGCTTTGGAGTCATATGATAAAATGTTCCAATCAACATCACTGTATCCTTCAAGGAAGGTAGAAAATCTTTGATAATGTAATCCGAGACTCATTGTCCTTTTTAGGTATCTCAAGACTCTTTCGATAACGTGCCAATGCTCTACACTAGGTCTACTGGTAAACCTACAGAGTAGTCCTACGACGTAGGCAATGTCAAGTCTGGGGGTCAGCGGCATACCTAAGACTGCCAATGATGCTCGCATATTCAGTTTATTTAACAACTTCACTAGTGTTCTTGAAAGGTTTCACACGTGGATCATATGGTGTGCAAGAAGGTTTATAGTCAAAGTATTTGTATTTCTTTAGGATCTGCTCAACTTAATGACACTGATCCAAAGAAATTCCCTTTTTCTGACCTAGTAATCTTGATTCCAAGGATTACACTTATTTCTCTTGTTGGAACCAAGTTGGTTCTAAGTACTTAGGATTTTGATGTTTACAAAAGCACTCCATGTAATCTTATTTTGAACCTTGAATTATTAAATCAAATGTCACCAGAAGCTGAAGTAATAAGAAGCAGAAGATCAAAGTGTTCCAGAGATTGAATCCATAAGGTACCAGAAGATACTCCAGGATGTCAAAACACCACCAGAAGATATCTTTGCTGGCTCAGATCAGAAGGAAGCAAAGTCAGAAGGAAACCTGGACCAGACCAGAATGAAGCCTGCCAGAGGGAGACTTGATCTAGACAAGTAGGAGTCAAATGTCAGATTTATTCCAGAAGTTATTCTGACCAGAAGATGGCCTGACAGTGAAATGATAAACAGTCCAGACTTGTTTCAGACTTAATCAGAGGATGAATTAATGGGTCCAGAACAAGAGAATTAACCCAGATTTGACCCAGACCAGAAGATAGCATGGTTCAGGGTATGAAACTAAGTCCAGACCAGAAGAAATGATTTCCAGAATTGATCCAGACCTGATCCAAAATCAAAGGTAAAATGTCTAGACTGAAATATTATTTGTCCAGATTTAATTTCAGTTTAATCCAGACCAAGTCCAGAATTGGTCCATATCAGAGGGAAGATTTTCAGATCAATGGTTCAGATTTAATTATTTGGCCCAGTATTGGCCGAGATCAGAAGATCAGACCATGGCCTAGTGTTGGCTGAAATCAGTAGGTTAGAATGAGTAGACCAGCAGTGGCCGAGATCAGAGGATCACAGCAGATCAGTTTGCTGGACCAGGATGGCCGAGATCAGAAGATCAGAAGGTTAGGAAGTGTGGTCCAGGAATGGCCGAAATCAGAGGATCACAGCATATCAATTAGTATGGTCCAGATGTGGACTAGCGCAGAAGATCAAATGGTCCAGATTTAATCATGAGGATTAACGGTGGAGATTCTAATTTATTTTGATCAAAGTATTAAAAAGATTTGTTACAAAAATAAAGTGAGGTATTGTGGAATTCAGGAGCTGTTGGCGGGAAGAATCTAAAGACATGATTGGCCAATTATTTTGAAAGAAAATCTGAAGCTTAATAAAAGATATGTTTTTTATTTAAATAAAGCCCAATTGGTCAAGTTATTTTTGCAAGAGAATCCAGCAAGATTTAGCTCGAAATTAAGCTTGGAAGATGCCCTAATCTGCATGTATAAAAGGAGGCTCAAGGCAGAATACTTAGTATCGAAAATTAAAAAAGAGTCATACACTTCCAAAGCAAACACTCAAGTTTTCAGTAAGGTCAATTGTGAGTTCCAGCTTTCAAGAAGCAAGCACTCTTGTTATTTTCTTTCTCGTGTGATCTAAGTTGTTGAAGTAGAGTCTACAATCTGAGGGAGTCAGAAGGGGTAGCAGATTACTTGGCAATTAGATTCAAAGTGTTGTAATTCCTTCTACAATCTGGGGTTGTCAGATTGGCAGGAGAAGAAAGGTGTTGTATTCCTCAAGAGTCTAGGATTGTTAGACTGTTTGAGAAGACTGACTTGGAGGGTTAGTAGAACTGCTGTAATTCAAGGTTTGAAATAGTGAAATTTTTCAAGGTGAAGGGACTGGACGTAGCCTCGTTAACGGTGAACCAATATAAAAATTCTGTGTTTTATTTTTTACTTTATATCCGCTGCTAACTCTGTTTTTATTCATCAAGTTTTGTTTTAAAAGTATAAAAACAGGAAAAGTAATCAAATTAGTCAAACACAATTCAACCCCCCTTCTCGTGTTTGCACCTTCATCTCTGAGGTCTTTTATATCAAAGTTGTTACACAATAATGATTTCACAATATTTACAACATGAATGTTTGAGCCAAATATGAGTAGGTCGTCTACATAGAGACATATGATAGTGCAAATGCCATTTTCAGATTTATAATAAATACATTTGTCACTGTCAATCACTTTAAACTCATTCAATATAATCAAGTTATCAAACTTTTCATGCCATTGTTTAGGAGCATGTTTAAGACCATACATATATTTATCTAACTTACAGACCTTGCTTTCTTGTCTATGAATCACAAAACCTTCAGGTTGCTCCATATAGATTTCTTCTTCCAAATCACCATTTAAAAAAGCAGTTTTGACATCCATTTGGTGTACCACCAAGTTATGAGTAGTAGCAAGTGAAATGAGTACCCTAATGGATTTAATTCTAGTGACTGGTGAAAAAATGTCGAAGAAATCTATATTTTATCTTTGTCTAGAACTTTTGGCTACATGGCAAGCCTTGTATTTATCAACAATTACATCGGACTTTAATTTTTTTTTCAATATTCATTTACAACCTGTCGATTTGCAACCATGAGGCAAGTCTACTATATATCAGGTCCTATTAGACTCTAGAGAATCCATTTCATCGTTAATAGCTTCTTGCCATAAATTTGCATCCAAAGATGACAAAGCTTCTTGAAGATTTTCATGATCCTCTTCTAAGGTATATGTTGTATAATTAGGTACGTAATCTTTAGCAACTCTAACTCTCTTAGTTCTTCGAGTTTTTATTTTGCCTTATTTGTTGCTTTAAGTGCTCCTCATTACAGGAATATGACTTGGTTCGCTGCCTCCACAATTTCTCGATTTGATAGGGAATCTATTTTCATAGAAGTCAACATCATTTGACTTTATGATCACTTTCGCATTTATGTCATAAAATCTATACGCTTTTCTATTTACTGCATACCCAATGAAAGCACATTCATAGACTCTACTGGCGAGTTTAGCTCGATTGGGATCAGGGATTCTAACATAAGCCAGACAGCCCTAAGTTCAAAATATAGCAAATAGTCAATATAGTTTCCCCCACCAATGGGATGTAGAACCGAAGTTAAGCATAATAACAATAACTAGTTTAGTAAGAGTATATTCTTTCCTTCAACTTTACCATTCATTTCAGGCAAATATGATGTAGTTGTTTCATGTATAATTCCATGCAATTTATAAAATTCATTAAACAAACTAGAATCATACTTGGCTCCTCTATCACTACAAAACCTCTTAATCTTTCTACTAAATTGATTTTTAATTTCAGTTACAAAGATCTTAAACATGTCAAGCGCGTCACTTTTATTTTTCATTAGATATACAAAAGTATAGTCAATAAAAGTAATAAAATAACATTTTTTATTTCTTGTTAAGGTCTCATCAAGTTCACATATATAGGAGTATAATAACTTTTTGTTATTTTAGCTTGACTACAAAAATCACATTTTTCAAAATCATTTAAAGATAACTTTGAAATTAAACCTAAGTTACTTAAGTTTGAAATCACATGTGTTCACATGACAAAGTCTAGCATGTCAAATATTAAAATCACACAACACGTAAGTAGAAGGAGACATTTTATTAAATTCGAACATTTAATTTAAACATTCCATGAGTGACATACTATTTCCCAACAAAAATATCTTATTTAGAATTGTGTACAAATATGTCCATATAGAGTAAGTAAACCCTGCCTTATTCACAAGAAAACCATAAACAATATTTTTTTTAGACGGGTTATCAGATTCTTTAGAAAAAGAAAAAAAAATTTCGAGCAGTTTTTCAAAAATTACAACAATTTGAAATTATTCAACTAAAGTCATACCTTAATAGACGATCTCATGAGTTATCTTCTGAATTTCACGGGAATGAGCCTCCATGGATATGTCATCGGTCATATGATACTCTGGTACTTGAGGTAGCGGCTCACAGTATTACTGAAACTGTTGTAGTCATATATATCATCAGCAAGTTCATTTAGAATATAATTCTCATAGAGATGATCATTATCCTCCCATGAGTTAATTCTTCAGTTTTCTTATCGTTTTCTATTTGTCTCAATAAAGCATTTTATTGAAATCATATGCACCAAAACCAAATCTAGTAATCTCTTCGGTTGACATGGCAGAAAGAAATGTCTTAAAATTGTTGTTTTTTTGAGTTTCAAAAAACTGTTTCAAAAAAAATGTATGTCACGGGAGATATTAGTGGATTGAGTCGCGAACTAGGTCGCTCTCTTTAAGACGTTTCCCAGCACTGCCCAAATTGTGCAAGATAGACTATCAACCACAAATTTATCAGGATAAAACAGCTTAGACAAATTGTATTGGAGTTCAACTGTGCAATACAGTACTATGACCACTCAAAAATCAAAAGGATTACGGCACAAAAAACCGCTATAAAAGGATTATGGTATTAGGACCACTCAAAATCGAAGGGACTACGACATAAAAACTGCTCTAAAATAAAGTGGTATTAGAACCACTAAAATCGAAGGGACTACGACATAAAAACCGTTCTAAAATAAATTGGTATTAAAACTACTAAAAATCGATGGGGACTACGACATAAAAACCACTATAAAAAAAAAGGTATTAGAACCACTAAAAATCAAAGGGACAAAAACAAGTGTGCATATCGTCACATAATTTTTATAAGAAATGTTCCATTAATTTAGATAAGATATGATACAAAAATAATATAATAAACAAACTTTAATTTTGTTATTCATCAAAATCATCTCTAAAAAAAGATAGTTTGTTGTGGTTGACGTCTCTTACTTTCAATTTTCTTTCAAAGTACTTATATTGGGGAGAACTTCGTATTCTGGAGGCATCGTATATATCATTTTTTTATTTATTTGCTTATACTCTCAACTGCAAAATTAGGTTTAAAAATAGACTTTAGAATCTATTTATATAGATACAGTTATAAAACTTCTATAAGAAACTAAAAAGTGCAACCACAACATGAATATTCGATATCTATTTTTTAACAAACTATGTGAGGAATAAAACTGCCTCTAGTTTGAAATATATATGGTATGAAATTATCATTTTAAAAGTCTAACATATTCGATATATATACACTAGCTTGTCAACTTCGTCAATGCGATTTAGCAACCTAACACATATAGAAGTGTAAAGTAAATTTTAATACGAGAACTAAAGCGAATTTTAATATGAAAACTAAAACAAATTTTTTAAATTTTAACTTGACATCATAATTGATGTTATATAATATTTCTTTTTCAATTGATTTAATATTTTTTGAGACAATATTAAATTTAGAAAAGATTTATATATTTTAATTTTAAAAATATTAAAATTTGAAATATTTCAATTAAATAAAACTTTTTTTTAGGTTTTTAATTAAGTAAAAATTATTTTTCATAGAAATCTAAAATGGTGCTTTAGTAGTTTTACTCTCGACCGCCCACATGATTTAGTAGAATCTCTTAAGTTTCGTAGAACTTGTTCACTTGGATTGAAGGCACGCTTGACAATAGATCTTGTTATTTCCTAATGTATTGTAAATGGTTTAACGATAATTAATTGTTTGATTAAAAATTATTTAGATATTTCATTTTTGTTTTGATTTATTTTAGATTCTTGTAATTGATTTAGTATGATAACATTTAATGTAGAATTATTGTGAGAGTATAATCGCTGAGAGGCTGCCACATGGAAGAAATTATACTTGAAATCAGTCATAAATAATCTTAGTATAGATGTAATAATCAATGTTACACTCTTCAATAAAAATTCAATGAACATGATCCGTATGAGACCACTGAAAACGGTTGGTAGTCGCTAGTGACGGCGGCAAACGAAGGTCGTTGGTTGTTCAACGGTGGTGGGTACCTAGAAGCATTCTGAAACCATGTCATTAGGATTTGGGGGAAGTGAAAGGTAATGAAGAATGCCTACATTGTTTCTAGGGGTAAGACCCCTGATATAGATATGACTAGAAAGTTAGACATTTTCCACACATCAAATCAATTAAAAAACAATTAAGACATTGTCAACACATCAAATCAATTAACATTTTTTTTGCCGTCTTATAAATTTTTAAACTAAAAAATAGAAATGTGATATATTTTAAATAGCGTGACGTAAGATACGATAATATTGAATGATTAATATATTTATAAAATGACAATAACATTATCTAAAAACTTCAATTTCAAATTTTGAAATTATTTATTTTTGTAATTTCATTAATAACATATAAATATTAAAATAAAAGAATCAATTTATAAAGTTGATAAAAATTAAGGGACCACACATACAATTAAATCTAAAAACAACAATTCCTTATCACATGAATGTTATGCAAGGCTTTGAATCAAAAAATGAATGCCATGCAATGGTAACACATTTGTCATTAATCAATATACATTATTCTTTATGCACATGAATACCCTATTAATTGGTGCATAAAACTAATACACGATACAAATAATTGTCTTTGATAAATATTAAAAAATACACACAAAAAAAATATTTATTGTTGGTAAATATAAAAAAATAAATATGGAATAAAAATTTGTCACTAATATACTAAAAAACACGGAGATATATTTATTACTGATAAATATAAAATAAATATTTGTCATTGATGCATAAAAAAATTGAGACATATATTTATTGATCAACTTTTTAAAAAAATTAAGAGACAAATATTTTTTACTAATAATAAAATATGAGACAGTTATTTATCATTGATAACTATATAATAGGTATGACTGGAAATTTAGACACCATTAACACATTTAATCAATTAAAAAATAAGGATAAGTCGTCGTTTTGATTTCTAAAAATATAGAACGTTGTCACTTTAGTATTTGACCTACTAAAAAATTTAAATTAGTTTTTAAATTATCAAAACGTCACTCAATTTAGTCTTTAACATTGTGACAGTAAATTATATTTTTTAGATACATTTATAATAATAAATTATATCTTTTAAAATCTATTTTAATTATTCGATAACTAATTTAAAATTATAATTGAATCAAAAGACTAAAATAGAGACCTATTACATTTTAGGAGACAAAAATGATGCTACAGAAAACAAAACAATTAAGACACTATCAACACATCAAATCAATTAAAAGAAACAACAATTCCTTGTCACGTGAATACTCTGCAAGGCTAACAGATTTGTCATTAATCAATGTAAATTATTCATGGTGCACCTCACAAATATTTTTTAAGTTAGACAAATATTTTTTAAATTAGACAAATATTTATTATTAATAAATATAGAAAAAAATATAAGACATAAATTTATCACTCATATATAAAACAAGACACAAACAAATATTTGTCATCGATAATTATAAATAATTATTATTGATCCATAAAAATACACATAACTAATATTTGTTAATTAATGTTTTTTAAAAAACAACAAACAAATATTTTTTATTGGTAAAAAATATTTATTATTGATAACTATAATTTTTTACACTTTAATTTTTTTAAAGTTTTTGTTTAAATGAGTCACTCAAAAAGTCATTGAATTATACAATTCATAAACGAGGCATATATTATCATTAATCAATTTGTTAACTTTAGTTATTTTTATATTTTTTATAAATAAAAATAAAAATATTTATCATATACTAATTTCATTTTATCATCAAAACCATAAGATAATTAGTGGTTTTTTTTAATATTGTTGTCCTTAATTAATATGAAAAAATTGTAATACAATATCTATAATTTTTTCACAGTTTGATTTTTTTAAGTTGATTTTTTTTCAAAAAACGACAGATTAAAAAAGTTATTAGAGCGTACAATTCAAACATAAGATAAATATTTATCTTTAATTTATTAGTTAAATTTATTATTTTTAAGGAAATTAGTCATTAAATTAGTCGTTGGAGCATACAGATCATACACAAAATAAATATTTGTCACTAATTAATTTGTTTAAAAATTATCAAAAAAAAAATTTTGTTAAAAATCTTTTTTATGAAATGAGTCATTAAAGAAGCCGTTAGAGCATACAATTCATACACATGATAAATATTTGTTACTAATTAATTAATTAAATTTAATCTTTTTTTACATCTTCAATATAAAAATGAAGACAATTTCCTTTTTTTTTTGGAATATCATCGACATTAAAATGATTAAATGCACTAGCCAACTATAATTTTTCACAAATAATTTTTTGCAAGTTGTTATTATTATGAAAATTAGTAACTAAATAAGCCGTTGAAGCGTATAGTTCATACACGGAACAAATATTTATCGTTACTAAATTAATTAAATTTAGTATTTTTTATATCTTATAAATAAAAATGAGAATAATTATAATATACTAATTTAAGTTTATGATACAAACTATACACATGACAAATATTTGTCACTAAAATATTAGTTATAATTTTTTTTAATATCATCAAATAAAAATGGGAGCAATTATAATACATTAACTATAAAAAACATACATAGAACAATTGTTTATCACTAATCAATTATTTAATTATAGAATTATTTTTAAATGATGCTTTCCACTTCATCTACATACCAATACCAAATTGAGCCAACAATGTACTTTGACATTATCTATTTAAATACACAACAACCAGTTCTCAAATAGTTAAGTATTGCCAATGTATTTAACTCTATTTTTCTATTCTTTTGTTTCCTTTACATCTTATAATAAATAGAAGAAAATAATTAATTTTTTATTCATATTATATGTGGAAGTTTTTCTGAATATGTATGGACATATAACTTTTAAACTCTTAATCTACGTGGAGATAATAGTGACATTGTGCCTTTTTAATATGTATAAAATAAGAATATGATATGACCACACAAAAATTAAATGGTAGAAATTTTATATTCACAATAACTTCGTTCCACAAAATCAATTATCTTTTAAATTTTCGATAGTTAATCGAAATAATTTAGTTCATATTTTTTAATAATTTAGTTTAGAATAATTTTGTTAAGAATACACAACTATAGTTTATTTAAATATTTGTACGAAAAAATATATTTACATAATTATTTAATTTAATCAACAATTTAAGATAACCTATCATACATGTTCATATAATATTTAACTAATTGTTGCGGTGTTTTCATTATTTTTTATCCAAAATCACATTCTAAATTGTTTTTCTCATTATCTTTTATCTAAATAAGTTATTTTCACACATATTTAGTTATTTTCATGATTTTGTTTTCTTAGTGCGACGTTATTTTGGTTCTCGAATTGTTGCGGTGTTTGTTTGGTTTCAGATTCACAAATCATTTCGATCATGTGCAAATTCGATCAATAATTTTGGCGTCTTCAATGTTGCAACTATGAATGTATGAATATTTTAGACATATCAATTTTGTTATATTTGTAAGCTTCGCCACATTTATAAGCATTTTGATGTTTTAAACTGTTAACCTGAATATTGTGAGTTTGTTCGTATTTTTTGTTTTTAGCGATTTTGAATTGTATCGTTGATATTTGTAATTACTACTAATTTAAATGAATAAATACTATTTTTTTAATATAAAAATCTAACTGCTTTTATTCAATAGACATAGACATGCCTCGATCAAAGGAATTGAACTCATGCGAATCCATGACTACTCTTACTAGTGTTTTTATTTATTTATAGTAATTGCTCAAATAATGTTAACAAATACTCCAACAGTCCCTGTGAATAAGAGTCTGCAACAAATTTTCATTTCTTAAAAAAATTAATAGTATAATTAATATATGTAATTTGTGTATGATTATTATTTCTTTTTTCTTCTTTTTAATTGTTGCATTTGCAGAAAAATTATATTTTTATTTAATTATCGTTTACAAAATTCAATATAACATTAATTATTAATTTAATAATAATATTTTTAACTATTTATTACATAAAATGAAAGGAGTATTAAATTACATGTTGTGTAATGCATTTACAATTAACTTTTTATATTTTATGATAATTTAATAATATTAATAAGAGATATATTTAAAAAAAATGTATCTAAAAGTTTGCAAAGGGCATTATTATATTTAGATACAGAGAAATGTGTCAAAATAGTCTTCTAATTAAGAATGGACTAGGTAGTTTGAAACTCAAATAGCTTTTGTAATTTGTATTTTTGGTTTTCACGATTCACTTGTCACTCAAACAATATCAATTTAATATAAGATAAAAAATTAAAAAAATATATATAGTGTGATATTGTCTCAAAATTCAACTTGTATTTATTTTTATTTTTTAAATAATATTGATTAAGTCGGATTTAATGTGGTGGAACGTTGAACTTCAATTTAAAGGTGATCACATTAATTATATTCAAACTTTTGAATGATTTTTAGGTCTCAAACTCTTCGAACCAGACACAAAATTTAAGAAATTGTGTGATCATGGATCACCACGGGTAACTAGAACTTCCAAACTTGATTGGTAATCAAATTAAGTTATAAGACTAATTTAATTTTCATTTCAAAAATTAATCATTTAATTTTAATTGATATGAGCTCAAATATGAGTGGATGTCTTTGATGACCTATTTGAAAATAATAGGAACCCTAATTGACCATCATCTTATATATAGGCTATGGTTCCCAATATACCAAACACATCATATATTGTCTCTTCTCCCCATTTGAAGAGTGTTTAGGGCATCAAACAAAAGAGGGAGAAGAGAAAAAAATTTGAAAATTGCATCAAATTTTGGTGTGCTTTTCACAAGAGCTTGACACTCTTTATATAACAATGAAAGCTATCCCATATATGAAAACTATTCAATGTGGGACTTAAGTATTTATAAAGTTGAATGTTAATCAATGTATGAAAGATTTCCAATGTGGAACTCTATATTATTTCAATTCACACTTAAGTTCCAATAATCCCCCGCCTAAATTTTAAAAACATGTTTCTAAAGTAGCGTTAAACGCTTCTATAAAGTTGTGCATAAACAGAGGTGTCTTCCGACTTGAACCTTTGCATCTTAAGTAAGATTCACATTCAACAAGAGTGACTCCTAGTCTTGAACTCTATCTCTGACATCAAACCCACACAAAACCTTTTCATAGGGTATATTATCAAAATTCCGTGCATTATAGGACCTGCACGTCTATCTAAGTATAATGAACGCTCTAGGAATTCTGTCTTAAAATTCCATAGGAAGCGACCCCACTTTCACATTCACATAAGTGAGTCTATCAAATAGTACTAATGTAGCTAAGTACTCCACTCTACATAGAGTATAAATCTAATTAAGAGTTTCTATTACATCATCCTTTAATTTCTTCACTTCAGGAATCATGTTTCTATGGTTTATAATAGCATGTTAATCTCATTTCACTTCACGACTTATTATTACCTACTAAACCTAATTCTTGGGATCTCTAGTCATTTAGGTAGGATTACCATCATAAGTGACTCATTGATCTATAAGCAATAATCCCATCCTTTTGGATGTGTTTAGGATATTCTCTCTAGCTAATCCTTTCGTCAAAGGATCTGTTAAGTTTTCATCAGTGCGCACAAGATCCACTCTAACAGCTCATTTTGAAAGTAGTTATTTAACAGTGACACGCTTACAACATATTGGTCATCTCTTACTGTTGTAATAACGATTCTCAATTTTTGCAGTAGTCGTGATACTATCATAGTGGACCAATACAACTGTCATTGGTTTTTCCATAAAGAAATCTTAGCTAGCAACCATCTCAACTATCTCGTTTCTTCACTGTTAGTTGCTTGTGCTATCATTTCAGAAAAATAGTGGACTGAGCTAATATCATCTGTTTCTTCGATTTCCAAGATACAGCTCCACCAACTATGCTAAATATATAGCCACTGGTAGTTTTGGAGTTATCTGATTAAATGTTCCAATCAACATCACTGTATCCTTAAAGGATGGCAGGAAATCTTTGATAATGTAATATGAGATTCATGATCCTTTTAAGGTATCTCACGACTCTCTCAATAGCGTGCCACTTCTCAATACTAGGTCTACTGGTAAACCTGCACAATAGTCCCACGACGTAGGCAATGTCGGGTTTCGTATAGTTAGTGGCATACCTAAGGCTGCCAATGATGCTTGCATATTTAGTTTGTCTAAAACCTTCACTAGTGTTTTTGAAAAGTTTCACACCGTGATCATATGGTGTTCAAACATGTTTACATTCAAAGTAATTGTATTTCTTTAGAATATTCTCAACATAGTGAGACTGATCCAAAGAAATTCCCTTTTCTGACATAGTAATCTTGATTATGAGACTTACACTCGTTTATCTGAGGTCTTTCATATCAAATTTGTTACTCAATAACAATTTCATAACATTTACAACATGAATGTTTGAATGAAATATGAGTAAGTCGTCTACATAGAGACATATGATAGTACAAATGCCATTTTCAAATTTGTAATAAATACATTTGTCACTTTCATTCATTTAAACCTATTCGATATAATGAAGTTATCAAACTTTTCATGCCATTATTTAGGAGTTTTGTAAGACCCTTAAATTTAAAATTAAAATTATGGATGTAATATTAAGTGTATTTTGAGGAATAATTGTAAAGTATTTAATATATGTATATTTTGTGTAAATATATATATAAATATTTATTTTGAAGGTTGAATTAAAATTATTGGATGAAGGACAAATTAATTTAATTACGAGTAATTAAATTATCGGGCAGTTAATTAAGGGATTATCTGCTAATTTCGACAAGACTGGTTAAGTGCTGAGGATCTGACAAGTGTCGGGTGAGGTGGCACCCACACAAGCCTATATATAGGAGTGAGAAGGAAGGGCAAAGTCAGAAACCCATTCCTCCTCCCTTACTGCATGTAACAGTACTCACCTTCCTCCTTCTCCCATTCTGATTTCTGTTTCACGTTAAAAAAAGGGAGTTCCTCAAAAGTGATATTACTTGGAAATCCAAGCACCAAACCAGAAAACCCCCAGAACAAAAGTTGTTCCCCTCATCATTACAGAGCTAGAGAACCCATTTTCGTAGCGGCGAACGCGAGCGGGAGTTTCGCCGATTTTTGACGCAGAAACGTGAGCAGTAGCAGAAACGAACCAAGGGTAAGGGCACTGTAAGACCCTTAAATTTAATATTAATTTATGGAATTAATATTAAGGGTATTTTGGGGATAATTGTAAAATATTTAATATATGTATGTTCTGAGTGAATATATATATATATATATAAATATTTATTTTTGGAAGATGAATTAAGATTATTGGATGAAGAATAAATTAATTTAATTTCGAGTAATTAAATTAATCGGACTGTTAATTAAGGATTAGCGGCTAATTGCAAAACGTTTAAGTGCTGGAGGACCCAACAATATTTTAACATTATTTTTTATGAGGTGGCACCTAAGTAACTCTATAAATACACATGAGGAGGCAGAGCAAAATCAGAACTCCATTCCTCCCCATTCTGCATGTAACAGTGCTGCATGTAACAGTACCCTCCCTTCCCATTCTGAAATCTGTTTCCGGTTAACGATTTCAAAATACAAAAGAGGGAGTTCCTCAAAAGTGACATTAATTGGAAATACAAGCACCAAACCAGAAAACCCCCAGTACTAAAGTTGTTCCCCACGTCATTACAGAGCTAAAGAACCCAGTTTCGTAGCAGCAAACGCAGGCTGCAGTTTCACCGGTTTTTGGTGCGAAAACAGGAACGACAGCAGAAACGAGAGAAGTAGCAGAACACGCAACAAGGGTAAGGGCACCTTCCACTTTCTAGTTGCATTTTAGGACTGTAAATGTATGTTTGAGGTGTGATTATATTTGAGTTTCTGTTTTGAAAAAGAAACTGTTTTACATGACATTTTGAAAGATGAAAGCAAATGCATTTTGTTGAGGTTTTAAAAATCTGCAACATGCTGTTTTGGGGTGATTATTCCAACACAGTTTTGTTTATGGGGAAAGCTGAAAAATGCATTGCATTGAAGAGGAGTAAAAAACATATTCATAAAACTGTTTTGAATATTGCAAAAAAATGCATTCTGTTGGTATTTTGCTGCTATGTGATGCTTGCTGTTTGACTGAATGTGTTAATGTTGTTCTGATGTTTGAGAAAGCTGAAATGCTTTGCATGTTGTTCTGATGTTTGAGAAAATCTGAATGCTTTGCATGTTGTTCTGATGTTTGAAAAAGCTAAAATGCTTGCATGATGTTCTGATGGTTTGAGAAAGCTGAAATGCTTGCATGCTGTTCTGTTAATGAAAATCTGGTGTTGCTGATGATTTCAAAATAAAAAGGGTTTAAAACTGATGAAAGTGTTTTCTTCTGGAAAATCTGGTTGGATGTAAAAGTCTGAGTTTTGTGGTTTAAAAGAGTGATAAAACTGTTTTGGGGTTGTGCTGATTTTCAAAAGAAACAGTTTGAAATGTGTTGAAATCTCAGGAAAATTTCACTGATTTCGAAGGTGTATTCGAATACAACATGTTTGTATTCGAATACAACCTGTCAAGCTTCTGTTTTACTTAAGTTTTCAAACTTGTATTCGACTACGAGCCCCTGTAGTCGAATACAGAGGAAGGATTTTTGCTTTTGATGATTATGATGTAAATCATTTTGTTTCTGCTTCTGTTGATTCTGATGTTAATCATCCTGTTTCTGCTTCTGATGATTCTGATGTTAATCATCCTGTTTCTGCTTCTGATGATTCTGATGTCAATCATCCTGTTTCTGCTTCTGATGATTCTGATGTTAATCATCCTGTTTCTGCTTCTGATGATTCTGATGTTAATCATCCTGTTTCTGCTTCTGATGATTATGATATTAATCATCCTATTTCTGCTTCTGATGATTTTCATGTTAATCATTCTGTTTCTGCTTATGATGATTCTGATGTTAATCATCCTATTTTTGCTTCTGATGATTCTGATGTTAATCATCCTATTTCTGCTTCTGATGATTCTGATGTTAATCATCCTATTTCTGCTTTTGATGATTTTGATGTTAATCATTCTGTTTCTGCTTCTGATGATTCTGATGTTAATCATTCTGTTTTGCTTATGATGATGTGGTGTGAATCATTCTGTTTTGGTTCTGATGATTCTGGTGTGAATCACTCTATTTTGCTTCTGATGATTCTGGTGTGAATCATTCTGTTTTGCTTCTGAGGATTCTGGTGTGAATTATTCTGTTTTGCTTCTGATGATTCTGGTGTGAATCATTCTGTTTTGCTTCTGATGATTCTGGTGCGAATCATTCTGTTTTGCTTCTGATGATTCTGGTGTTAATCATTCTGATTTTGGTTCTGTTTATGATGTTCTGGTGTTGATGATTCTGATTTTGGTTCTATTCCTGATGTTCTGATGTTAATCATTCTGATTCTGGTTCTGTTTCTGATGTTCTGGTGTTTGATGATTCTGATTCTAGTTCTGTTCCTGATGTTAATCATTCTGATTCTGGTTCTGTTCCTGATGTTCTGATGTTAATCATTCTGATTTTAGTTCTGTTTTCTGATGATCTGATGTTGATCATTCTGGTTGTGCTTCTGATGTTCTGATGTTGATCATTTTGGTTTTGTCTTCTGTATTCGACTACAGGCATGCTGTATTCGAATACAAAATGTTAAAATTGCAGTTTCATGCTTCTGTATTCGAATACAAGGGGTCTGTATTCGAATACAGATTTGAGTTTTCAGAAATTCCAAGTTTTTAAGAGTGTTTTGTAAACCCTTAGTGTTTGGGGGATATTGGGAATGTTGTGGTGAATTAAAATGGAACTTTTGGTGATATTTTGAGGACGTGGTGATGAAGTTTTTGAGACTTTACTGATGTAGTGAAAGATGTTGATTTGTGCACTGAGACTGCCTCTGTATTGAATACTAGAGGGCTGTATTTGAATACAGAGTGTAATTCTGCACTGTTTTTGGCTTCTGTATTCGAATACAGAGAAGCTGTATTCGAATATAGATTCGTATTTCCCAGAAAACTCAGTTTTAAACACTGTTTTGTGAATTTTAAGAGTTGGGGAAAAGTCTTATGATAATTAAGAATGGAATGTTGTTATAAAGTAAAGTGTTAATGATTACTGGAATGTTTAATCATTGCTGTGTTGATTATGAAATTATTTGTGTTGAAATGCTTTGGGGGAATGCTGGACAGGCTGAGTTTTCTGATATTGCATACTGTTTTCAGTGAAGAGAAAACACTGCATATTCATACATTGCATAGTCAGGTGGTGACCGCGATGGGCCACAGAGTAATGCGGTGACCGTGATGGGCCGCGAAGTTAAGTAGTAACCATGGGTTATAGAATAGTTACACGTGTATTAGACGGTCTGTTCTATCCGGGGTCAGAGTAGTTCCACATGTATTAGACGGTCTATTCTACTTGGGATACGGAATGGCCGCGTGTTCGTGGTGGTCCATTCTATCCGTGTGAGGATTTAACTTCTATGTATTTGGCATGTGAGAGGCTAATACACGTGAATGTAATAACCGTGATGGGTTGTAGAGTGGCCGTGTGTTCGTGGTGGTCCATTCTATTCGGTTTTAGAGTGGCCGCGTGTTCGTGGTGGTCCATTCTATCCGGGCTACGGAATGGCCGCGTGTTCGTGGTGGTCCATTCCAAGATGTATAACGTGCTGGTTTGTTGAGCGACTGCACGAGTGCTGATCTGTTGAGCGATTGCACCATGGTCTTGAGGGCCGTTAAAGTCTATCATACATATAAATTGTGCTGGTCTGTTGAGCGACTGCACCTTGGTGATTCCAAGAAATTGTATACACGAGCATATACATATTGCATCGGGGTGATTGACCGGTGGGTCACGATTGGGTTATGTGATGATAATTGGAAAGTGATGTGTGTGAGTACTTTATGAAATCTGAATCTTCTGATGAATGATTGTGAATGCTGAAGTGTTGGCTGTACTTACAACTTATTTTCCATCTTAATTGGTTGCTGTTTTGAAAAATACATGTCATGAATTTTCAAAATGAGCATCTTTATTTATCATCATTGATTTTATGATATGCCATGTGTATATTTGTTGCTGTGAAATATATGCTATGTGATTATTTGTTAATTTCGGTCGGTGACCTTTGCTATTATGTTGTGGAAATTGGGCTTTGCCCTCAGATGTTACCCGAACCCGTCTTACCGACGGATACACTAACAACGGAAACGTCGTTAGTTTCCCCTGATCTTTACATACGGAGCCTCCGTGGACAACGCAGAAGGACGGACGGTTGGCTGAAGACGAGACTTATAGAGGATACGGTGGAGACCGTGCTACTGTAGCTTAATGCATGATTAGACTAGACTTTTGTATAGGGTCTTGAGTTTTGGGAAATGTAATTTATTTTGGGAATTAATGTATGACTTTTCCGCTGTATTTTCCGCACTCTGATACTGTTTAGTGGCCACAGGCCGGGTATTCTCTTTTGAAATTAACTGATGAAAATTTTATTTTAATTCCCTTGAATTAATTCTGAAAATTCTTTATTTATTTATTTAAAAAAAAAAATACACTCGTGCTGTCTTTTAAACTCGGGGTGTTACAATTGTGGTATCAGAGCATTTGGTTAAAGTTTTGGGTTAAAGCTCTGATTAAAGTATTTGTTTTGAGTTATTAGCTGATCATGCATAGGAGCAAGTAGTTAAAGTGTCAAGTCTTGTGTAAGTTGTGGTGTGACTGAAGTGATGATGTGTTAAGTTTTGGAATTATTCCAAGTAGTGCGAGATCTCTACTTGATGATGGTTTTGTAAGGAACAATGCCTCCAAAGAAGAGACGACACTACAAGAGCCAACGTCAGCGGAGATGATAGGATGGCTGGAGCGATGAACAACATGGCTGCGTCTGTTGATGCACAGACGGCTGCAAAGACTCAACGAGATCTAGAGAAGAGGGAAAGAGAGATTCGCGCGGCTGAATCTAGAAGACTAGAGGATTTTCGTCGTCATAATCCTCCCAATTCAAGGGTGATGAGGGTCCAGAGAGAGCGGACCAGTGGATTCAAGATATGGAGAAAATCTTTGAAATGATTAATTGCCGGGCAGTGGTAAAGGTCAACTATGTCACATATCTGCTGTTATGGGATGCAGAATATTGGTGAAGAAGTACAAGGCTTCTAATGGGATCAGCTCACAAGGAGGTAAATTGAGAGTCGTTCGGTATTTGGCTGCTAACAGCTCGGAGTGTCACTTAGAGAAGGAACTCAGGAATTTTGTCATTGACTAACGTGGAGACCAAGATGGATGTGAGCATAGAAGATGTGGTGTTAGTCAAAGAATATTCGGATGTATTTCCAACAGAAATTCCAGGATTACCCCCGGTGAGAGAGGTGGAATTCTTCATTGATTTGCACCAGGAATTTTAAAGTGTGGAATGATAACAATTTCGAGTGGTCTACTTGAGGGGATTGCAAACTTGCAAGACGACGCATCGATCCAAGAAAAGAGGAATCTGATAGCGCAAGGACAGACATATGAGTTTAGGGTCAGACCAGATAACATCTTGAGATGTAATGGAAGAGTTTGTGTACCGGAAGTTGCAGATTTGAGGAGAATGATTTTGGAATAGGCTCATAAGAGTAAGTTGAGTATTCATCCTGGAGCGACCAAGATGTACCAGGACTTAAGGCAAAATTTCTGGTGGCCAGGAATGAAGAGGGATGTAGCGGAGTATGTAGCGGCATGTTTAACTTGTCAGAAAGCGAAAGTAGAACATCAACGACCTGCTGGAATGCTGCAACCTTTGGATATACCGGAATGGAAGTGGGACAACATTTCCATGGATTTTATAACAGGACTGCCCAAGACAAGGAAAAAGAATGATTCGATTTGGGTAATAGTGGATCGATTGACAAAGTTCGCACATTTATTACCAGTAAGGACCACTTACAAAGTAGATAAGCTAACGGAAATCTACATCGCTGAGATTGTAAGGTTACACGGGGTTCCATCGAGTATAGCATCGGACCGTGACCCAAAGTTCACATCTCATTTTTGGGGAGCACTGCATGAAGCTTTGGGAACAAAACTGAAATTGAGTTCAGCCTATCATCCACAAACAGACGGACAGACTGAGAGGACAAATCAGTCCTTGGAAAATCTATTAAGAGCATGTGTGTTGGACGACAGAGGGAACTAGGATGAGATGCTGCCATTGATTGAGTTCACCTACAACAATAGCTTCCACACAAGTATTGGAATGGCACCCTATGAGGCTTTATATGGACGCAAGTGTCAGACGCCTTTATGCTGGTATAAGGACGGAAAAAGTACGATTGTGGGACCTGAGATGGTGGAATAGACCACAGAGAAAATCAAGAGGATACAGGAGAAAATGAAGAGTTCGCAGGATCGTTAGAAGAGTTATGCGGACAAGAGTCGCAGACCTTTGGAATTCGAGCAGGGTGATCATGTATTTCTGAGGGTCACACCTACAACTGGAGTGGGCAGAGTTATTAAGTCAAGATAGTTGACTCCAAAATTTATTGGACCATACCAGGTTACTGCGCGTATTGGACCTTTGGCTTATCGAATTGTTTTACCTCCTATAATGTCCAATATTCACGACGTATTTCACGTGTCGCAGTTAAATAGATACATTGCAGACCCGTCACATGGGATCGAGCCAGATACAATTCACTTGAAAGATAACCTGTCGTTCAAAGTATTCCCTGTAAGGATTGAAGACAGGAAGATTAAACAGTTGAGGAACAAGGAAGTCCCACTAGTCAAAGTGATTTGGAATCCGACTACTAGAGACGCGACTTGGGAACTAGAGAGTAAGATGAGGGAACAATATTCTCAGTTGTTCATCGACATGTAGTTTCGATGACGAAACTAATTTAAAGGGGGTGGTAATGTAAGACCCTTAAATTTAATATTAATTTATGGAAGTAATATTAAGGGTATTTTGGGGATAATTGTAAAATATTTAATATATGTATGTTCTGAGTGAATATATATATATATAAATATTTATTTTTGGAAGATGAATTAAGATTATTGGATGAAGAATAAATTAATTTAATGTCGAGTAATTAAATTAATCGGACCGTTAATTAAGGATTAGCGGCTAATTGCAAAACGTTTAAGTGCTGGAGGACCCAACAATATTTTAACATTACTTTTTATGAGGCGGCACCTAAGTAACTCTATAAATACACGTGAGGAGGCAGAGCAAAATTAGAACTCCATACCTCCCCATTCTGCATGTAACAGTACCCTCCCTTCCCATTCTGAAATCTGTTTCCAGTTCACGATTTCAAAATACAAAAGAGGGAGTTCCTCAAAAGTGACATTAATTGGAAATACAAGCACCAAACTAGAAAACCCCCAGTACTAAATTTGTTCCCCACGTCATTACGGAGGTAAACAACCCAGTTTCGTAGCAGCAAACGCAGGCTGCAGTTTCACCGGTTTTTGGCGCGAAAACAGGAACGGCAGCAGAAACGAGAGAAGTAGCAGAACACGCAACAAGGGTAAGGGCACCTTCCACTTTCTAGTTGCATTTTAGGAATGTAAATGTATGTTTGAGGTGTGATTATATTTGAGTTTCTGTTTTGAAAAAGAAACTGTTTTACATGACATTTTGAAAGATGAAAGAAAATGCATTCTGTTGAGGTTTTAAAAATCAGCAACATGCTGTTTTGGGGTGATTATTTCAACACTGTTTTGTTTATGGGGAAAGCTGAAAAATGCATTGCATGATATTTTGAAGAGGAGTAAAAAACATATTCATAAAACTGTTTTGAATATTGCAAAAAAATGCATTCTGTTGGTATTTTGCTGCTATGTGATGCTTCCTGTTTGATTGAATGTGTTAATGTTGTTCTGATGTTTGAGAAAGCTGAAATGCTTTGCAAGTTGTTATGATATTTGAGAAAAGCTGAATGCTTTGCATGTTGTTCTAATGTTTGAAAAAGCTGAAATGCTTGCATGATGTTCTGATGGTTTGAGAAAGCTGAAATGCTTGCATGCTGTTATGTTAATGAAAATCTGGTGTCACTGATGATTTCAAAATAAAAAGGGTTTAAAACTGATGAAAGTGTTTTCTTTTGGAAAATCTAGTTGGATGTAAAAGTCTGAGTTTTGTGGTTTAAAAGAGTGATAAAACTGTTTTGGGGTTGTGCTGATTTTTCAAAAGAAACAGTTTGAAATGTGTTGAAATCTCAGGAAAATTTCACTGATTTCGAAGGTGTATTCGAATACAACATGTGTGTATTCGAATACAACCTGTCAAGCTTCTGTTTTACTTAAGTTTTCAAACTTGTATTCGACTAGGAGCCCCTGTAGTCGAATACAGAGGAAGGATTTTTGCTTCTGATCATTCTGATGTAAATCATTCTATTTCTGCTTCTGATGATTCTGATGTTAATCATCCTGTTTCTGCTTCTGATGATTTTGATGTTAATCATCCTATTTCTGCTTCTGATGATTCTGATGTAAATCATTCTGTGTTTACTTCTGATGATTCTGATGTTAATCATCCTGTTTCTTCTTCTGATGATTCTGATGTTAATCATCCTATTTCTGCTTCGGATGATTTTGATGTTAATCAATCTATTTCTGCTTCTGATGATTCTGATGTTAGTCATCCTATTTTTGCTTATGATGATTCTGATGTTAATCATTTATTTCTGCTTCTGATGATTTTGATGTTAATCATTCTGTTTCTGCTTCTGATGATTCTGATGTTAATCATTCTGTTTTGCTTCTGATGATTCTGGTGTGAATCATTCTGTTTTGGTTCTAATGATTCTAGTGTGAATCATTCGGTTTTGCTTATGATGATTTTGGTGTGAATCATTCTGTTTTTCTTCTAATGATTTTGGTGTAAATCATTCTGTTTTTCTACTGATGATTCTGGTGTTAACCATTCTGTTTTGCTTCTGATGATTCTGGTGTTAACCATTCTGTTTTGCTTCTGATGATTCTGGTGTTAATCATTCTATTTTGCTTCTGATGATTCTGGTGTGAATCATTCTGTTTTGCTTCTGATGATTCTGGTGTTAATCATTCTGATTCTGGTTCTGTTTATGATGTTCTGGTGTTGATGATTCTGATTCTGGTTCTATTCCTGATGTTCTGAGGTTAATCATTCTGATTATGGATCTGTTTCTGATGTTCTGGTGTTGATGATTCTGATTCTAGTTCTGTTCCTGATGTTAATCATTCTGATTCTGGTTCTGTTTTCTGATGATCTGATGTTGATCATTCTGGTTCTTCTTCTGATGTTCTGATGTTGATAATTCTGGTTTTGTCTTCTGTATTCGACTATAGGCAAGCTGTATTCGAATACAGAATGTTAAAATTGCAGTTTCATGCTTTTGTATTCGAATACAAGGGGTCTGTATTCGAATACAGATTCGAGTTTTCAGAAATTCCAAATTTTTAAGTGTTTTGTAAACCGTGAGTGTTTGGGGGATATTGGGAATGTTGTGGTGAATTAAAATGGAACTTTTGGTGATATTTTGAGGACGTGGTGATGAAGTTTTTGAGACTTTACTGATGTAGTGAAAGATGTTGATTTGTGCACTGAGACTGCCTCTGTATTTGAATACCAGAAGGCTGTATTCGAATACATAGTGTAATTCTGCACTGTTTTTGGTTTCTGTATTCGAATACAGATTCATATTTCCCAGAAAACTCAGTTTTAAACACTGTTTTGTAAATTTTAAGAGTTGGGGAAAAGACTTATGATAATTAAGAATGGAATGTTGTGATAAAGTAAAGTGTTAATGATTACTGGAATGTTTAATCATTGCTGTGTTGATTGTGAAATTATTTGTGTGGAGATGCTTTGGGGGAATGCTAGACAGGCTGAGTTTTCTGATATTGCATAATGTTTTCAGTGAAGAGAAAACACTGCATATTCATACATTGCATAGTCAGGTGGTGACCGCGATGGGCCACAGAGTAATGCGGTGACCGTGATGGGCCGCGAAGTTAAGTAGTAACCATGGGTTATAGAATAGTTCCGCGTGTATTAGACGGCTATTCTACTCGAGCTACGGAATGGCCGCATGTTCGTGGTGGTCCATTCTATCCGTGCGACGATTTAACTTCTGTGTATTTGGCTTGTGAGAGGCTAATACACATGAATGTAGTAACCGTGATGGGTTGTAGAGTGGCCGCGTGTTCGTGGTGGTCCATTCTATCCGGTTTCAGAGTGGCCGCGTATTCGTGGTGGTCCATTCAATCCGGGCTACGGAATGGCCGCGTGTTTGTGGTGGTCCATTCAAAGATGTATAACGTGCTGGTCTGTTGAGCGACTGCACGAGTGCTTATCTGTTGAGTGATTGCACCATGGTTTTGAGGGCCGTTAAAGTCTATCATACATATAAATTGTGCTGGTCTGTTGAGCGACTGCACGTTGGTGATTCCAAGAAATTGTATACACAAGCATATACATATTGCATCGGGGTGATTGACCGGTGGGTCATGATTGGGTTATGTGATGATGATTGGAAAGTGATGTGTGTGAGTACTTTATGAAATCCGAATCTTCTGATGAATGATTGTGAATGCTGAAGTGTTGGCTGTACTTACAACTTATTTTCCATCTTAATTGGTTGCTGTTTTGAAAAATACATGTCATGAAATTTCAAAATGAGCATCTTTATTTATCATCATTGATTTTATGATATGCCATGTGTATATTTGTTGCTGTGAAATATATGCTATGTGATTATTTGTTAATTTCGGTCGGTGACCCTTGCTATTATATTGTGGAAATTGGGCTTTGCCCTCAGATGTTACCCGAACCCGTCCTACCGACAGATACACTAACGACGGAAACGTCGTTAGTTTCCCCTGATCTTTACGTATGGAGCCTCCGTGGACAACGTAGAAGGACGGACGGTTGGCTGAAGACGAGACTTATAGAGGATACGGTGGAGACCGTGCTACTGTAGCTTAGTGCATGATCAGACTAGACTTTTGTATAGGGTCTTGAGTTTTGGGAAATGTAATTTATTTTGGGAATTAATGTATGACTTTTCCGCTGTATTTTCCGCACTCTGATACTATTTAGTGGCCACAGGCCGGGTATTCTCTTTTGAAATGAACTGATGAAAATTTTATTTTAATTCCCTTGAATTAATTCTGAAAATTCTTTATTTATTTATTTAAAAAAAAAAATACACTCGCGTTGTCTTTTAAACTCGGGGTGTTACAGACACCTTCCACTTTCTAGTTGCATTAGGGCTGTAAATGCATAACTGTCATGGCATTACTAATGTTTCATTATTGTTTTTGAAGAAAAACTGTTTTTATTGTTGATTTGAAGGATGAAAAATGCCTTCTGTTGATGTTTTAAATGTTCAGTGATGTTTGTTGTTTGGCTGAATGCATTAATGTTGTTCTGTTTATGTGGGAAAGCTAGAAAATGCTTGGCATGTCAGTCTGGAAATGATCAAAATGTATGTGTTGATAAATCTGTTGTACTTGTTGTTATGAAATGCGAAAATGCATTATGTTGGTGTTTTGATGATATGTGATGCTTGCTGTTCTAGTTAAATACATCAGTGATGTTCTGTTTTGTGTGAGAAAACTGGAAAGTATTGTGCATGTTGTTTTTGAGAAATGATCAAAATGTAAATGGTTAAAAATGTCTTTTGCTGTGGTTGACATTCTGTTTTGGATGGTTTAAGCAAAATTGTGATGGATGATCTGGTGTTGGTGATTCTGTTTTCTGCCATATTGATGATATTCTGGTGTTGCTGATGTTTTCAAAAGAAAGGGATTTGAAATGATGAAAATGTTTTTCTGGAAAATCTATATTGATGAAAGATGTCTGAGTTTTGTGGTTTTCAAAAGAGTGGTAAAACTGTTGGGGTTATTGGTTTTTCAGAAAGGAAAAAGTTTGAAAATGTGTTGAAGTCTTAGGAAAAATTTTCACTGAATTCGAAGGTGTATTCGAATACAGCATGAGTGTATTCGACTACGACTCTGTTGTATTCTAACTTAGCATCTGTATTCGACTACGACTCTGTCGTATTCGAATACAGAAGTGAAATTTTAACACTGTATTCGCATCTGTATTCGACTACGACAGTCTCGTATTCGAATACAGGATGCTGACTTTCACAATTTTTGCTTCTGTATTCGAATACAAGGGAGCTGTATTCGAATACAGATTCGTGTTTTCCAGAAAATTCAAGTTTTAGCTTCTGTATTCGAATACAAGGGAGCTGTATTCGAATTTAGATTCGTGTTTTTCAGAAAATAAAGTTTTAAACACTACCATGGGAACTTTAAAGTGTTGGGAAACATTGGAAAGGTTTGAAATGATTTAAAATGGAGTTTTTGAAATAGTTTTGAGGAGGAGATGATGAAGTTCTTAAAAACCTTAAATGATGTTGGGAAAATGCTGAATTTACATTGTTTTGTCTTCTGTATTCGACTACAGGTATGCTGTATTCGAATACAGAGTGTTGAAATTGCAGTTTTATGCTTCTGTATTCGAATACAAGGGAGTTGTATTCGAATACAGATTCGTGTTTTTCAGAAAATCAGAGTTTTAAACATTTTTTTATAAACCCTATGTGTTGGGGAATATTGGGAAGGTTTGTGATGAATTAAAATGGAATTTTTGTGATGGTTTGAAGTGGTGGTGATGAAGCTTTTGAGACTTTACTGATGTAGTGAAAAAAATGCTGATTTGTTCACTAGGACTGCCTCTGTATTCGAATACCAGGGAGCTGTATTCGAATACAGAGTGTTAATTCTGCACTGTTTTGGCTTATGTATTCGAATACAGAGAAGCTGTATTCGAATACAGATTCGTGTTTTCCAGAAATCTCAATTTTAAACACTGTTTTATAAATTTTAAGAGTTGGGGAAAACATAGGGATATTTTGATGAATAATAATGGAGTTTTAAGATGATGTGAAGTGGAAATGATGAGATGTTTGAATGTTTGATTTATGATGTGATGATAATGAAATTGGTTGTGTTGAGATGTTTTGAGAAATGATGGAAAGGCATGAATTTTACTGATGTTGCATACTGTTTCTAGTGAAGAGAAAACACTGCATATTCATGCATTGCATAGTCAGGTGGTACCCATGATGGGCCACAGAGTAATGCGTAACGTGATGATCTGTTGAGCAATTGCACGAGTGCTGGTCTGTTGAGCGACTGCACTGGTACTGGTCTGTTGAGCGACTGTACCCTGAAATGCGCAAAAACGTGCTGATCTGTTGAGCGATTGCACGAGTGCTGGTTTGTTGAGCGACTGCACTGGTACTGATCTGTTGAGCGATTGCACAAGTGCTGGTTTGTTGAGCGACTGCACTGGTACTGATCTGTTGAGCGATTGTACCTTGGTATATGTTTAATGTGCTGGTCTTTTGAGCGACTGCACGAGTGCTGGTCTGTTGAGCGACTGCACTGGTGCTGATCAGTTGAGCGATTGCACCCTGGTCTTGAGGGCCGTTAAAGTCAAACATATTTAAATTGTACTGGTCTGTTGAGCGACTGCACCTTGGTAATTCCAAGAAGTTGAGTACATGAGCATATATATAATGCATCGGGGTGATTGACCGATGGGTCACGATTTGGTTATATGATGATGATTGGAAATTGATGTGTGTGAGTACTTTATGAAATCTGAATTTATGATAAATGATTGTGATTGCTGAAGTGTTGGTTGTACTTACAACATGTTTTCCATATTAATTGGTTGCTGTTTGCAAAAGCATATATGTCATGAGATTTCAAATAAGCATCCTTAATTTTCATCATTTTTATATGATATGCCATGGATGTATTTGCTTGTGATATAAATGCTATGTGTTATTTGTTAATTTCGGTCGGTGACCCTTTACTATTATTGTGGAAATTGGGCTTTGCCCTCAGATGATACCCAAACCCGTCCCACCGACGGTTACACTAACGACGGAGACGTCGTTAGTTTCCCCTGATCTTTACGTACGGAGTATTCGTGGGCAACGTAGAGGGACAGACAGCTGGGGTGAAGACGAGACTTGTGGAGGAGGCGGTGGAAATTGCTTGCTACTGTAGCTTAGTGCATGATCAGACTAGACTTTTGTATAGGGTCTTGAGTTTGGGAAATGTAATTGGTTATTTTGGGAAGTATTGTATAACTTTTCCGCTAATATTTTACCCACTTTGATAATATTTTGGTGGGTCCAGGATACAACTGTTGGATGTATCTTTATTTTGTTATATTTTGAAGAATTAAATTCCCAAAAATAATTTACTTGATTAATCGTGATGTAATTATTTAATTACTTCTCTATTTTGGATTACGACGTCGAACAACTTTTAATTTGAATTGATTTTAATTCTTTTGAAGTAATAAATTGGAAAATCATTTTAATTATTTATTTTAAAAAAAAAATACACTCGCGCTGTGTTTTAAACTCGGGGTGTTACACAAACACTCCATCACCATCTCAAACCATCTCAAGAACTTCATATAGTTTGTCATATGCCTTACAATTGTTTCCCAAATCATTAAGTACATAAACCAATGTTTAAAACTAGAATTTAAAAAAAAAACAATCTGTATTCGAATACAGCTTCCTTGTAGTCGGATACAGATGCTAAAACAGTGGCCAAATCAGCACTTCTGTATTCGAATACGAGGTTGTCGTAGCCGAATACAGATGCAAATTCAGTTGCAAAAACAACAATTCTATATTCGAATACGATAGGGTCGTAGCCAAATACAGATGTTAAGTTAGAAGCAAGAATCACGTATTTGTATTCGAATATAGAGTGTCGTATTCGAAGACGAGGTTCAAAATTTGAATAAAAACTGAATTTTTACAGAAGTGTATTCGAATACGCCAGTGCCGTATCCGAATACATCTTTGAAAATAGTGGGATTTTCTAGAAAATTCACTTCAGTTTCAAAACTCTTTTCTTTAAAAACCAACTCATCAACCATAACACAAACACCATTTCTTGAACCACAAAACCCAGAATGCCAACAACACAACAAAAGCATCATTCACTCAACAACAAGTCACAACCACAGCAAGAACATTACCCTCAACAACAGCCACAAAACAGTACAGCCATATCTCAGTACATGCATTTTGATCATCCACAAACCACATGCAAAGGAAGTTTTCAATATCAACACAACAACATGTTCTTAACACATATAACACATAACAATCATCCATCAAACATGCATTTAAAGTCCCTACATGCAATCTAAAGAGTTGGAAGGTGCCCCTTACCTTCGTTACGTTTTCTTGTTCGTTTACGTTACTGCGACTAAAATCGGCAAAACTTCCGCTCGCGTCGTCGCTACCAAAGTTGGTTCTCTAGAACCGTAAAGATGAGAGGAATAACTTTCGTTCTTGACACTTTCTTATTCGAGGATTGGATTTCCAAGTAATTTGAGTTTTGAGTATCCCTTCTCACTACCAACTCAAACACAACTGAACAGAGGTAGAAGAAGAAGGCAGCTCGGGTAGGTGAGGGAAACTGATTCTGTGTTTTTGATTTTTTTTTCTTCTTCCCTTGCCTCTCACATACATACGTATATATAGGCATACCCCTCACTTACTATATATATACATATTATAATTAAACTTGCCCCTCAAGCAACTAAATACTCCCGTCGCAACTCTGTTGGCAGATAAAATCTTGATCAACTGCCCGATATTTTACTACTCGTAATTAAATTAAATAATCCTTCGTTCCATAATTTTACTCAATATCAAAAATATTTATATACATATAGAAATATACATATATCAAATACCTTTACAAATATTCCAAAATACATATGATATTCAATCCATAATTTAATTTAAATTTAAGGGTCTTACATTACTACCCCCCTTAAATTAGTTTCGTCCTCGAAACTACGTGTCGGTAAACAATTCCGGATATTGCTCCTTCATCTTTCTCTCCAGTTCCCAAGTCGCATCTCTGGTAGTTGGATTCCAAATCACTTTGACTAGTGGGACTTCCTTGTTCCTCAGCTGTTTAATCTTCCTGTCTTCAATTCTCAAAGGTAACACTTCAAATGACAGGTTATCCTTTAGTTGAATTGTGTTTGGTTCAATCACATGTGACGGATCCGAAATATAATTGCTTAACTGCGATACATGAAATACGTCGTGGATATTGGACAGTATTGGAGGTAAAGCAATTCGATAAGCCTTTGGTCCAATTCGTGTAGTAATCTGGTATGGTCCAATAAATTTCTGAGACAATTTCCTTGATTTAATAGCTCTGCCAACTCTAGTTGTAGGCGTGACCCTTAGAAATACATGATCACCCTGCTCGAATTCCAAAGGTCTGCAACGCTTGTCCGCATAACTCTTCTGACGATCTTGTGAAATCTTCATTTTCTCTTGTATCCTCTTGACCTTCTCTGTAGTCTGTTGCACCATCTCAGGTCTACAATCATACTTTCTCCGTCCTTATACGAGCGTAAAGGCGTCTGACACTTGCGTCCATACAAAGCCTCATAGGGTGCCATTTCAATACTTGCGTGAAAACTATTGTTGTAGGTAAACTGAATCAATGGCAATACATCATCCCAACTCATTCTATCATCCAATACACATGCTCTCAATAAATATTCCAGGGTCTGATTCGTTCTCTCGGTTTGCCCGTCTGTTTGTGGATGGTAAGTTGAACTCAATTTCAGTTTCGTTCCCAATGCTTCATGCAACGCTCCCCAAAAGTGAGACGTGAACTTTGGATCACAGTCCGTTACGATACTTGATGGTACTCCGTGTAATCTCACAATCTCAGCAATGTAGATCTCCGTCAACTTATCTACCTTATAGGTGGTCTTTACTGGTAAGAAATGTGCGGATTTAGTCAATCGATCCACTATTACCTAAATTGAATCATTCTTTCTCCTTGTCTTGGGCAATCCGGTTATAAAATCCAACTTCTATTCCGGTATATCCAAAGGTTGCAACATTCCAGCAGGTCGCTGATGTTCCACTTTCGCTTTATGACAAGTTAAACAAGCCGATACATACTCTGCTACATGCCTCTTCAGTCCTGGCCACCAGTAATTCTGTCTTAAGTCCTGGTACATCTTTGTCGCTCTAGGATGAATACTCAATTTGCTTTTATGAGCCTCTTCCAAAAATTTTCTCCTCAGATCTGCAACGCCTGGTACACAAATCCTCCCATTACATCTCAAAATATTATCAGGTCCAATCGTGAAATCAGTTGTCTTTCCTTGCACTATTAGGTTCCTCTTCTCTTGAATTAATGCATCATCTTGAGAATTCGCAATATCCTCGAGTAAACCACTCGAAATTTTTATCATTCACATTTTAAAATTCATTGTGCAAACTCTACGTCCAAGTGTAGATCTCTAAATGCTTCCCACAACTCTTGTTGTCTAGCCATTATCATTGAAGATACTGACACACTTCTCCTACTTAATGCATCAGCCACCATGTTGGCTTTCCCAAGGTGGTACCGCAATGAAAAATTAAAATCCTTGAAAGTCTCCATCCATCTCCTCTGGCGCATGTTCAATTCTTTCTAATCAAATAGATATTTCAAACTTTTATGGTCACTGAACACTGTGAACGTGCATTCGAATAAGTAGTGTCTCCGGATTTTTAATGCAAAAACTACCGCAGCAAGCTCTAAGTCATGAGTAGGATAGTTTCGTTCATGAGTTTTCAATTGCCTTGAGGCGTAGGCTACATCTTTCTTGTGTTGCATCAAAACACATGCCAAACCTTGGTGAGATGCATCATAGTAAACCTCATATGGTTCCTCTGGTTGTGGCAAGACCAATAATGGTGAGGTTGTCAGCTTTTCCTTAAGCAACTGAAAACTTTCCTCACACTTCTCTGTCCATGCAAACGGCTGATTCTTTCTAGTGAGTTGTGTCAAGGGAGCCACAATCTTAGCAAATCCTTCAATAAATCTCCTGTAGTATCCTGCTAGTCCGACAAAACTTCGTATGTCTGTGATAGTCTAAGGCTGTTTCCAAGCAAGGATTGTCTCAATCTCTGCCGGATCCATAACGATTCCTTCTTTGGTTATCACATGTTCTAAGAAGTTCACTTTTTCTAGCCAAAATTCGCACTTCGACAGATTGGCATACAATTGCTTCTCGCATAAAACTTCAAGAACTTGGCGCAAATGCTCTCGATGTTCCTCTTCACGTCTTGAATAAATCAATATATCATCGATGAACACCATAACGAATTTATCCAGAAACGGGCTAAAGATTCTATTCATATAATCCATAAAAATTGCTGGTGCATTTGTAACTCCAAATGGCATAACAAGATATTCATAATGTCCGTAACGGGTTCTGAAAGCAGTCTTTTGAATATCTCATTCTCTTACCCGAATCTGATGGTATCCTGACTTCAAATTGATCTTTGAGAACACCGCGGCTCCTCTTAATTGGTCCATCAAATCATCGATATGTGGTAAAGGATAACGATTCTTAATAGTTACCTTGTTAAGTTGCCTACAATCCACACATAAGCGCGAACTTCCATCCTTTTTCTTAACCAACAACACCAGAGCTCCCCATGGTGACACACTTGGGCTGATAAATCCTTTCTCCAACAAACCTTCAATTTGGCCCTTAAGCTTGCTTAATTCCAATGGCGACATCCGATACAGCGCAATTGAAATAGGTCCAGTTCCTGGGTGTAGATCAATAAGGAATTCCACCTCTCTTACTGGGGGTAATCCTGGAATTTCTATTGGAAATACGTCCAGGTATTCCTTGACAAGCACCACATCTTCTATGCCCACATCTTCTATGCCCACATCTATCTTTGCCCCCACGTTAGCCAATGATAGAAACTCTTGAGTTCCTTCTCTCAGCGACACTCCAAGTTTGTTAGCAGTCAAATACCGAACGACTCCAAGTTCGGGAAAAAGAACTAATTTGCGAGCACAATCCAAGACTACATAATTATACGACATCCAATCCATGCCGAGAATGATCTCGAGTGATTGTAGGGGTAAACAGATTAAATTAACCAAGAAATCTCTATTCTGAATAGTTATAGGACAACGTAAACATGTAGAATTTATGGTCAAAGTCTTAACAGGTGTGGAAACAACCAAATCAAAAGGCAAGGAAGACATAGATAGCTTCAAACGATTCACACATTCCATAGCAATGAAGGAATGGGTTGCCCCTGAATCAAAAAGTGCAGTTAATGTGTTACATGCAATCTCGCAATCACGTTGGATCAAATTGTGGGATTGATTCTCGGCTTCAGCACCCATGTGATAAACGCGTCCCCTAGCAGTAGGACGAGTAGCCCTAATTGTGTTCACTGTTGGTTCCACCTTCGGAGCCTTGCAATCCCTTGCAAAATGTCTTGGCTTCTAGCAATTGTAGCATGAAGCACTCATAGTGGTACAAGCAGTAGCATAATGTCCCTCTTTCCCGCATCGAAAACATCGGACCCCTTGTCCCAGTTGTCGTCCAAAATTCTGGTTCCCTGGGCGATTATGGCCCCTGTTGTTGTTTTGTGGCCGGTTATATGGCTTAGTAACCTGCTTCCCTTTATTGTTCTGATAGTTCATCCGGCTAGGCCCTCCTGAATTAAACTCCCTTCCTCGGTTGGCTCTCCTGTTCTTCATATCCTCAACCTCTCTATGCTTCTCCACTAAGGCTTGGAAACGTTGAATTCCCAATGGTAAGACCGAGTCTTGAATCTCATACTTCAGTCCATTTTGGAAATGATGACACATAAATTGTTCATCCACCTCTTCACGGAAAAATCTGAAATGCCTTGACAAGGACTCAAACTTAGCAGCATACTCACCCACCGTCATGTTTCCTTGGTGCAATTTAAGAAAATCATCACCCAACTTAGTCCTAGTGCTCATCGGGAAGTATTTGTCCAAAAACTTCTTTTTGAACGACTCCCAATTCACCTCCTCATGAGCTGATCCTATCAGAAGGCTTGTACTTCTCCACCAATATTCTGCATCCCCTAATAGCAGCTATGTAGCATAGTTGACCTTTATCATTGCCTGGCAATTTATCATTTCAAAATTTTTCTCCATTTCCTGAATCCATTGGTCCGCTCTTTCTGGACCCTCATCACCCTTGAACTTTGGAGGATTATGACAAAGAAAATCCTCTAGTCCTCTTGATTCAGAAGCACGAGTCTCTCTTTCTCTTTTCTCTAGATCTCGTTGAGTCTTTGCAGCCGTCTGTGCAGCAACAGACGCAACCATATTATTCATCGCTTCAGCCATCCGATCATCCCGGCTGACGTTGGCTCTTGCAATGTCATCTCTTCTTGGAGGCATTGTTCCCTACAAAACCATCATCAAGTAGAAATCTCACACCACTTAGAATAATCCCAAAAATATAACTCAAGAGCATCATCACTTCAACACATCACAACTACACAAGACTTGACACTCTAACTACTTGCTCCTATGCAAGATCAGATAACGACTCCCACTCAACAATCTAACCAGAGCTCTACCAAAAAGTCTAACCAAAGCTTAACTAAAACATTAACCAAATGCTCTGATACCAAACATTGTAACACCCCGATATTTTTAACAGCACGAATGTATTTTTTTTTTCAAAACGAATAAAGGAATTTCAACTTAATTCAAAAGAATTGAAAGGAATTAAAATTAAACCACTTAAATAAATTGAAATTAAACCATTTCAAAATAATATGGCATCGTAATCTAAAAACGACAAAAGTAGTTAAATAATTACATCATAATTATAGCCAAGTAATTTAATTTTGGGAATTAATACTTCTTATATATCAAAAGGTAGTACATCAACAAAAGTCACTGTCATAATACCTCAAAAATTCGGATCACGGACCCACTAAAACATTATCAGAGTGCGGAATAGATATACAATTATTCCAAAACAAATAAATACATCCACCAAGCACTAGGCTCTATACAACAAGACTAAACTGATCTGATCATGCACTAAAACTACAGTAGCACGGTTTCCACTGCATCCTATACAAGTCTCGTCTTCACTTCAGCTGTCCGTCCCTCTGCGCTGTCCACAAATACTCAGTACGTGAAGATCAAGGAAAACTAACGACGTTTCCGTCGTCAGTGTAACCGTCGGTGGTATGGATTCGGGTATCATCTGAGGGCAAAACCCAATTTTCCACAATAATTGTAAAGGGTCACCAACCGAAATTAACAATTACCACAAAACAGTTATGTCAAAGATAACAAATATATTCATGGCATGTTCCAATATTAAGAAAACAATAATAAAGAAGTATGCTCACTTATTAAAATGTATAATGTCTACATCTTTGCAAAACAACCAATTTAACATATAAATCATGTTGCAAGTACAGATACAATCAACAATCACAACACTCATTTGGCACTTAGAATTCATGAGATACTTGCACACATCGATTTCCACTCATTAGCTCATATCAAATCATGACTCACAGATCAACCATCCCAATGCAATATGTATATGCCAATGTACACAACTCTTGGAATTACCAAGGTGCAGTCTCTCACGGACCAGCACGATTTACACATGTTAGCCTCTCACAGGCCCAACACACATAAGTTAAATCGTCGCACGGATAGAATGGACGGTCTAATACACACGGAACCACTCCATAGCCCGGATAGAATGGACCGTCTAATACATGCGGAACCACTTTGAAACCCAGATAGAATAGATCGTCTAATACACGAGGAACTACTCTATAACCCATTACGGTTACTACTTAACTTCGTGGCCCATCACGGTCACCGCATCAACTCTGTGGTCCATCGCGGTCACCACCTGACTATGCAATGCATGAATATGCTATGTTTTCTCTTCACTGAAAACAGTATGCAAATGCAATCTGAAACCCAGACACTCCATCACCATCTCAAACCATCTCAAGAACTTCATATAGTTTGTCATATGCCTTACAATTGTTTCCCAAATCATTAAGTACATAAACCAATGTTTAAAAATAGAATTAAAAAAAAAACAATCTGTATTCGAATACAGCTTCCTTGTAGTCGGATACAGATGCTAAAACAGTGGCCAAATCAGCACTTCTGTATTCGAATACGAGGTTGTCGTAGCCGAATACAAATGCAAAGTCAGTTGCAAAAACAGCAATTCTGTATTCGAATACGACAGGGTCGTAGCCGAATACAAATGTTAAGTCAGAAGCAAGAATCACGTATTTGTATTCGAATACGGAGTGTCGTATTCGAAGACGAGGTTCAAAATTTGAATAAAAACTGAATTTTAACACAAGTGTATTCGAATACGCCAGTGCCGTATCCGAATACATCTTCGAGAATAGTGGGATTTTCTAGAAAATTCACTTCAGTTTCAAAACACTTTTCTTTAAAAACCAACTCATCCACCATAACACAAACACCATTTCTTGAACCACAAAACCCAGAATGTCAACAACACAACAAAAGCATCATTCACTCAACAACAAGTCACAACAACAGCAAGAACATTACCTTCAACAACAGCCACAAAACAGTACAACCATATCTCAGTACATGCATTTTGATCATCCAAAACCACATGCAAAGGCATTTTTCAATATCAACACAACATGTTCTTAACACATATAACACATAACAATCATCCATCAAACATGCATTTAAAGTCCCTACATGTAATCTAAAAAGTTGGAAGGTGCCCCTTACCTTCATTACGTTTTCTTGTTCGTTTACATTACTGCAACTAAAACCGGCGAAACTCCCGCTCGCGTTGTCGCTACCAAAGTTGGTTATCTAGTACCGTAAAGATGAGAGGAATAACTTTCCTTTTTGACACTTTCTTATTTGAGGCTTGGATTTCCAAGTAATTTGAGTTTTGAGTATCCCTTGTCACTACCAACACAAACAAAACTGAACAGAGGAAGAAGAAGAAAGCCGCTCGGGTAGGTGAGGGAAATTGATTTTGTGTTTCTGATTTTTTTTTCTTCTTCCCTTGCCTCTCACATACATACGTATATATAGGCATACCCCTCACTTACTATATATATATACATATTATAATTAAACTTGCCCCTCAAGCAACTAAATACTCCCGTCGCAACTCTGTTGGCAGATAAAATCTTGAGCAACTGCCCAATATTTAACTACTCGTAATTAAATTAAATAATCATTCGTTCAATAGTTTTACTCAATCTCAATAATATTTATATACAAATAGAAATATACATATATCAAATACCCTTACAAATATTCCAAAATACATCTGATACTCAATCCATAATTTAATTGAAATTTAAGGGTCTTACATGTGTTAAATCTAAAGCCTTATATTCTATAACTACTTATTTATGTGAACTCTTTGTTATTTAAGCTTGACTACAAAAATTACATTTTTTGAAATCATTTAAGGATTTGGAATTAAACCTAAGTTACTTAAGTTTGAAATTATACGTTTGTTCACATGACAGAGTCTAGCATGCCAAATATTAAAATCACACATTATGTACGTAGAAGAATACATTTTATTAATTTCAACATTTAACTTAGACATGCAATCATCGGCATACCCTTTCCTAACATAAATATCATTTTTAGAAATGGTCAAATCTGCCCATATAGACCGAGTAATCATTGCCTTAATTTAGAAGAAAACCAAAAACCAGATTCTTTCTTATCTCTGGAGTGTGCATCATGTCTTTTAGGATCAAAGTCTTTCTAGAGGTGAACTTCAATTCCACATCTCTAATACCAGCAACATTAGGGGTGTAAGAATCTCCCAACAACGCTTTCTTATCTTCATTAGCAATATATGTTTTAAACATAGCACAATCATAGCAAATGTGGCGAGAGGCGTAAGTGTCAATCCACCATTCATCTGATCCACCAACAATGTTGATTTTAATTATCATATCAACAAATTGCTCTTCAATCAAGTTAGCCTGTTGTGTAGAGCATGGCCTATTCTTACACTTGCGTGTCATATGACCTAGTTTCTAACATTTATAGATTTTTAGGAGGTGGTTGTTGCTTCATAGATGGGACTTTTGGAGGGTTCCCATTCATGTTGTTGTTCTTTAGATTACGGTTCTAATTCTTAAGTGGTTTGTCAGTTGGCTTCAGAACTGCACCAATGGATTTATTTTTGTTGCTTGAAACACTAGTACTTCATCTTTCTGGTCTTACTTCAAGGATTCTTCCTCAATTCAGAGGTGGGTTATTAGACTCTCTAGAGAAAATTATTTTGTTTTATGCCTGAGAGAATTTTTTAAATCCTTCGAAGCATGGGGCAGATTGTCAATAATAACATCAATTCGAAATTGTCCATCTAAAGTCATACCTTCAGAAGATGATCTTATGAGCTATCTTCTGAATTTCTTGGGATTGAGGATCCACAGATCTGTCATTAGTAATCTAATACTTGAGGTAGCGGCTCACAACATATTTTTTAGCCTCAGCTTCCTCGGTATCATATTTCTCCTTTAGAACATCCTAGACATCTCTAACAATATTGTTGGATCTATAGTAATCATACAAATAATCAACAAATCCATTAAGAATATACTTCTTACAAAAGTAATCATTATCCTCCCATTGGGTTAATTCTGCAACTTTCTTATCATTTTCTTTTTGTTCAATTGTTTCTATGACCACTAGAATGTCATCTTTCATAAAGTTGGCAACCTTTTTCCTAGCTAAAAAATTAACATCTTTTGTTGCCATCATTTGAAGTGACATCCCTCAAACCGAAACAGTTTATTGAAATCAGAAGTAGTGGAACCAGATCCAATAATCTCTTCGGTTGGCATGCAGAAAGAAACGTCTTAAAATTGTTGTTGTTGTGTTTCGAAAAACTATTTTTAAAATAATTTTTAGCCTATCAACCACCTAGTTGAGTCACAAACTAAGTTGTTGTCTTTAAGATATTTCGCAGTGCAAGACAGACAATCAACCACGATATTCTCAAAATTAAACAGTTAAGTTAAAATTGTATCGATATTGTACTCATAAGACCACTCATAAATCGAAGCGACTACAACACAAAAATTACTCTAAAACTGAAAGGAAAATGGTATTAGGACCACTCAATAAAAAAAGTAAGAGACAAAAAGAAATGAGTGAAGTGGCTCAAAAGTGCATCCAGATAAGAGAAAAAAATTAGAATTTGCATCAAACTTTGATGTGGTTTTCACAAGAGTTTGACACTCTTTATATAGTGATGAAAGTTCTTATATATGTAAATTAATTACTATTCAATGTGAGATTTTAGTATTTATAGAGTTGAAAGGTAATCAATATATAAAAACATTCCAACACTTTAAACAACATGGATTAGAACCAAACAAAAAAAAATCAACACAATGGCAGAAGGACAACATTAGCTTAGACATACTTTTAGCTTTAGAAGGAACTCAAAAATACGTTTTCTTGTTGTATGAAAAGAATTTTAGTATGAAAAATGCTAAAATCAATTACCAACCGTGGCCTTAAAATAACAATGATCAAGAATTAAAATCATAACTCCAAATAGACATGCAAAGAAATAAATGGGAAAAAGCTAATAACAAAATATACCTCGGAGTTTAAAAATAAGTTGGTTGGTTGGATGCAAATGAGTTAAATGTCACACCTTTTACTCCAAAAAAATAAATTAAAATAGCTAAATCAACGCAAGCATAGTAAAACACGGTCTAATTCAAAACTTAGTTAGAATAAATATCACATCTAAAATGTGAAAATAATTTATAAACCAAGTAAAATAGAATTCAATTCGAATTTCATATAATCTCATGCACTTCTAAATCCTAAAATAACATAAATTCAAGTTCAAACAAGGACAACCTATAACAAAATATGATAAGTTTTTTTTACTTCTTTTGCTCGTAACTTTTACCATTATTGGTAGTTTTTTTGTTCAACCGTGGTGTTAATGAATAATGGGTTTTGATCATAATTGATTTTTTTTTTCTATGTTAGATCATGGAATCCAGGATTCAATTTGATTTATTGAATTGGTATCTCTCAATCGACCTTTCTATTTTTTTCTTCCTGTGTTCTGATTTCTTCAATATCCATTTCTTTTTACTGCATTTTGATTTTTGGGATTATCTCATGATCTATTCAACAAAATAAAAATGTGATTTTTTTTAATTTACTTATTTTATAAAAAATGATGTTAATTTATGGTTCGTATTTTTTAAATAATGTTAATTAGATTAAAATCGAGGTTGATTAAAAAATATTAATAAGCGCAAGTTATCGTGTCACATAAACGTATTTTGAAGACCAAACTTAAATGAAATACTGAAGTTGAAAAATCTAAAATAATAAAGGTAAAATCTAAAAAAGAAAATCACAAAAATTAAAACTGAATTTTGCTCATATTATAAGAACCAAAGTACTATCAACCAAAGAGAAAATTAAATCTAACAAAGAACGGTGAATTGAGTGACATATAAAAACATAAACAAAGGAAAATGATATATAATTGCTTCTTAATTATTATTCAAAGTGTTACATACATTGATACAATGGAAGAAATTTTGCACTCAAAACAAAATGACAAAAGAAAGTAATTGAAAACAAGAAACCAATGCCACACACAAACACATATGAAATACTAAAAGCACACAATTCAGAGGTCTTATTTAGAACATACAATAGATAGAGTCATCCATCTTCCTATCCATTTATGTTTGTGATATTTGACCCATAAAATAAAAGATGGATTAATATTACTAGCTAATTAATCATAATTAGATAGCTACAGTAATTAATTAGAGAGGTTTTGTAGAACATTCTGATGTAGGAGGGTTCAAGGCCAGAATCGAGGAAGAAACGGCTTTGCGGACAAAAGCAGCCGAAAATGCGGAAAACGATCGCCCGGTGTTAGATTGTCTATTATTATACCTTTCCGAAAAGGGAATCGTGCCACGAGCACAACTCATGACTTTGCCATGAAGTATGGACTCCAGAACCGTTTTGAGCTCGTCTTAGGCCTCAAAATAGTCGTTTTAGTTTTCCCGTAATTTTGGGCTTTTCTGTTTTACAGCCGCTTTAGTTTTTTCTTTAATTTAGGGCTTTTCTGTTTTACCTAATTTTCGTACTAGGGTTTCTATTATCTATTTAAATACTTTCTATGCTGTAACAAAAGGTATCTTTTAATAAAATAATTAATTTTGAGAGTTTTTCTCTTCTCTGGTGGATTCCAGAACTTGTTCTTTTTTTAGGATTAGCGCTTGCTAACCCTTTGCGATTTCCAACTGCGTCAGGTGGCATCAGAGCAGGATTTCTCATGTTTCTTTTCGTAGCTTGAACAGCCATGGGAGATCAACCAATCACAAGAGCAGACATCGAGGGTATCACTGCGGCTTTTACCGCGGCCCTTACTACTTTGACTACGCAAATGACGACTCAGGTGGCGGCTTTGACGGTTCAAGTGAACACCGTCAATAATAGGAGGGACAGGGGCAGGAGAGACGAACCGCCCAGGCGTCCACATGGAGGCTTGCAGGCTCGTGTTGAATCAGACTCTAGTTCCGAAGAAGAGGTCCAGAAGGAGAATCAGGGTTTCGATAATCAACAGGATCGCAACGACTACAGAGTCAAGGCTGACATCCCGTTGTTCTATGGAACTATGGGGGTTGAACAGTTTCTGGATTGGCAGATTGACGTTGATCGGTTCTTCGACGTGATGGGTGTGCTAGAAAACAAGCAGGTAAAGATGGTGGCAATTCGATTGAAGAGTACCGCTGCTGTGTGGTGGGATAAGCTTGTTGTTCAGAGGCAGCACCAGAGGAAAACATCAATCAGAACGTGGAGGCGAATGAAACAGTTGATGCTGGAGCGTTTCTTGCTTGAAGATTATGAGCAGATTCTGTACAAGATGTATATCGATTGCGTTCAGGGTAGAAGGAGTGTAACCGAGTATACAGCAGAGTTCCTACGTTTCTCAGAACGCAACGAACTAGGGGAAATTGAGGGTCAGAAGGTGACTCGCTATATTAATGGCTTGAAGGGGTCGATACAGGAGAAGATGGGTCTGCAGACTGTCTGGACCGTGACAGAGGCCTCTATGCTAGCCTTGAAAGCGGACTGATGGAGAAATCGCCCAGAAATTTCTCATCTTTTCGCATATTCACTCCGCATGGTAATACTGAAGTTGCTCGTGATGGGGATAAGAGTGTTGGTGCTAAGGATTCTGACTCCTCGGCAAAAGGAACCAGTGGAACCAGTAGTGCTACGCCCAACAAGAGGGCGAACCAGAAGTCAGCCAATCCATACGTGAAACCGACGGGAGATAAGTGTTTCCGTTGCGGAGGGCAAGGTCACAAGTCGAATGTTTGCCCTTCCAGGAGAACGACTGCAGTCTTGAATGAGGAGTCTGAGGAAGTGGAAGCAGGCAATGAGTATGACGGTGTTGAGTTCGCTGAAGAAGCGGTGAATTTTGTGCTGCAGAGAGTTCTGTTGTCTTCAAAGGAGGAGGGGCAAAGGAAGAATCTTTTTAGAACACACTGTTCTATTAAGAATAAGGTGTGTAATCTGATCGTGGATAACGGGAGTACAGAGAACTTGGTATCCCAGAAGCTGGTGGACTACCTAGAGTTGCCGACAGAACCGCATGCCAAGCCTTATGCTTTGGGCTAGGTGAGTAAGGGTTCGCAGGTCAAGGTGACGAAGACTTGCAAGGTGCCTATTTCCATCGGAAGGCATTACAAGGAAGAGGTAGTGTGTGATGTTCTGAATATGGATGTGTGTCATGTCCTACTTGGGCGACCTTGGCAGTATGACAATGATATCACGTATAGAGGCAGAGATAATGTGATGATGTTCTCCTGGGAAAGGCGCAAGATAGCTATGGCCCCGGTTTCTGGTTTTAATAGACGAACAGGAAAGGAGAAATCCAGTTTTCTTGTTATGACGCAGGATGAGCATGATTTGACTAAAGCCTTCAGGGAAACTGAGTGGTTTTGCCCAGTGGTGGTCAAGGGTTTGCTGAGTGCTATGAAAGAGGAGCCTGAACCACCAAAAGAGGTGCAGGAAATGTTGACGGATTTTGGGGAGTTGATCTCGGATGAGCTACCCAACGACTTGCCTCCTATGCGAGATATTCAACATCAGATTGATTTAATTCCAGGTTCCAGCTTGCCGAACCTACCTCATTACTGCATGAGTCCCAAGGAGAACGAGATATTGCGGGAACAGATTGAGGATTTACTGAAGAAAGGGTTCATTAGAGAGAGTATGAGCCCATGTGCAGTTCCAGTGCTTTTGGTCCCTAAGAGGAACAATCAGTGGCGGATGTGCGTTGACAGCAGAGCCATCAACAAGATAACGATCAAATACAGGTTTCCCTTCCCTCGTCTGGAGTACATGCTTGATGAGTTATCAGGGTCTAAGTTGTTTTCAAAGATAGATCTACGGAGTGGTTATCATCAGATCCGAATTAGACCTGGAGATGAATGGAAGACGGCTTTCAAGAGCAAGGATGGCCTTTACGGGTGGTTGGTCATGCCTTTCGGGTTATCCAACGCCCCCAGTACTTTCATGAGGCTAATGAATCAGGTTCTTCGTCCTTTTACTGGCTCTTTTGTGGTGGTTTACTTTGATGATACTCTGATTTATAGCAAAACCAAGGACGATCATCTAGGGCATTTGAAGCAAGTGCTACAGGTCTTGCAAGAGCACCAGTTATACATCAACTTGAAGAAGTGCACCTTCTGTACCAACAAGCTGTTGTTTCTGGGTTTTGTTGTTGGTGAAGATGGGATTCAGGTGGACGAAGAGAAGGTGAGTGCTATCAGAAACTGGCCTGCACCTAAGTCTGTGACAGAAGTACGCAGTTTCCATGGCCTGTCTACTTTCTATAGGAGGTTTGTGCGCGACTTCAGCACCATTACTACGCCTATCATTGAGTGTCTGAAGAAAGGAAAATTCCAGTGGGGACCTGAACAAGAGCAGAGCTTTGCGATGATCAAGGAGAAGCTTTGCATGACACCAGTTCTCGCTTTACCTGACTTCGACAAGATATTCCAGGTGGAGTGTGATGCCAGTGGAGTAGGGGTAGGTGCTGTACTTTCACAAGAGAAGCGACCAGTGGCTTTCTTTAGTGAAAAACTGAGCGACACCAGGCAGAAGTGGAGCACTTATGACCAGGAGTTTTATGCAGTTTTTCGAGCTTTGAGGCAATGGGAGCATTATTTGATTTAGAGGGAGTTTATCTTATTCACTGACCACTTTGCCTAGAAGTTCCTCCATAGTCAGAAGATGCATGCTCGTTGGGTGAGTTTTCTGCAGAAATTCCCATTTATCATTCAGCCCAAATCAGGCGCCCAGAACAATGTAGCAGATGCGTTGAGTAGGAGAGCTTCCTTGTTGATTACCTTAGCTCAGGAGATTGTGGGTTTTGAGTTGCTGAAGTTAATGTGACTGATATTTATGAGTTCCATGAAGACGCTGACCTTTATTCTGGTATGAACTCGGGGTCAAGTTCTTTAGAAGTGGAGGAGACTGATGTAGGAGGGTTCAACGCCAGAATCGAGGAAGAAATGGCTTTGCGGACAAAAGCAGCCGAAAATGCGGAAAACGATCGTCCGGTGTCAGATTGTCTATTATTATACCTTTCCGAAAAGGGAATCGCGCCACGAGCACAACTCATGACTTTGCCATGAAGTATGGGCTCCAGAACCGTTTTGAGCTCGTCTTGGGTCTCAAAACAGTCGTTTTAGTTTTCCCATAATTTCGGGCTTTTCTATTTTACAGCCGCTTTAGTTTTTCCTTTAATTTAGGGCTTTTCTGTTTTACCTAATTTTTGTACTAGGGTTTCTATTATCTATTTAAAGACTTTCTATATGTAACAAAAGGTATATTTTAATAAAATAATTAATTTTGAGAGTTTTTCTTTTCTCTGGTGGATTCCAGAACTTGTTCTTTTTTTAGGATTAGCGCTTGCTAACCCTTTGCGATTTCCGACTGCGTCACATTCTCTAAAGAGAAAGAGTTGGTGCTTCCAACGGTATAATTATTACCATACCAAACAACAACGCCAGGGAGTAATTTTTTTTTTGATGAGGTATCGGATGAACTCGATAATTATAGGGACCATGTGAGAGCTAATTATTGGTAGGACTATAGCCAGATTGTACTCACCAACTAATTTTTCATAGAGTTCTACAAGTTGTTTTAGAGTTGGATCAAGAAGTACAAGATTGTAGAATTGAAAGTCAACCAAGTCGATAATTGATTGGTTTTGCAAATATAAGTCGAGGTAGTAGGAATTCAATCCTCCGATTGGAGCAATGGAAACCACATTGATAGATAGATTGATATCATATTTTAGTTTTCTTATAACTTCTCCAATACAATAGGAAAATTCATGTTCACTTGTTTTGATGACATCATAATGAATATCAATACCATCAATTAGATTGTCATAGAGACCAAGGACGACCCATTTGATCGACTCTATGGTTTTGTAAATCCATATATCTCTTTCAATTGGATCAAATGGAAATTCAGAGCCAACACCTCCTATGCTTATAACCACCCTTGCATGTGGAATACGTTCCTTCACCTTTTTCACCCATTCAACATTGAGTTCTTCAACGTTCCAAGTGGGATGGAAATTTCCTGTGCCTTTTCCATATACGTCATATTCTTCACTGGCAAACCTCAAAATGAAGTCAATATCTTTGAATTTGGAGATATTATTAATTGGAGGTGATTTATCATGTATGTATTGACGATAAATGGTCAAATCAATGTTTCCATAGTTACCCTTAGAAGACATTGTGACAATTACAAGAATTTGGAGGAGGAAATTATAATGAAATTAATTGCCTTTTCTTGGTGTTTGGAATGACAACCTCTTGATACCCTTTTATAAGGCTACATATCAATTTAATAAGTGTTGTAATGTGCATTCATACGTACATATTGAATTTAAATACTAGTAAATATATTATATGACTTACTCTGCTTACGTGGGCCTTTTTAAGTCATCTTCGTTAAAGTCAGATGAAAACTATATTTTGTTTTGGGTTTAATAACTTATTAATTTCTATAAAATTTTATTATTTTGTTTTGTGTCTATATATAAATTTATTGTGGCATTTTGATTTTCTGTCGTTTGGCGATTTTTAGTTTGTAGTTTATGTGTTTGTTGAAATGCATGAGAATGATTCGTTTTGTCAGTATCGTATTTTGAGTAATAAGTTTATGGAGACTATCGTCAAATTCAACATCTCAGCCTTACATATGACTTGACAACACATGATTGAATCGAACATGTTAGATACCACCTATAGTTGATATGGGCGAATATTAATAAATATTTTTTTTGAAGACGGATGAGATTAAAGACTTTGGATCTTGCATTATTTTTAATCGTTAGCCATATGTGGAAGAAACTGGTTTGATCGTTAGGATTAAATTTTTGGTTTGTTAATTTCTTATTGGTTTCTGAAATATTTATGTGAATCGTTTACGTATTTTTACTTTCTTGTTGATTTTAAAATATGGATGGAGAATGTTCCAACCTGTAATCTGTAAGACCCTTAATTTAAAATTAAATTATGGATTTAATATTAAGTGTATTTGGGAATATTTGTAAAATATTTTATATATGTATATTTTGTGTAAATATATATATATATATATATATATATATTTATTTTGGAGGTTGAATTAAAATTATTGGATGAAGGATAAATTAATTTAATTACGAGTGATTAAATTCCGGGCAGTTAATTAAGATGTTAACTGTTAATTACGATGAGAGTGGTTAAGTACCTGATGGTCAAAGCAATATTATAATATTAATGTTGGGTGAGGTGGCACATGCGTGTCTATATATATGAGTGAGAAGCTAGAAAAGGAAAGCAGAAAACACATTTCACTCCTTCCTTACTGCATGCGACAGAACCCTTCTTTCGTTTCTCTTTCTGTTTTCTGTGTTAGTGGTAACCAAAGAGTTGCTCAAAAGTCAAATTACTTGGAAATCCAAGCGCTGAACCAGCAAGTTTTTAGAACAAAAGTTGTTCCCCTCATCGTTAAAGAGCTAGATAACCCACTTTCGTAGCGAAGAACGCGGACGAGAGTTTCGCCGACTTTTGTCGCAATAATGTAAACGAGCGCAGAAAACGTAACAGAGGTAAGGGCACCTTCCACTTTCTAGATTGCATTTAGGGTTGTAAATGCATGTTGATGTGTGTTTTATATTTGATTTTTCTGGTCTGAAAACGAAACTGTGGTTGCATGTTGTTATAATGATGAATATGCATGCTGTTGATGTTTTTGATGATCTGTGATGTTTGCTGTTTTCGCTGATACAACATTGCTGTTTTGGTTGTGTTGAGATACTGAAAAGTGTCTTGCATGTTGATTTGGGAATGATCAAAATGCAAGTGTTTGAAAATGACTGTTCTGTTTTGGTGGTTATTTTTTAGGGTAAGGTTTTTACTGGTGTTGTTGACTCATTGCTGAGCTGAGGATGTGTATATGGTTTTATTGTGGTGAATAAAATCGTTTTATTGTGGGGTTGACTTTCTGTTTTGGTGGTTAAAGAAAACTGTGAGGTTATTCTGGTGTTGGTGATTATGTTTTTCTGCTGTGTTATAATCATTCTGGTGTTGATGGTGGTTTTTAAAAGAAAAGGATTTTAAAATGGGTGGAGGTGTTTCTGGAAAATCTATTGTTGTTGTGTTAATAAGAAATGTTATGAGTTTTCTTTGGTTTCAAAAGAATGGTGATGATGAAGTTCTTGAATTCTTTATTGATGTGGTGATAAATGCTTATTTTTCACTGTTTTAGCTTTTGTATTCAAATACAAGGAAGCTGTATTCGAATACAAATTGGTTTTTCTTCAAAATTCTAGTTTTAAACATTGGTTTATGAACTTAAGAGTTGGGGAAACATTGGGAAGGCTTGTGATGAATAAAAATGGAGTTTTTGAGATGGTTTGAGGTGGTGATGATGCAGTTCTTGAATTCTTTGTTGATGTGTGGAAAATGAAATTATTGAGATAGTTTGAGATGGTTTGAGATGGTCTGATGTGGTGATGAAGTGGCTGGATCTTTAGCTGGTATTTGCATACTGCTTTCAGTGAAGAGAAAACATTGCATGTCCATGCATTGCATAGTCAGATGGTGACCGCAATGGGCCACAGAGTTAATGCGGTAACCGTGATTGTCCGCGAAGTTAAGTAGTAACCACCGTGATGTGCTACGGAATGGCTGCGTGTTCGTGGTGGTCCATTCTATCCGTGTGAGGATTTAACTTCTGTATGTTCTGGCCTGTGAGAGGCTAACATACGTAAAACGTGTTGGTCTGTGAGCGACTGCACGTGTGCTGGTCTGTGAGAGACTGCACTGGTGCTGGTATGTGAGCGATTGCTCCTTGGTATACGTAAAACGTGCTGGTCTGTGAGCGACTGCACGGGTGCTGGTCCGTGAGAGACTGCACCATGGTCATGTTGGCTTGTTAGAGCCTAACATATATAAATCGTGCTGGTCCGTGAGAGACTGCACGTGTGCTGGTCTGTGAGCGACTGCACCTTGGTTATTCCAAGAAGATGTGTACATTGGCATATACATATTGCATGGGGTGGTTGACCGTGAGTCGTATTTTAATCTGAGTTGATGAGTGGGAATCGATGTGTGTAAGTACCTGATGAAATCTGAATTTCTAATGAATTGTTGTGATGGTTGAATTGATATTTGTACTTATAACATGATTTTCATATTGATTTGGTTGTTGTTTGAAAAGGTACAAATGTCATGTATTTTCAAAAATGAGCATCCTTATTTATCATCGTTGTTATATAATACGCCATGAATGTATCTGTTTTATCAGAAATAATTGCTTTGTGGTAATTGTTAATTTCGGTCGGTGACCCTTTACTATTATTGTGGAAAATTGGGCTTTGCCCTCAAATGCCCCCCAAACCCGTACCACCGATGGGTACCCAGACGACGACGGAAACGTCGCTAGATTTTCTTGACTGTCATTTGCGTACTGCTTGGGTATACAACCCCATCTCAAGCAGGGCGACTTACACGGGGAGATTGGCGAGGACTTGCAGGACCGACGGGGTAGCGGATTACGTAGAGCACACCCACGCGAGGATTGACTTTCCAGTACCTTCCAAATTGATATTGGAGGAGTACGGAGTTTTTGCGGACGCGGAGGATCCGACTGAAGGGGTTGAGACGGAGGCCACGGTGGGGGTGGTGACTCCTAACCTGGTAGCTGGAGAGGCTGTGCGTGAACCCGAGGCGGAAGAGAAGAATAAGGGACAGACGATAGCAGCAGTTGACATTCCGGGTCCATCTAGGACATGAGATGTTTGTTTTGAGATTCCGGCACCGCCGAAGCGACCCAGATCGTGGGTAGATCTGACTTTGGATGAGACTGATCCTTCCCTGTATGATGAGGAGGAAGACGTCACGTCGAGGCGAGCTGCGGAGTCAGACGAGACTTGTATGGGATGTGGAGGGTGAAGGTGCAAACACGAGAAGGGGGGTTGAATTGTGTTTGACTTAACTTAAAACTTTTCCTGTTTTAATACCTTCAAAACAAAACTTGATGTATAATTAAAACAGAGTTAGCAGCGGATAAAAATAAAAATAAAACTCACATATTTTATACTGGTTCACCGTTAACGAGGCTACGTCCAGTCCCTTCGCCTTGAAGGATTTCACTAATTCAAACTTGAATTACAACCTTGCTACTGACCCTCCAAGTCAGTCTTCTCAATAGTCTAACAATCCTAGACTTCTTGAGGAAAAACACCTCCTGTTCTTCAGCCAATCTGACACCCCAGATTGTAGAAGAAATCACAACACTATGAATCTAATTGCCAAGTAACCTGCTACCTCTACTGACTCCCACAGCTTGTAGACTCTACTTCAACAACTTAGATTTGACACAGTGGAACGAAAACAACAAGAGTACTTGCTTTAAAAACTGAGACTCAACAATTGATTATATGAAAATTTGAGAGTGTTTGCTTTTGAAGTGTATGACCCTTTTGTGATTTTCGATACTAAGTAATCTGCCTTGTGCCTCCTTTTATAGATGCTGATTTGGGCCTCTTCCAATCCTTAAATTCGAGCTAAATATAGCTGGATTCTCTGTAAAAATATCTTGACCAATTGGGCTTTATTTAAATAAAAATCATATCTTTTTAAGCCTTAGATTTGTTTCATATCTTAACTGGCCAATCAAATATGTGCATTGCTTCCCGCCACAGCTCCTGACTTCCATGCTACTCCACTTTAATTTAAAACGAATCTTTAACAATAATTTGATAAAAATATCTTCAGATCCTCACCATTGATTCCCATGATCAAATCTGCACCATGCGATATTCCACAGCTGGACCAGCCTGATTGCTAAGCTATTATCCTCCGAATTCGGCCATTCCTGGACCACACTTCATAGCCCTCTGATCTTCTGATTTCGGCCTTCCTGGATGCGCGCCTGATCAGCTATGAACTTCTGGATTCGGCCATTTCTGGACTGCACAGCCTGTCCCTCTGATTTCGGCCACTTCTGGGCCATGGTCTGATTTTCCGATCTTGACCATCACTGGACTCATAAAATTATTTCTGAACCATTGATCTGGATATTTTTACTCTGATCTGGACAGATTCTGGAATTTGGTCTAGAACAAACTGAAATAAACTTGATCAAAAAATATTTCAGTCTGGACATTTTACCTTTAATTTTGGACCAGGTCTGGGTTGATTCTGGAACTCATTTCTTTTGTTCTAGACTTAGTTCCATGCCCTAAATCATGCTATCTTATGGTCTGGGCCAAATCTGGATTGATCTTGATGTTCTGGACTCATAAACATACCTTCTAGTCAAGTCTGGAACAAGTCTGGGCTGTGTAATTTTTACTGTCAGGACATCTTCTGGTCAGAATAACTTCAGGAATAAAATTGATATTTGATTCCTGTTTGTCTTGATCAACTCTCCTTTTGGCAGGCTTTCCAATGATATGATCCATGTTTCATTCTGAATTTTATTCCTTCTGATATAGGCCTGCAAAGTTATCTTCTGGTTCAGTTTAGTCATCCTGAAACATCTTCTGGAAATTCCAGAATTCATTTTCCTTTGATCTTCTGCTTCTGATTTCTTCAGTTTCTGATGACATTTAATTTAATAATTCAAGGTATAAAATAAGTTTACATTGAGTGCTTTTGTAAACATCAAAATCCTAAGTCTTAGAACCTACTTGGTTCCAACAGAGGGAACCCTTGCTATTGTAGCTTTAGTGCATGATCAGTTTAGATTTGTTGTATAGGGTCTTGATTTCGGTGGATGTAATTATTTATTTTGAGAATTATTGTATAACTTTTCCGCCGATCTTTTCCGCATTCTGATACTGTTTAGTGGGCCGCAGGCCGGATGTTGTTTTGAGATGATTTGACATCGACTTTTGGAATGTATTAACTTTTATTATATTGAAAGTATTAATTCCCAAAGATTAATTACTTAGTTATGATGAAATTATTTAATTACGCTCGTCCTTTGAATTACGACGTATTATTTTATGAAATGACTTAATTTTAATTTTATTTTAATTAACTTGAATTAATTCGAAATTTTTTTTCTTTTATTTATTTTGGTTTAAAAAAAATACACTTGCGCTGTTTAAAAACTCGGGGTGTTACATAATCAATTTGATTATACTATTCTCATTTTAGCATTTTAATGAACTTTAGTTTTCTATTAAAAAAATTAAGGCTTAATTGTAGTTTTAGTCTCTCTATTTTCATTAACTTACAGAATTAGTCTCCTGTTTTAAAAATCGACAGTTTTAGTCTCTCCTTCAGATTTTTTAACTACAAATTGATTATGTGACATATTTTAAATGACGAAACATATGATATCATGATATTGAAACATCTAGATGAATTAATTATTTTTATGTCATTAATTAAATTACAAAAATCAATAATTTTCAAAGTTAAAACTAAAATTTTGAGTGTTTTATTGTAATTTTATGAGTGCTAATCATTTTATATCTACGTATCAAATATCATGTCATTTAAAACATGTCATATCACTATTTTTTACTAAAAAATTTATAATGATAGACCAAAATTTTCGGTTTTTAAAATAGGATGACTAAATTCTAAGAAATTCAAATTCTTCAATTACATTCTCTTCATTTATAAATTTTGTTGTTTGGATTGAACAATTGCTTATTTATAAGTTGGGATATTTTTATAAATTTTTAAATGTTTTGGGGCGAAACTGAAATATTGGAAAAAATGAAGGACCATTTTGCATATTTTTGGACCAATTTGAAAAATTAAAAAAATTTGGGGTCTAATTTGCCAAGAAATATAAGGACTAATGTGCAACTTTTCAAACATATATTGTCAAAATTGTAAATTTGATAAAATTATATGTCCGTTTTATCATTCATATGTATTATAAAGTAAAGATGAAATTTAAATTTTTTCACTTCATTTTAAAAATTCTCGAAATTTATTATCCAAATCAGATAATTTACAATAAAAAATTTAAATTCATCTAAAAAATTAGATTTCTCCAAAATATTTTCTCATTTAAACACACTCTAAGGATGTAGGTCAACCATGAGTTGGAAACATTTTTAACTATACTACTAATATTGATTAATGAAATTTTAAGATTTTCCTGAGAGAAAAACTTGTCCATCCATATCATAATGATTGACCCATTTAAGAAATATATATATAAATAAAAGAGAAAAAATAACACTTTTCTTAAATTACCCTAATTTAATATTTGTGTATTTACCGTTACCATAAATGTAAAGTGAGACATTGACTTGATATTAATACAAGTAACATTAACTAAAATGTACAATAGAAAAAATCTCAAGGATTATTTATTTTAGATTTTTCAAAAAGGTCATGTGATAAAGTTTCACCGTATAAATTATCTATGAATCTATCTATATATCTATCTGAGTCCTCTACTTTAGAGTAGTACATCGCTTTCCTCCCTCTGGTGAACAACTTTATGGATTGTTGAGTCTTGCAACTTCATTTGGTCGACCAAGTGTATCTACATAACAAAATGTGTAACACCTCAATTTTTATAATAAACTATTTTATTAATGAAATAGAATTTTAAATAATTAATTTGATGTTAAAATTATTTTAGAATATATGTTGATAAATTTTGTGATTAATTTTCTTTATGTGTGTGCACATATCTATATTTTAATTATTTCTAAGTATCTCTTATTTTAATTATTTGTTTTGTAAATAATTATCTTGGAATAATAGTAATATCAATATTAATTTTATTTATTTTTATATAGTTGCTATAGTATGATGATTTTATACATATTTATTGTGATTTAGTAATTAATATAAATTGTTGATGTTATATTTATTTATTTATTTTAACTTTGACTACTCTATAAAGATGATATATTTTTATGTGATCATTTTAAAAAAATATTATAGTAATAATTATAGTTATTATTTTGAATATGAGAATTTTGATTAAAATTATATTTATCTATGTTAAGGAAAAATAATATTATGTCAAAATGATTATTTTGGAGAAAAAATTTCTAACTTAAATGACTAAAATAAATTATTTGTTTACTTTTAGAAATACTAGATAATGGACTTTGGACCAGACAACTATTTACACTCTTATTTTTCACTTCTGCATATTAATTTGGGCTATTATCATTGCTGAATTGGATTTTTCTTTCTGACACCTGCGAGTTGCTCTTTACACCCTTATTTCTGCCTCAGATTGGACTCTCTTATATTGGGCCTTATAGTCTATTTTACTTCTGCACCTATACACTGTTTATCTACACCCCTCAATCTGTAATTAAAAAAAATAAAACAGAAGGCAAGAGCAGCGCAGCCGTGCATCAACACCCTCTTCCTCTCAAATTCATCCCATCAATTCCTTGTTATTTGAATCGATCCCAACTTCTATCCCACACAAAATCGGCCACTGAATCCATTTTTGGCATCAATTTTATCAATCGTAGCTCAGTTTCATCAGAAACATCTGCACTATTTTTCTTAGGCGAGCTGTTTTTGGCCGATTCCGATCAACATGTTTGTCGTATCAAAAAACTGACATCCTTTTTGGATTCCTCTCGTCGAAACCTTCAAGAAGCACTACTCATTTGTATTTTTCGGTAAAGTTGACGTCGGACCCTTTCGGCGCTCCGACGAGTCGTCACGTCTCAGAGATTTTGTGAAATCACCGTTTATTTGGATTCGCTCCCTGTACGACGTCGATCTACGGTTGCCGTTGAAAACTTCCATTGATTTATGTTATTACAGAAAGCGTCTAAGTAAGGTAAGGGGTGAGGGAGCGTTTGAATTCATGAGTATAATATATTGTGAGATGGACGGGAAAACCGTATTTCCAACGATTCATCAGGGGCTTGCTACGTACGGCAGTAGCCATTTGAGAGATAAATTGATTAATGTAAAAATATGAGAATTGTGAGACTAAAATTTGGAATAAAAATATTTATAAAGTGTTGATCGATTTAATTTTGTTAAATGTGTGGTATTTGATATTATCGTGATGTTTGATTTATTTTCATTAAATGTGTGATATTTGATATTATTGTGATATTGGATGTCGAATGAATTTTATGTTTGTTTGATTAGAGGAGATTTTGTGATGTGATAATAAAAGATGGATACATTGTAATGAGTTTATGTGATGATGATGATGTATGATTAATAATAGTGATGTTATAAACTTGTGATGAGGATACTGAAGTAACCCCATAATTGATGAAATATTGATGATTACAATTTGTGTTTGAGACGATGGTCTTAATGGAGTATCATAGGCCAACGAGGGGAGAAAATAAATATTGAGAATTTTTGAAGTGGAGATTATTTTGTCATCATATAGGTAGGGCCTGACAAGCCTAGTGATTCCGAGGAAGTACAACTGAATTGAGCCTGATCGTGGCGGTCTACTATTGAGCCTTAAGGCAAGATTGTAAGACCTTGGAGGTATTCAGGTGGGGAATTCCTAGGTGACTTGGGGGTAGCACTCCAAATGTCGGGAGCTACCACGCAACACACGTTTACCTAGACTGTCGCGTATATGTGTCTCGGGTTGAGTTGAGGGGATCTATGAGGACATGGCCAATTTGAATTGTCCGTCCACCGGGATGGTGGCATAGTATCAAGCCTCCTAACCAAGTACTTCAGAGTTAGAATGGTACCACATTGTGAAGTAAAGTCTAAGCTCATGCATAGCATTGCATCTTCTTGTGATTGTTTTGTTGTGATTAATATGTATCGTGTGCGATAATAATTTCTCTTAGCTGGTTTGATGTTATAGTAAAATATATTGATTTCTATTTAGTGATTTTGACTTTATAATGTGATGTTTCTTTTCTTGAAGAATGTTTGTATAATGATACGGTTTGTTATGATTAATTGCGTGTTCTTGTTACTTATATTATACTATAAGCATGATTTCGAAACTCACCTCCTTCGTTGTTTGTGTTCGACTGGCTTGGCTCTGCGTTTGCGAAATCGCAATTATTACAGGTTAATGAGTCTTGAAGTTCAAGTTTAGGAGAAACTCTGCTCTGATAGGTGACACCAGGAATAAGGGTTGTAAATTGTATTTTACTTTTACTTTTTATTAGAAACGACTTTTTGGTATGAAAATCTTATAAGTACTAGTTAGTTTTTGAAATTAAATTAAAAAAAAAAACTATAGCTAAGTCAAGTTTGTTCGTATTGTACTATTTTAGTTGAGGAACAAAGTTGAATTTTTACATGTGTATTTAGAGGAACGTGATATCCTAAATTAGTTATAAAAATTCTTATTTTGTTGGAAACATATTTCTTTATCCGCTGCGAATTATGTTTTAATAAAAAAATCTAGTATAAATTACTATATATGTTGTTTTGGGGTTTATGGTGTCACATTAGTGGTATCAGAGCAGGTCTGTCCAATCAGGCCGAGTGGGTCGAATGTCGATTCGGTGTTAGTCAAATGTTTATCGTGTCATGTTTTATTTGTCTATCATGTTTTATTTTTTTTCCGTTATATTATTATGTTATGTGTTATATGTGTTTGTATCATTGTACATATTTTTGAAGTTACTAATTAACAATTTACTATGTTCTTACTCTGATTGTGTTGTGGATTCTAAGTTATTACCTAGGTGATTAAATATACTAGGAAATTCTTTGTTAAAATGTGAGTTAATTTGAATTGTTGACTTGATTAAGTTAATTGCCTTTTGATTGGACTTGTGTTTCTAACTATGATTATTTGCTCTTTTGTTATAGTGGATAGTTAGAAATAAATTTTTTTTTTTGATTGACTAGCTATATGTTTGAAATTATTAATCAAGGTAATACTAATTATCGATTGATAGACCTTGTCTTTGGGGAGGTAACATGATTATTAAAGTTTTTATCTTGCTAATGAAATTAATTTAGAATGTTAGTAGTAGTTTTGAAACATTAGGAAATTCATATTATTAATAATAATAATTCTTGATTATTAGAGATTGGTAAAACTTAGAATTATTATTTTTTTGAAAAAAAATGACATTTTGAAGGAGTTAAAGTTGACTCATTTTGTACAAGAAAATAACTTATGTTGAATTACTCTTTATTATTTTAAAGAAATTAAATAGAGTTAAATTTTTGTTGATTTATAAATAACAATAGTTATATACTATTGATTTTATGTAATGTTTAAAATAGCTGAAATTTTACATCATATTTTACTACGGGTCTCTTAAGAAAATAAAAAAGATTTGTTGTTATATTCGTTTAGAGGGGGCTGATGTGAATATTGAATTGTGAGCGTGTTGAGATATTTGTTTGAAATGATTGATTTACTGATTCTGATATTATGAACTCATTAGAGTTTAACTTGATGTTAGAGTTTTAGATTTTAAGGACTCATTAGTGATTTAAAATGGTACTAATAAAAAAAACTTGTGAGTGTTTTCATTGCTATTGTTATTGGTTTTAAGATAATGTTGTAGATGTTATTGTCAATAAAAAAATCTTGTCTTCAAAAATATTTATAAAATTTTAACATTCAGTTTTTATATGGGCACAAAACTTGATTTTATCAAAAGTTAAAATCACTTGAAATGTTGATGGTAGTGAATTTTAATAGTGTGAATTACTTAAAACCGTTGATGGTTGTATCTAGATGATTAAAGTTTTGATATTGCTTTTGAAATTAAATTAAGACGTTCGTCATTATTTTGAAATAGTAGAAAATTCATATTATTAGCAATAGTAATTCTTGAATATTCAAGGTTGGTTGAATTTTTTTAAGTTAGACTTTTAGAAGAAGAAGAAAAAAATTGTAAACGAGTTAAAGTTGATTTTTTTTAATGGAAAATACGTAATATTTAATGTTTTAATTGTTGATTTATTTTAAAGAATTAAATTGTGTCGGAGTTGTCATGATTCATAAAATTGAAAGAAAACAAATATATCACCATTATTTTATTTAAAATTTAGAGTAATAAATGATCTACTTCAAGTCTTACTGTGTGTTGTTTTTAAGAAAATTAAAAAGACTTGTTATAGTAATAGTGTTGAGAAAATAAGTAAATAAATTGGAACTATTTTGGAAGTGTTAATTAATTGAAAATTTTCCTATTTATCTATATATAGTTTAAATTTTGTTTCAAAATATAAGTTGAAAATAATAATTTTTATAGTGATTAATTATTTAGAAATATGTTTTGATGATTAAGGTACGAGTGAAATTTTAGAAATCTTATAGATTTTAAAAATACACATGATTTATTTTATTTTTATTGTATTTAGAAACATGATTTATTTTAGTTGTTTTTATTTAGACGTGATTTATTGAAAAGTTATTTAAGGAAAAAAATTTGAATTCTCAATGATATTTTTGTGCTAAATGATTAATGATATATTTTATGATAATTTAAGTCTAGAAATCAATTTTTAGAATGATGTGTAACCTTTAAAGTGACTTATGCACTACTTGATTCAATTTGGTTAGGTAACATGTTGTATCTTTTAGTAAATAATTATTTATCTTATCAGCTATTTGGAAAATCTCTGTTTTAGTTTATTGTAACTTTTAAGTGATGATGATTAATTCAAAAGGAAATTTAATCATGGTCAATTTAGAGCAATTAGACTTCTATGAGAAGATGTTACATGTTTAGAATCATTGTTTGAGTTATGAGATGAACGTAAAATCTTGGTGTCAATTTTTGGATTAGTTATGTGAATGTGTATATGAGTATGTAAATATTAAATTGTTTGTGCTTCAAGTGTTCTAATTGTTGAGAATTAGTGCATAGAGCTAGAGTAATCGAGAGCATTTAAAAGTGAAATAGTTCTATATTTTTTTTATCGGATTATTGATTATATATTGATGTAAGCATCGTTGTTACTACTTGTAAGTTACAAATAAATTATTGTGAATGTGTAATTAAGTGAATTTTTAACTTGAAGTAAGGAGTAGGAGTTGTGGCGCCGCCTTCGCACTCCTGAATCATGTTAAAATTACTCTTAGTTACTCATGTTTGAATTTGATTGATTATAGTTATAGTTGCTTTAACTAATTGACTCCATGAGTAGGAGGGACTAGCTACCCTGATGACTCATTGTCGATGAAAGAGACAACGATAACTCATTATTTTGTTAGAAGTGCTTTTTAATTTTATTCTTTAAATAGTTGAAAAACATGTTCATTGCTTATGTCAATTGAATGAATTTAATTATTAAATGTATGTTATTATGAAATAGTATCTTTATCATTCATTTTTTTTATAAAGTGATTGATTGTAAATCTATTATAATGTTATTAAGTTGTTAGATGTGTTTATATTTTAAATATTGCTCTCTTTGTCAGACTTAAGTTAAATTTGTTGAGTATTTGGTGATAGGACCTAAACTTTATTTTGAGGAGTAAAACTAGTAATATTTTGTTTCAAAAGAATAGTTGAAATTGACAATTTACTTGGAATGTGTTTCATTTAACCCAACAAAATGAACTAAGCTATTATTAACTAAATCTATCTGTTATGTTTTATATGTAAATTATAGTGAGTAACTTTGGTATTTTTTTTTCATAATTGAGTGAATGTGATATGCGTTTAATTGATTTATTGTGTCATGCTAGCCTATCATTCTAACTTAATTGATTTTTGACACACTGTGCTTAAACGAATAGTGAATGCCTTATATATGCTTATTATATCTTTGGTGAACTAAATTTTAATATTGAGAGTATTTAGTTAGATATCTGTTTGCTTATTATTCACTATAAATTTCGAGGACGAAATTTTTTTTAACAAGGGGAGAATTGTAACACCCCAATTTTTATAATAAACTATTTTATTAATGAAATAGAATTTTAAATAATTAATTTGATGTTAAAATTATTTTAGAATATATGTTGATTAATTTTGTGATTAAATTTCTTTATGTGTGTGCACATATCTATATTTTAATTATTTCTAAGTATCTCTTATTTTAATTATTTGTTTTGTAAATAATTATCTTGGAATAATAGTAATATCAATATTAATTTTATTTATTTTTATATAGTTGCTATAGTATGATGATTTTATACATATTTATTGTGATTTAGTAATTAATATAAATTGTTGATGTTATATTTATTTATTTATTTTAACTTTGACTACTCTATAAAGATGATATATTTTTATGTGATCATTTAAAAAAAAATATTATAGTAATAATTATAGTTATTATTTTGAATATGAGAATTTTGGTTAAAATTATATTTATCTATGTTAAGGAAAAATAATATTATGTCAAAATGATTATTTTGGAGAAAAAATTTCTAACTTAAATGACTAAAATAAATTATTTGTTTACTTTTAGAAATACTAGATAATGGACTTTGGACCAGACAACTATTTACACCCTTATTTTTTCACTTCTGCATATTAATTTGGGCTATTATCATTGCTGAATTGGATTTTTCTTTCTGACACCTGCGAGTTGCTCTTTACACCCTTATTTCTGCCTCAGATTGAACTCTCTTATATTGGGCCTTATAGTCTATTTTACTTCTGCACCTGTACACTGTTTATCTACACCCCTCAACCTGTAATTAAAAAAAATAAAACAGAAGGCAACAGCAGCGTAGCCGTGCATCAACACCCTTTTCCTCTCAAATTCATCCCATCAATTCCTTGTTATTTGAATCAATCCCAACTTCTATCCCACACAAAATCGGCCACTGAATCCATTTTTGGCATCAATTTTATCAATCGTAGCTCCGTTTCATCAGAAACAGCTGCACTATTTTTCTTGGGCGAGCTATTTTTGGCCGATTCCAATCAACATGTTTGTCGTATCAAAAAACTGACATCGTTTTTGATTTCCTCTCGTCTAAACCTTCAAGAAGCACTACTCATTTGTATTTTTCGGTGAAGTTGACGTCGGACCCTTCCGGTGCTCCGACGAGTTGTGACGTCTCAGAGATTTTGTAAAATCGCCGTTTATTTGGATTCGCTCCCTGTACGTCGTCGATCTACGGTTGCCGTTGAAAACTTCCATTGATTTCTGTTATTACAGAAAGCGTCTAAGTAAGGTAAGGGGTGAGGGAGCGTTTGAATTCATGAGTATAATATATTGTGAGATGGACGGGAAAACCGTATTTCCAACGATTCATCAGGGGCTTGCTACGTACGGCAGTAGCCCTTTGAGAGATAAATTGATTAATGTGAAAATATGAGAATTGTGAGATTTAAATTTGGAATAAAAATATTTATAAAGTGTTGATCGATTTAATTTTGTTAAATGTGTGATATTTGATATTATCGTGATGTTTGATTTATTTTCATTAAATGTGTGATATTTGATATTATTGTGATATTGGATGTCGAATGAATTTTATGTTTGTTTGATTAGAGGAGATTTTGTGATGTGATAATAAAAGATGGATACATTGTAATGAGTTTATGTGATGATGATGATGTATGATTAATAATAGTGATGTTATAAACTTGTGATGAGGATACTGAAGTAACCCCATAATTGATGAAATATTGATGATTACAATTTGTGTTTGAGACGATGGTCTTAATGGAGTATCATAGGCCAACAAGGGGAGAAAATAAATATTGAGAATTTTTGAAGTGGAGATTATTTTGTCATCATATAGGTAAGGCCTGACAAGCCTAGTGATTCCGGGGAAGTACAACTGAATTGAGCCTGATCGTGGCAGTCTACTATTGAGCCTTAAAGCAAGATTGTTAGACCTTGGAGGTATTCGGGTGGGGAATTCCTAGGTGACTTGGAGGTAGCACTCCAAATGTCGGGAGCTACCACGTAACACACGTTTACCTAGACTGTCGCGTATATGTGTCTCGGGTTGAGTTGAGGGTATCTATGAGGACATGGCCAATTTGAATTGTCCGTCCACCGGGATGGTGGCATAGTATCAAGCCTCCTAACCAAGTTCTTTAGAGTTAGAATGGTACCACATTGTGAAGTAAATTCTAAGCTCATGCATAGCATTGCATCTTCTTGTGATTGTTTTGTTGTGATTAATATGTATCGTGTGTGATAATAATTTCTCTTAGATGATTTGATGTTATAATGAAATATATTGATTTCTATTTAGTGATTTTGACTTTATAATGTGATGTTTCTTTTCTTGAAGAATGTTTGTATAATGATACAGTTTGTTATGATTAATTGCGTGTTCTTGTTACTTATATTATACTATAAGCATGATTTCGAAACTCACCTCCTTCGTTGTTTGTGTTCGACTGGCTTGGCCCTGCGTTTGCGAAATCGCAGTTATTACAGGTTAATGAGTCTTGAAGTTCAAGTTTGGGAGAAACTCCGCTCTGATAGGTGATACCGGGAATAAGGATTGTAAATTGTATTTTACTTTTACTTTTTATTAGAAACGACTTTTTGGTATGAAAATCTTATAAGTACTAGTTAGTTTTTGAAATTAAATTAAAAAAAAAAACTATAGCTAAGTCAAGTTTGTTCGTATTGTACTATTTTAGTTGAGGAACAAAGTTGAATTTTTACATGTGTATTTAGAAGAACGTGATATCCTAAATTAGTTATAAAAATTCTTATTTTGTTGGAAACATATTTCTTTATCCGCTGCGAATTCTGTTTTAATAAAAAAATCTAGTATAAATTACTATATATGTTGTTTTGGGGTTTAGGGTGTCACAAAATGAATCTAAGAACAGCGAGCCGTCCCGAAGTCGTGCTTTAGCCCACGGAAATGCGGCAGACGCTCATCGATTTTGTGCTCCCAGTCGTCATAGAGAGCTACCTCCAGCGCACGCTTAACATCCTGCGGATCCTCGAGAGTTACCCCTTCTTCTGCAATAGAATGTGGGCTTTTTCAATTATGGCCGATTCTTCCTTTTCGCAGGCCTCCCTGATAGCCTCAACTGCGCTATATATGCGGGCGTGCTCTCGCGCCCTAGCCTTCTGCTCTTGGGCAGCGAGGTTCTCCCAAATAAATGAGATCTCAAGGGCATAGTTTTTGTGCCGGAAATCTTTGCTATAAAATTACGCTCATCTCAATTTTTCAATTTTTCCATATTCTCTCAAGTTCGTACGTTGTTCATACTACTATGTTGGTACTAAACAACACCAAGCTATGTTAGGTTTTTGACCTACTACAGTAACAATATTTTCAAGAAGATTTGTAACTTATATTGTTTTTAAAAAATTCTTGAAAACTTTATTTTTAATAAAAAAAATAGTTTAAAACATAATTCAAATAGTTTTCTAAAAGAAAGAGAAGATAAATGAGCAATAAAATAAGAAATAGACACTGTAGAAAAGAAAAATGAGAACAAAAGACCGACATGAACATGTATTCAAATAATAATAATTTTCCTCGTCATAATTGATAAATAGCATTTTTTTATTACTAGTTACAAGAATTATTAATATTTTATTGAGAAGAATATCAAACATGCAATCTTTTTATTATTCTACTTCTTAATTAGTTCACTTTCAATCACCAAATCAATAATATTCCTTTATTGTATGAAATCATTGGTATCAATAACGATTGTTCATCCTATGGTTGTTAATAGGAACTGTTTTACTTCGTCGTTCATACTATGGTTGTTTAGAGGAACTGTTTTACTTGGTCACTAAAATTGATCAATTAATTTTGCAATCACGTTACATGTGTAGATTTTTTTTCTAATCACAAGTCAAAGTGTGTAGATGAAATCTATACTATGATATTCTCAACCAAAATAAATTATTATAAGATATGCGTGCAATTATTTATATATATATCATCGAGATTAGAAAATATAAATAACTCAATTAATTAAATTAAATATATTATTATAATTTTTCTTTATTTCATACTTGCATTATGTTTCTGGTAAAAAAAAGAAAATAATGTTATTATGTTTACACTATGGTTGTTAGGATAATTAAATAATTGCATTAAGTAGAAAAAAAAATTGCGTAAAAAAAAAAGGGTAATTAAATAATTTTTATATGCAAAGTTTATATAGTCAATAAAAAACCACAAATTACTATAATTAACTATAACTTTATACTTAATTTGTATAACTAATTAATTACCTACTATATCTTATATCTCAATGCAAGTTGGAATGCACATAATACATTTTTAGTTTAAAAAATTCGAAATACACAAATGTCAGAAATTCAACCGTTGAAAAGACTGCAAAATTTGTAAATACATCAGTTAAAGAAAATATAAAATGTTGATAACGCTAGAAAGAATGAAATTTTCTTAATCATCCATCACTTTTATGGATAGAAGTTAAATTATCAATTAAGCTTAAAAGATTGAAATTTAATAACCATCCATCTTCTTTATGAATATAAGCTAAAATATCAATTAGGTTAAAAAGAATCAAATTTACTTAACCATCTATTTTTTTATGAATAGAAACTAAAATGTCGATTAGGCTCCAACAAGTAAAATTTTCTTAACCATCCATTTTAGCAAAAATGAATTAAATTTGATTAACCATTGAAAATTACTCTTTGATGAGAATTTTCAATACTCGTCAATTCTCTATTTGGGTCTTCATTATCTCTTGATTTGGGTATTCACTATCTCTTCACAATTAATTACTTTCCTAGTCCAAAAGCAATCACATGTCCGTTAGGATGAAGGATGGAAAGTTGGAACACCTTAAACAACCAGTAGTAACATTGACACACAATGGTTGAAATTGGAAGGGTCATCCACCTCATTGAAACGTACATGGTAATGAAAATTTTCTCAAGAAAATTTTAGAAATAATTTAACGGAATAATTATTGCTCGAATTCTATATTAGAATCTTGATATAAGTCATGGAAAAGAGAAAATATTTATATTGAAAGTAAAGTAAATTCTATATTGATAAAATAGTTAAAGATACAAAATGAATACATGATATGCTCTATATATAGAGCTAGACTTAATAGACTAACCACTTAGAAACTAATTCTAATACCATATTAAGTTTTTGAGTTATACCAATACACCCCTCCTGCCCAACACTATTGAGTTTGGTCAAGAATATAAATGATGGGTGGTCCGGTTGATAGATTTTGATATCATTACTTTTCTTGATATAATTTACTGATGAGAGACAGGTGAATAAAAGTAAAATAGATATCATATTGACTAATGAAAGAATGACAAAATGATTTAATTCGAATGATAGACAAGGCTTATGTAGATAATGAGAAACAACTCATTAATATAACTAATTAGCTAATGTGCTTAACTTGTATAACTAATTAACTAATATGTCTAAAAACTATACTACTACTATAAGTTAATCAAATTTTAAGATTTTATTAGTCAAAAGTGTCACATCCTAAACCATAATATATATCATTTTCTTTCCGTTTTTCATAAGTAGGAAATACTAAATGAAAATTTTCCTCCATTTTAAAATACATTCAAGATATAAGATGTCACAACACAATTCATTCATCACAAGGTTGCAAATTAAAATATTAATTTAACCATAATAGTAGAAAATTCAAACGATTAAGCCATATACCAATATATAGAAACACATGGATAATTAACAAAATCACTCAACCTTGAGTAACCTATCAAAGTTGAATCCAATATGTTTTGATGTAAAAAATGTCACAATTATTTTACATAAAATGAAATAGTAATTCACCAAACATTGTCGGCTTCTACTAATCACCTGCACTTGAAGGAACATTTGCATCATTGTAGCGTCAATCACAATCAAAACATAACGTGAGTATATCGAAATCACAACAGTGGTACAGTGGAATAACAAACTTGTGACACATTTGCCATATAAAATATCTCATTTAACACATAATTAGACATATCATAGGTTACTTCACAATTCATGTATAATGATATCAATGCAATGTTATGTTCACTTGATGCAACACTTCAATGTCATATGGTACCAAAACTACTCGGTAAGGAGATACACTACTATGCCACAACACAAGTGGTCTCTCGACCACATATGCAAACATGTCCTCATAAATCTGATTGACGCATCCCAAGACTCATATAAATGATCACCATGAGTTAACCAGGGTTGCACGAGAGCTCTCGAAATTTAAGAAATTAACCCTAGTCACCTTCCCTAGAATACCTTGAGGTCTCTAATCTCCTCCTCAAGCTTGAGTATTTCCTCCACCGTCAGACTTATTCAGTTGTACTTTCCAAACATTAGATCAAAGATCCTGACGTCGCTAATAAATATTTAGGTATGTTGGATAGAATTTATCACATATATCATCATTCCCTCAACGTCTTAAGTCATTCCTTATACAAAGGGGACCATCATAGACATGAGTTGGATATACCACATGTTCACAATTTACATAATACAACATGTCACTTGTGATATCACAGTTCAAATCACATACATGTATCACATTTCATATCAATATCATAGTTCATATCACATATCACATATCATATTATATTATTAATAATACGTTCAAGTAATATGAATTATTACCACAACATCTCAATAAATGATAACCACACATCATAATATCTCACCATAATAATTTCTATCTCATGTTATGGTTGAGTTGCACAACGAACCTATATCACAATACCACACAAATTTCTCTCTAATGAACACACGTAATTGTTTCGCATGATGAAGAAATCAATTTCAAGGGATTTTTTCGACCATTATGCGTCACACGATTGCATCTTCTCCACACGGTGAAGACGGTCAAAATGAGTTGACTCAGTTGGCATGCAAAAAGAAACGTCTTAAAATTGTTGTTGTTGAGTTTCGAAAAACTGTTTTTAAAATAATTTTCAGCCTATCAACCACCTAGTTGAGTCACAAGCTAAGTTGTTGTCTTTGAGACATTGCGTAGTGCAAGACAGACAATCAACCACGATATTGTACTCATAAGACCACTCATAAATCGAAGCGACTACGACACCAAAATTACTCTAAAACTGAAAGGAAAATGGTATTGGGACCACTCAATAAAAAAAGCAAGAGACAAAAAGAAAAGAGTGAAGTGGCTCAAAAGTGCATCCAGATAAGAGAAAAAAATTAGGAATTACATCAAAATTTGATGTGTTTTTCACAAGAGTTTGACACTCTTTATATAGTGATGGAAGTTATCTTATATATGTAAATTAACTATTCAATGTGGGACTTTTATATTCATAGAGTTGAAAGGTAATCAATATATAAAAACTTTCCAACACTCCATATTTTTTCAAGTCACATTTAAGTTCCAACAATAGATACCTTAAACAACATGGATTAGAACCAAACAATAAAAAAAACAACACAATGGCAGAAGGACAACATTAGCTTAAACATACTTTTAGCTTTAGAAGGAACTCAAAAATACGTTTTCTTGTTGTATGAAAAGGATTTTAGTATGAAAAATGCTAAAATCAATTACCAACCGTGGCCTTAAAATAACAATGATCAAGAATTAGAATCTTAACTCCAAATAGACATGCAAAGAAATAAATGCGAAAAAGCTAATGACAAAATATACCTCGGATTTTAAAAACAAGTTCGTTGGTTGCATGCAAATGAGTTAAATGTCACACCTTTTACTCCAAAAAAATAAATTAAAATAGCTGAATCAACGCAAGCATAGTAAAATACGGTCTAATTAAAAACTTAGTTAGAATAAATATCACAACTAAAATGTGAAAATAACTTATAAACCAAGTAAAATAGAATTCAATTCGAATTTCATATAATCTCATGCACTTCTAAATCCTACAATAACATAAATTCAAGTTTGTCAAACATGGAACCTATAACAAAATATGATAAGTTTTTTTTACTTCTCTTGCTCGTAACTTTTACCATTATTTGTAGCTTTTTTGTTCAACCGTGGTGCTAATGAATAAAGGGTTTTGGTCATAATTGATTTTTTTTGGTTTCTACGTTGGATCATGGAATCTTGGATTCAATTTGATTTATTGAATTGGTATCTTTCAATCGACCCTTCTATTTTTTTTTCCTGTGTTCTAATTTCTTCAATCTCCATATCTTTTTACTGCATTTTGATTTTTGGGATTATCTCATGATCTATTCAACAAAATAAAAATGTGATTTTTTTTTAATTTACTTATTTTATAAAAAATGATGTTAATTTATGGTTTGTATTTTTTTAATAATGTTAATTAGATTAAAATCGAGGTTGATTAAAAAATATTAGTAAGTGCAAGTTATCGTGTCACATTAACGTATTTTGAACACCAAACTTAAATGAAATACTGAAGTTGAAAAATCTGAAATAATTAAGGCAAAATCTAAAAAAGAAAATCACAAAGATTAAAACTGAATTTTGCTCATATATTATAAGAACCAAAGTACTATCAACCAAATAGAAAATTAAATCTAACCAAGAACGGTGAATCGAGTGACATATAAAAACATAATAGATAGATTGATATCATATTTTAGTTTTCTTATAACTTCTCCAATACAATAGGAAAATTCATGTTCACTTGTTTTGATGACATCATAATGAATATCAATACCATCAATTAGATTGTCATAGAGACCAAGGACGACCCATTTGATCGACTCTATGGCTTTGTAAATCCATATATCTCTTTCAATTGGATCAAATGGAAATTCAGAGCCAACATCTCCTATGCTTATAACCACCCTTGCCTGTGGAATACGTTCCTTCACCTTTTTCACCCATTCAACATTGAGTTCTTCAACGTTCCAAGTGGGATGGAAATTTCCTGTGCCTTTTCCATATACGTCATATTCTTCACTGGCAAACCTCAAAATGAAGTCAATATCTTTGAATTTGGAGATATTATTAATTGGAGGTGATTTATCATGTATGTATTGACGATAAATGGTCAAATCAATGTTTCCATTGTTACCATTAGAAGACATTGTGACAATTATAAGAATTTGGAGGAGAAAATTATAATGAAATTAATTGCCTTTTCTTGGTGTTTGGAATGACAACCTCTTGATACCCTTTTATAAGGCTACATATCAATTTAATAAGTGTTGTAACGTGCATTCATATCTACTAGTAAATATATTATATGACTTCCTCCGCTTACGTGGGCCTTTTTAAGTCATCTTCGTTAAAGTCAGATGAAAACTATATTTTGTTTTGGGTTTAATAACTTTTTAATTTCTATAAAATTTTAATATTTTGTTGTGTCTATATATAAATTTATTGTGGCGTTTTGATTTTCTGTCTGGTTGCGATTTTTAGTTTGTTTTAAGTTTGTATTTTACGTGTTTGTTGAAATGCATGGGAATGACTCCTTTTGTCAGTACCGTATTTTGAGTAATAAGTTTATGGAGACTATCGTCAAATTCAACTTCTCAACCTTACATATGACTGGACAACACATGATTGATTCGAACATGCATGTTAGATACCACCTATAGTTGATGTGGGCGAATATTAAAAAATATTTTTTTCGAAGACGGATGAGATTAAAGACTGTGGATCTTGCATTATTTTTAATCATTAGCCATATGTGAAAGAAACTAGTTTGTTCGTTAGGATTAAAGTTTTGGTTTGTTAATTTCTTATTGGTTTCTGAAATATTTATGTGAATGATTTTCGTATTTTTACTTTCTTGTTGATTTTAAAATATGGATGGAGAATGTTCCAACTTGTGATCAATTTGATTATACTATTCTCATTTTAGCATTTTAATGAATTTTAGTTTTCTATCCAAAAAAATTAAGGCTTAATTGTAGTTTTGGTCTCTCTATTTTCATTAACTTACAGAATTAGTCTCTTATTTTAAAAACCGATAGTTTTGGTCTCTCATTCAGATTTTTTAACTACAAATAGATTATGTGACATATTTTAAAGGACGAAACATATGATATCATTATATTGAAACATCTAGATGAATTAATTATTCTTATTTCATTAATTAAATTACAAAAATCAATAATTTTCAAAGTTAAAACTAAAGTTTTTAGAGTGTTTTATTGTAATTTTATGAGTGTTAATCATTTTATATCATCGTATCAAATGTCATGTCATTTAAAACATGTCACATCACTATTATTTACTAAAAAATTTATAATGAGAGACCAAAATTGTCGGTTTTTAAAATAGGATGACTAAATTCTAAGCAATTCAAATTCTTCAATTACATTCTCTTCATTTATAAATTTTGTTGTTTGGATTGAACAATTGCTTATTTATAAGTTGGGAAATTTTTATAAATTTTTAAATGTTTTGGGGCGAAACTGAAATATTGGAAAAAATGAAGGACCATTTTGCATATTTTTGGACCAATTTGAAAAATTAAAAAACTTTGGGGTCTAATTTGCCAAAAAATACAAGAACTAATGTGCGACTTTTCAAACATATATTGTCAAAGTTGTAAATTTGATAAAATTATATGTCCGTTTTATGATTCATATGTACTATAAAGTAAAGATGAAATTTAAAATTTTTAGTTTTTAGGTGGTGTTTGAAATTATCTAAATTTAGTTTTGACAAAATAACTCACGAAATCACTTCATTTTAAAAATTCTCCAAATTTATTATCCAAATCAGATAATTTACAATAAAAAAATTAAATTCATCTAAAAAATTACATTTTTCCAAAATATTATCTCATCTAAACACACTCCTAAGATGTAGGTCAACCATGAGTTGGAAACATTTTTGACTATACTACTAATATTGATTAATGAAATTTTAAGATTTTCTTGAGAAAAAAACTTGCCCATCCATATCATAATGAGTGACCCATTTAAGAAATATATATATATATAAATAAAAGAGAAAAATAACACTTTTATTAAATTACCCTAATTTAATATTTGTGTATTTACCATTACCATAAATGTAAAGTGAGACATTGACTTGATATTAATACAAGTAACATTAACTAAAATGTACAATTGAAAAAATCTCAAGGATTATTTATTTTAGATTTTTCAAAAAGGTCATGTGATAAAGTTTCACCGTAGAAATTATCTATGAATCTATCTATATATCTATCTGAATCCTTTACTTTAGAGTAGTACATCGCTTTCCTCCCTTTGGTGAACAACTTTATCTACATAATATCTACATAATAAAATGAATTTAATGTTGTAGTTTTCGTACGGGGAATCTTTGCTATAAAATTACGCTCCTCTCAATTTTTCAATTTTTTCATATTCTCTCAAGTTGGTATGTTGTTCATACTACTATGTTGGTACTAAACATCACCAACCAATGTTAGGTTTTTGACCTACTACAGTAACAATATTTTCAAGAAGATTTGTAACTTATATTGTTTTTAAAATTTTCTTTAAAACTTTATTTTTAATAAAAAAATAGTTTAAAACATAATTCAAATAATTTTCTAAAAGAAAGAGAAGATAAATGAGCAGTAAAATAAGAAATAGACACTGTAGAAAAGAAAAATGAGAACAAAAAACCGACATGAACATCTATTCAAATAATAATAATTTTCGTCGTCATATTTAATAAATAACGTTTGTTTTATTACTAGTTACAAGAATTATTAATATTATTAGTATTTTATTGAGAAGAAGATCGAATATGCAATCTTTTTATTATTCTACTTCTTAATCCATTCACTTCAATCACCAAATCAATAATATTCCTTTATCGTATGAAATCATTGGTATCAATAACGATTGTTCATACTATGGTTGTTAAGGGGAACTATTTTACTTGGTCACTAAAATTGATCAATTAATTTTGCAATCAGGTCACTGTTGGAACCAAGTTGGTTCTAAGTACTTAGGATTTTGATGCTTACAAATGTACTCAATGTAAACTTATTTTGTACTTTGAATTATTAAGTTAAATGCCCCAGAAACTGAAGGAAACAGAAGTAGAGATCAAAGGATTCCAGAAAAATGAATTCTGGATTGACTAGAAGATATCCAGGAATATCAAAAATATCACCAGAAGATATCTTTGCTGGCCCAGATCAGAATGAAGAAAAATCAGAAGGAAACATGGATCATATCAATGGAAAGCCTGCCAGAAGGAGAGTTGTTTCAGAAAAACAGGAATCAAATATCAATTTTATTCTAGAAGTTATTCTGACCAGAAGATGGCATGGCAGTGAAAAATTACACAATCCAGACTTGTTCCAGACTTGACCAGAAGGTATGTTTATGAGTCCAGAACAAGAGGATCAATTTAGATTTGGCCCAGACCATAAGATAGCATGATTTAGGGCATGGAACTAAGTCCAGACCAAAAGAAATGAGTTCCATAATCAATCCAGACCTGGTCCAAAATTAAAGGTAAAATGTCCAGACTGAAATATTTTTTGTTCAAGTTAATTTCAGTTTGTTCCAGACCAAAGTCCAGAATCTGTCCAGATCAGAGTAAAAATATCCAGATCAATGGTTCATAAATAATTTTTTGAGTCCAGTGATGGTCGAGATCAGAAAATCAGACCATGGCCCAGTGTTGGCCGAAATCAGAGGGACAGAATGTGCAAGTCCAGAAATGGCCGAGTCCAGAAGAATTCAGCATATCAGGCGCGCATCCAAGTTGGCCGAAATCAAAAGATCAGAGGGTCATGAAGTGTGGTCCATGGATGGCCGAATTCAGAGGATCGCATCATATCATTTAGCTTGGACCAGATGTGGACTAGCGCTCAAAATTTCTGATGGTCCAGAATTAATGAACAATGGAGATTGCAAGTTATTTTAATTAAAGTGTTAAAAAGATTGGTTATAAAAATAAAGTGGAGTAGCATGGAATTCAGGAGCATTGGCGGGAACAACCATTAGATTTAATTGGCCAGTTATTTTGAAAGGAAATCTGAAGATATGTTTTTTTTATATGAAGCCCAATTGGTCAAGTTATTTTTGGAAGAGAATCCAGCAAGATTCAGCTCGAATTTGATCATGGAATAAACCCTAATTTTCATCTATAAAAGGAGGCTCAAGGCAGAATGCTCAGAATCGAAAATCACAAAAGGGTCATACACTTCAAAAGCAAACACTCTCAAATTTTCATATAAGTCAATTGTTGAGTCTCTGTTTTTAAAGCTAGTACTCTTGTTGTTTTCGTTCCACTGCGTCAACTCTAAGTTGTTGAAGTAAAGTCTACAAGCTGAGGGAGTCAGTAGGGGTAGCAAGTACTTAGCAATTAGATTCATAGTGGTGTGGTTTCTTTTACAATCTGGGGTTGTCAGATTGGCTGAAGACATGTGTTTTCCTCAAGAAGTCTAGGATTGTTAGACTGTTGAGAAGACTGACTTGGAGGATCAGTAGCAAGGTTGTAATTCAAGTTTGAATTAGTGAAATCCTTCAAGGTGAAGGGACTGGACGTAGCCTCGTTAACGGTGAACCAGTATAAAATCTGTGAGTTTTTATTTTTATTTTTATCCGCTGCTAACTCTGTTTTAATTATACATCAAGTTTTGTTTTGAAAGTATTAAAACAGGAAAAGTATTCAAGTTAAGTCAAACACAATTCGACCCCCCCTTCTCGTGTTTGCACCTTCAATTGGTATCAGAGCTCGGTCTCAAGGCTGAGCACTTAACCGTGTTTGAGGAAAGGTCCAAGGGGCTAAATATGGCAGAAGAATTGGGAAACAACATCAACAGACCACCACTGTTTGATGGAGAAAGGTTTGAGTATTGGAAGGACAGAATGAGAAGCTTTGTCATATCTCAAGATCCTGAACTATGGAAGATGATATTCAGAGGATACACTGCACCTACTGATCTAGAAGATCCAACTAAGAAACTGAATATGTTTGATATGAAACCAGATCAGATTACACAGACTTCATCACAAGTCCAGAACCATGATGGTCAGTGCAATCACATTCAAGGAATTTGATAGATGCACAAATAAAGAAACAACAAAGAGTATATTTGATAGTCTGGTTCTGACCTATGAAGGAACCAAGCAGGTTCAACAAACAAAGGCTAACATATTGGTCAGAAAGTATAAGCTGTTCAAGATGGAAGAGGATGAAGACATTGACACAATGTTCTGCAGGTTCCAGACTTTGGTATCAGGACTGAAAGTATTAAACAAAAGCTATACCACTGAAGATCATGTCTGTAAAATTCTGAGAAGTCTTCCAAAAAGGTGGAGAGCAAAGGTTACTGCAATTCAGGAAGCTAAGGATCTGAGTACCTTGAGGCTGGAAGATCTAATAAGCACACTTAGGTCTCATGAAATAGAACTGGAAGAAGATGAACCTAAGAAGAAGAAAAATCTGGCTCTGAAATCGAAACAGAAGAAAGCTGCAAAGGCAGAATCAGAATTAGAGGATAGTGATAGTGACTGTGATGATATGGCATACTTAACCAAAAAGATGGTTAAGATCTGGGAAAATAGGAAGAAAAGAAACTTTAGAAAGAAACATAACAGCAAGGATAAGGAAGAATCTGACAAAAAGAATATTGTTTGTTATGGATGCAATAAACCTGGACATATCAAGTCAGAATGTCCTAATCTGGAAAAAGGAAAACAACATAAGAAAAGTTCCAGATACAGAAAGAAAGGTCTGATGGCTGCCTGGGATGTATCAGAATCAGAGGAAGAATCTTCTGATGAAGAAGAGGCAGAAACAGCAAAGATGGCTCACATCAGGTCTGCTTCTGGTCTTCATAAAAGCATGAATTCTTGAGGGAAAACAGGCAGAAGGAAGAGTGATAGAAGCAATCACTCAGGCAAGTCTGGAAGCACATCAGAGGAAACAATTTTGTCTCTGATGGCTCATACAAATTCAGGTTCTGAATACTGCTCTGAAACAGAATCAGAAGATGAAGACAGTGAGGTATTTTCTGATCTTTCTAAACCTGAATTAATTGATACTTTAAAGGACTTGTTAAATGCAAATAATAAGATATCTTTAAAACTGAAAACTCTTAGGGAAGATAAGAAAAATCTAACCAAAGAGGTCCAAGTTTCAAAGAATCAAATTTCTGAGTATGCAACTAAAATCCAAGATTTGAAAATTGAAGTTGCAAAACTCAAGTCTGAAAACCAAACTCTGAAAAGTAATAATTGTTCCACTTCTGAGACTGTTTGTAAATCTGATATGCATGAGCAATTTTTTCAAAAATTTATTTCAAATGGAATGGAAAGAAGTAAGTATGCATCTATGATTTATGGAAACAGTAACTCTAGAAAAAGAGGTCTTGGTTTTACAGAAACAAGTATTGAAAATAAAGCTGTTTATTCTGATGTTTTATGTATTGTATGTGCTAAGAAAGGTCACTCTGAATTATCTTGTCCAATGGTAAAATCTGAACAAGATCAGAGAGCTGTTAAGACTAACAAACCTGGACCCAATCAGTTTTGGGTACCAAAAGATAAAATTGTCTATGTTGCAGATGTTTTGAGCAACCAGAAGGAGACACCAACAATGGTGCCTGGACAATGGATGTTAGCAATGCACAAGCAGAAGAAGGTCTATGTTTTTGCTACAACAAGACAAAGGCAATATGAGTCTGATGGAAGAAGGTCTGGTCATCTCAACCAGAACCGGAATCGGAATCAGAACCAAAACTGGAACCAGAACCAAAACAGGAACTGGAATCAAAATAGGAACTGTAATCAGTATCAGAAGCACAGATACTGGAACCAGAATCAGAATCAACTCTAGAACCGGAATCAGAATAAATACTGGTACCAGAATCAAAATCAGCTATGGAACCAGAACCAGAGTCAAATAAGAAGTTACTAGAATCATCAGAATTACCAAATTCATCAGAACTTCCAGATTCACCCAAGTCACTGGAATCACCAGAACCAAAACATGTTCCAGAATCATCAGAGGAACATGGTTTATAAACCAAAGTAGAATCAAGGAAACTGCTCAAATAGGCCAGAAGAAGAACTGGCTCTAATGGCTAGAACAGAAGCTAAGTTTGAATCTGAGTCTGACTCTAACTCTGATTCTGACAGAGAAAAGGCAAAGGATGATCAGCAACACAAAACATGGTATCTTGACAGTGGCTTCTCCAAACACATGACAGGAGATAAATCTATGTTTCTGAATTTGACTATGAAGAATGGAGGCAAAGTTTCCTTTGGAGGAAACCAGAAAAGTCAGATTATTGGTACAGGAACTGTTGGTAACACTTCTTCTCCCTTGTCTATTAAAAATGTTCTATATGTTAAAGGTTTAAAACACAATCTTCTGAGCATAAGTCAATTAAGTGACTGCAAATATGATGTTATCTTTAAGCAAAAAACTTGCGAAGCTGTTAGTCAAATTGATGGGATTGTTTTATTTACTGGAACTAGGGAGGATAATGTTTATAAAATTGATCTGTTTAGTCTTGCTAAGCAACAGGTTAAATGCTTATTATCTGTAAGTGAGAAGAATCTGATTTGGCACAAGAGGCTAGGGCATGCAAACCCCAGACTCATATCAGAGTTAAGCAAACTCTAGTTGGTAAGAGGATTGCCCAAGGTAAGTTCCAAAACTGAGATTCTGTGTGAAGCATGTCAAAGAGGTAAACAAACTAAAAGCTCTTTTAAAACTAAAAAAATGTGTTTCTACCTCTCAACCACTTGAACTGCTTCATTTAGATCTGTTTGGTCCTGTTCAAACAGCTTCTCTAAGTGGTAAGAAATATGGCTTTGTGATTGTTGATGATTACTCAAGGTGGACTTGGGTAAATTTTTAAAGAACAAAGATGAATCTCACAAAGTATTTATCTCATTCTGTAAACAAGTTATGAATGAACAGGGCACTAAGATCATAACCATCAGAAGTGATCATGGAGGTGAATTTGAAAACAAGTACTTTGAAGAATTCTGTTATGAGAATGGCATCTCTCACAACTTCTCATCCCCCAGAACACCTCAACAGAATGGAGTGGTAGAAAGGAAGAACAGATCACTGCAGGAGATGGCCAGAAACCATGCTGAATGACATGAAGATTGCCACCTACCTCTGGGCAGAAGCTGTCAACACAGCCTGCTATATTCATAATCGAGTTTACATCAGGTCCATCTTAAATAAAACTCCCTATGAACTTTGGGAAGGTAAGAAACCCAATATTTCCTACTTTAAGCAATTTGGTTGCATCTGTTTTATGTTGAACACTAAAGACAACCTAGCTAAGTTTGATTCTAGATCTCAAAAGTGTGTCTTTATTGGCTACTCTGAGAGATCAAAAGCTTATAGAGTGTTTAACAAAGAAACTAACACTGTGGAAGAATCAATCCACATTAAGTTTGATGATAAACAGCTTGACTCTGAAAAGTCAAAGCAAGATGAGAAAATTGCAGGTGAACCAGAGGCACAGGAACCAGAAGCAGAATCTGAGAACGACCAAGCTGAAGAAGAACATGCTGACTCTGAAAACAAGTTAGAGGGAAAGAATGGATGGAAGTACAAATCTTCACATCCAGAATCTCTCATTATCGGCAGTGCAGCAGAACCTCTAAAGACCAGATCATCAAGTAGAGAAACCAGTCTGTTTGGTTTACTCTCAACAATTGAACCTAGCAATGTTGATGAGGCTTTGACAGAGGAAGGTTGGATACTTGCAATGCAAGAAGAGCTGAATGATTTCCAAAGGAATGATGTTTGGGATCTAGTACCCAGACCAAACAAAAACATTATTGGAACCAAGTGGGTTTTTAGGAATAAACTCAATGAAAAGGGTGAAGTGGTAAGGAACAAAGCCAGACTTGTAGCTCAAGGATACAGTCAACAGGAAGGTATAGATTACACTGAGACTTTTGCTCCAGTGGCCAGGTTAGAAGCAATAAGAATTCTTTTATCATTTGCTGCTAATCATAATATAATGCTGTATCAAATGAATGTCAAAAGTGCATTCTTAAATGGCTACATAAGTGAAGAAGTCTATGTCAAACAGCCCCCTGGTTTTGAAAATTTTGATTTTCCAGACCATGTTTTCAAACTTAAAAAATCTTTATATGGTTTAAAACAAGCACCAAGGGCATGGTATGACAGACTTAGTAACTTTCTGCTTAAGAATGATTTTAATAGAGGCCAAATTGATAATACACTATTTAGGAAATCCATTAAACATGATATTCTGATTATTCAAGTCTATGTTGATGATATCATATTTGGATCCACTAATGGCACTTTGTGCAAAGAGTTTTCTGACCTAATGCAGAAGGAGTTTCAAATGAGCATGATGGGAGAACTTAAGTTCTTCTTGGGAATTCAGATTCACCAAGGTAAATCAGGTATACTCATTCACCAATCAAAATATACTAAAGAACTTCTCAAAAAGTTCAAGATAAGTGACTGTAAGCCTATGGCCACCCCCATGCACCCAACCTGCTCACTTGAGAAAGATGAAACCAGCCAAAAGGTAGACTAGAAAACATACAGAGGTATGATTGGATCTCTTCTCTATTTAACTGCTTCTAGACCTGACATTATGTTTAGTGTTTGTGTCTGTGCCCGATTTCAAGCTGACCCTAGGGAATCCCATTTAATTGCTGTCAAACGAATTCTAAGATACGTCAAAGGAACCACAAACCTTACCTTGTTATACAAGAAAACCCCCACCTACAAACTCAAAGGTTTTTGTGATTTTGATTATGCTGGAGACAAGCTGGAAAGGAAAAGTACAAGTGGCAACTGCACTTTCTTAGGTGATAATCTGATCTCTTGGTCAAGCAAAAGACAAAGCACCATTGCCATGTCAACAGCAGAAGCTGAATATATATCAGTAGCAGGATGCAGTTCACAGTTACTCTGGATGAAACACCAACTTGAAGATTACAACATCTTTGAAAACCATATCCCTTTGTTCTGTGATAACACTTCAGCCATAAACCTAACCAAGAACCCTATCTTACACTCTAGAGCCAAACACATTGAAAAAAAACACCATTTCATTAGGGACCATGTTCAAAAAGGGACTTTGAGCATCCAATTTGTGGACACTGATCATCAATGGGCTGATATCTTCACCAAGGCATTACTAGAAGATAGGTTCGAGTTCATTAAGAAGCATCTCAGCATGACCTCCATATCTGACTAGCTCAAGTAGTCATCTTAGGAGTTTTTAAAATTTCTTGCAATTTTATTTTATGTCTTTTAATTTCAGTTTTTACTTTCTGTAATGTGTAAAGAGAAAAACAAAATATACAAAAATAGTAGGACCACTTTTTGGCTGATGACAAAAAGGGGGAGAAAGAAAGAGAGAGAGAGAGAGAGAAAGAAAGGAGAAATAAGTAGAAAAGGAGAGATAAAAAGAAAGAAGGAGAGAAAAAGAAAGAGAGAAAACAGAAGGAGTTGAAAAGGAGAGGAAACAAGGAGAGAGAAAAAGAAAGAGTGAAAACAGAAGGAGTTGAAAAGGAGAGGAAATGTGAAGAGAGCAAAAGAAAGAGAGCAAAAAAAAGAAGTTGAAAAGGAGAGGAGAAGAGAAGAAAAGAAAGAGAGAACAAAGAAGGAGTTGAAAAGGAAAGTATCAGACTTAGGGGGAGAGATTGGTCTGAGGGGAAGTAATTCAAAGTCTTCGAGTCATAAGTTAGCAAAATAAGTTAAGGTTTTGTCATCATCAAAAAGGGGGAGATTGTTGGAACCAAGTTGGTTCTAAGTACTTAGGATTTTGATGCTTACAAATGTACTCAATGTAAACTTATTTTGTACTTTGAATTATTAAGTTAAATGCCCCAGAAACTGAAGGAAACAGAAGCAGAGATCAAAGGATTCCAGAAAAATGAATTCTGGATTGACTAGAAGATATTTAAGAATATCAAAAATATCACCAGAAGATATCTTTGTTGGCCCAGATCAGAATGAAGAAAAATCAGAAGGAAACATGGATCATATCAATGGATAGCCTGCCAGAAGGAGAGTTGTTTCAGACAAACAGGAATCAAATGTAAATTTTATTCCAGAAGTTATTCTGACCAGAAGATGGCCTGGCAGTGAAAAATTTCACAGTCCAGACTTGTTCCAGACTTGACCAGAAGGTATGTTTATGAGTCCAGAACAAGAGAATCAGTCCAGATTTGGCCGAGACCATAAGATAGCATGATTCAGGGCATGGAACTAAATCCAGACCAAAAGAAATGAGTTCCATAATCAATCCAGACCTGGTCCAAAATTAAAGGTAAAATGTCCAGACTAAAATATTTTTTGTTCAAGTTAATTTCAGTTTGTTCCAGACCAAAGTCCAGAATCTGTCCAGATCAGAGTAAAAATATCCAGATCAATGGTTCAGAAATAATTTTTTGAGTCCAGTGATGGTCGAGATCAGAAAATCAGACCATGGCCCAGTGTTGGCCGAAATCAGAGGGACATAATGTGCAAGTCCAGAAATGGCCGAGTCCAGAAGAATTCAGCATATCAGGCGCGCATCCAGGTTGGCCGAAATCAAAAGATCAGAGGGTCATGAAGTGTGGTCTAGGGATGGCCGAATTTAGAGGATCACAACATATCATTTAGCTTGGACCAGATGTGGACTAGCGCTCAAAATTCTGATGGTCCAGAATTAATCAACGATGGAGATTGCAAGTTATTTTAATTAAAGTGTTAAAAAGATTGGTTATAAAAATAAAGTGGAGTAGCATGGAATTCAGGAGCATTGGCAGGAACAACCAACAGATTTAATTGGCCAGTTATTTTGAAAGGAAATCTGAAGATATGTTTTTTTTATATGAAGCCCAATTGGTCAAGTTATTTTTGGAAGAGAATCCAGCAAGATTCAGCTCGAATTTGATCATGGAATAAACCCTAATTTTCATCTATAAAAGGAGGCTCAAGGCAGAATGCTCAGAATCGAAAATCACAAAAGGGTCATACACTTCAAAAGCAAACACTCTCAAATTTTCATATAAGTCAATTGTTGAGTCTCAGTTTTTAAAACAAGTACTCTTGTTGTGTTCGTTCCACTGCGTCAACTCTAAGTTGTTGAAGTAAAGTCTACAAGCTGAGGGAGTCAGTAGGGGTAGCAAGTACTTAGCAATTAGATTCATAGTGGTGTGGTTTCTTCTACAATCTGGGGTTGTCAGATTGGCTGAAGACATGTGTTTTCCTCAAGAAGTCTAGGATTGTTAGACTATTTAGAAGATTGACTTGGAGGGTCAGTAGCAAGGTTGTAATTCAAGTTTGAATTAGTGAAATCCTTCAAGGTGAAGGGACTGGACGTAGCCTCATTAACAGTGAACCAGTATAAAATCTGTGAGTTTTTATTTTTATTTTTATCCGCTCCTAACTCTGTTTTAATTATACATCAAGTTTTGTTTTGAAAGTATTAAAACAGGAAAAGTATTCAAGTTAAGTCCAAACACAATTCAACCCCCCCCTTCTCGTGTTTGCACCTTCAGTCACATGTGTAGATTTTTTTCTAATCACAAGTCAATGTGTGTAGAATAAATCTACACAATGATATTCTCAACTAAAATAAAATATAATAAGATATGCGTGCAATTATTTATATATATATAAATATATATATATATATCATCGAGATTAGAAAATATGAATAACTCCATTAATTAAATTAAATATATTATTATAATTTTTCTTTATTTCATACTTGCATTATGTTTCTGGCAAGAAAAGAAAATAATTTTATTATGTTTACACTATGGTTGTTAGGATAATTAAATAATTGCGTTAAATAAAAAAAAATTATATCAAACAAAAAGGGTAATTAAATAGTTTTTATATGCAAAGTTTATATAGTCAGTAAAAAACCACAAATTACTATAATTCACTATAATTTTATACTTAATTTATATAACTAATTAATTACCTACTATATCTTATATCTCAATGCAAGTTGGAATGCACATAATACATTTTTAGTTTAAAAAATTCGAAATACACAAATGTCAGAAATTCAACCGTTGAAAAGAGTATAAAATTTGTAAATACATCAGCTAAAGAAAATATAAAATGTTGATAATGCTAGAAAGAATGAAATTTTTTTAATCATCCAACACTTTTATGGATGGAAGCTAAATTATCAATTAAGCTTAAAAGATTGAAATTTAATTAACCATCCATCGTCTTTATGAATGGAAGCTAAAATATCGATTAGGTTAAAAAGAATCAAATTTACTTAACCATCTGTTTTTTAGAAATAGAAACTAAAATGTCGATTAGGCTCCAACAAGTAAAATTTTCTTAACCATCCGTTTTAGCAAAAATGAATTAAATTTGATTAATCATTGAAAATTACTCTTTGATGAGAATTTTCAATACTCGTCAATTCTCGATTTGGGTCTTCATTATCTCTTGATTTGGGTATTCACTATCTTTTCGCAATTAATTACTTTCCTAGCCCAAAAGCAATCACATGTCCGTTAGGATGAAGGATGGAAAGTTGGAACACCTTAAACAACCAGTAGTAACACTGACACACAATGGTTGAAATTGGAATGGTCATCCACCTCATTGAAACGTACATGGTAATGAAAATTTTCTCAAGAAAATTTTAGAAATAATTTAACGGAATAATTATTGCTCTAATACTATATTAGAATCTTGATATAAGTCATTGAAAAGAGAAAATATTTATATTGAAAGTAAAGTAAATTCTATATTGATAAAATAGTTAAAGATACAAAATGAATACATGTTATGCTCTATATATAGAGCTAGACTTAATAGACTAACCACTTCGAAACTAATTCTAATACCATATTAAGTTTTTGAGTTATACCAATACACCCCTCCTGCCCAACACTATTGAGTTTGGTCAAGAATATAAATGATGGGTGTTCCGGTTGAAAGATTTTGATATCATTACTTTTCTTGATATAAGTTACGATGAGAGATAAGTGAATAAAAGTAAAATAAAAATCATATTGACTAATGAAAGAATGACAAAATGATTTACATTCGAATGATAGACAAGGCTTATGTAGCTAATGAGAAACAACTCATTAATATAACTAATTAGCTAATGTGCTTAACTTGTACAACTAATTAACTAATATGTCTAAAAACTATACTACTACTATAAGTTAATCAAATTTTAAGATTTTATTAGTCAAAAGTGTCACATCATAAACCATAATATATATCATTTTCTTTTTGTTTTTCATAAGTAGGAAATACTAAATAAAAATATTCCTCAATTTTAAAATACATTCAAGATATAAGATGTTACAACACAATTCATTCATCACAAGGTTGCAAAGTAAAATATTAATTAAACTATAATAGTAGAAAATTCAAACGATTAAGCCATAAACTAATATATAGAAACACATGGATAATTAATGAAATCACTCAACCTTGAGTAACCTATCAAAGTTGAATCCAATAAGTTTTGATGTACAAAATGTCACAATTATTTTACATAAAATGAAATAGTAAATCATCAAAAATTGTCGGCTTCTACTAATCACATGCGCTTGAAGGAACATTTGCATCATTGTAACATCAATCACAAACAAAACATAACGTGAGTATATCGAAATCATAACAGTGGTACAGTGGAATAAGAAACTTGTGACACATATACCATATAAAATATCTCATTTAACACATAATTAGACATATCATAGGTTACTTCACAATGCATGTATAATGATATCAATGCAATGTTATGTTCACTTGATGCAACACTTCAATGTCATATGGTACCAAAACTACTCGGTAAGAAGATACACTACTATGCCACAACACAAGTGGTCTCTCGACCACATATGCTAACATGTCCTCATAAATCCGATTGACGCATCCCAAGACTCATATAAATTATCGCTATGAGTTAACAAGGGTTGCACGAGAGCTCTCGACATTTAAGAAATTAACCCTAGTCACCTTTCCTAGAATACCTTGAGGTCTCTAATCTCCTCCTCAAGCTTGAGTATTTCCTCCACCGTCAGACATATTCAGTTGTACTTTCCAAACATTAGATCAAAGATCCTGGCGTCGCTAATAAATATTTTTATGTATGTTGGATAGAATTTATCACATATATCATCATTCCCTTAACGTCTTAAGTCATTCCTTATACAAAGGGGACCATCATAGACATGAGTCAGATATACCACATGTTCACAATTTACATAATCCAACATGTCACTTGTCATATCACAGTTCAAATCACATACATGTATCACATTTCATATCAATATCATAGTTCATATCACATATCATATTATATTATTAATAATTTGTTCAAGTAATATGAATCAGTACCACAACATCTCAATAAATGATAACCACACATCATAATATCTCACCATAATAATTTCTATCTCATATTATGGTTGAGTTGCACAACGAACCTATATCGCAATACCACACAAATTTCTCTCTAATGAACACACGTAATTGTTTCGCATGATGAAGAAATCAATTTCAAGGGATTTTTTCGACCATTATGCGTCAAACGACTGCATCTTCTCCACACGGTGAAGACGGTCAAAATGAGTTGACTCAGTTGGCAAGCAGAATGAAACGTCTTAAAATTGTTGTTGTTGAGTTTCGGAAAACTGTTTTTAAAATAATTTTCAGCCTATCAACCACCTAGTTGAGTCACAAACTAAGTTGTTGTCTTTAAGACATTTCGCAGTGCAAGACAAACAATCGACCACGATATTCCCAAAATAAAACAGTTAAGTTAAAATTGTATCGATATTGTACTCATAAGACCACTCATAAATCGAAGGGACTACGACACAAAAATTACTCTAAAACTGAAAGGAAAATGGTATTAGGACCACTCAATAAAAAAAGCAAGAGACAAAAAGAAAGGAGTGAAGTGGCTCAAAAGTGCATCCAGATAAGAGAAAAAAATTAGGAATTACATCAAACTTTGATGTGTTTTTCACAAGAGTTTGACTTTCTTTATATAGTGATGGAAGTTATCTTTTATAAGTAAATTAACTATTCCATGTGGGACTTTAGTATTCATAGAGTTAAAGGGTAATCAATATATAAAAACTTTCCAACACTCCATATGTTTTCAATTCACATTTAAGTTCCAACAATAAATAGCTTAAACAACATGGATTAGAACCAAAAAAAAAAAAAAAAAACAACACAATGGCAGAAGGACAACATTAGCTTAGACATAGATTTAGCTTTAGAAAGAACTCAAAAATACGTTTTCTTGTTGTATGAAAAGGATTTTAGTATGAAAAATGCTAAAATCAATTACCAACCGTGGCCTTAAAATAACAATGATTAAGAAATAAAATCATAACTCCAAATAGACATGCAAAGAAATAAATGGGAAAAAGCGAATAACAAAATATACCTCGGAGTTTAAAAACAAGTCGTTGGTTGCATGCAAATGAGTTAAATGCCACACCTTTTACTCCAAAAAAATAAATTAAAATAGCTAAATCAACGCAAGCATAGTAAAATACGGTCTAATTAAAAACTTAGTTAGAATAAATATCACAACTAAAATGTGAAAATAACTTATAAACCAAATAAAATAGAATTCAATTCGAATTTCATATAATCTCGTGCACTTCTAAATCCTAAAATAACATAAATTTAAGTTTGTCAAACAAGGACAGCCTATAACAAAATATGATAAGTTTTTTTACTTCACTTGCTCCTAACTTTTACCATTATTTGTAGCTTTTTTGTTCAACCGTGGTGCTAATGAATAATGGGTTTTGGTCATAATTAATTTTTTTTTGTTTTTACGTTGCATCATGGAATCTTGGATTCAATTTGATTTATTGAATTGGTATCTTTCAATCGACCCTTCTATTTTTTTTCCTGTGTTCTGATTTTTAATCTCCATATTTTTTTCACTGTGTTTTGATTTTTGGGATTATCTCATGATCTTTTCAACAAAATAAAAATGTGATTTTTTTTAATTTACTTATTTTATAAAAAATTATGTTAATTTGTGGTTTGTATTTTTTAAATAATGTTAATTAGATTAAAATCTGAGGTTGATTAAAAAATATTAATAAGTGCAAGTTATCGTGTCAGATTAACATATTTTGAAGACCAAACTTAAATGAAATACTGAAGTTGAAAAATTTAAAATAATAAAGGTAAAATCTAAAAAAGAAAATCACAAAGATTAAAACTGAATTTTGCTCATATATTATAAGAACCAAAGTACTATCAACCAAATAGAAAATTAAATCTAACAAAGAACGGTGAATTGAGTGATTTATAAAAACATAAACAAAGGAAAATGATATATAATTGCTTCTTAATTATTATTCAAAGTGTTACACACATTGATACAATCGAAGAAATTTTTCCCTCAAAACAAAATGACAAAAGAAAGTAATTGAAAACAAGAAACCAATGCCACACACAAACACATATGAAATACTAAAAAAAGAACACAATTCAGAGGTCTTATTTAGAACATACAATAGATAGAGTCATCCATCCTCCTCCTATCCATTAATGTTTGTGATATTTGACCCATAAAATAAAAGATGAATTAATATTACTAGCTAATTAATCATAATTAGCTAGCTAGGGTAATTAATTAGAGAGGTTTTGTAGCACATTCTCTAAAGTGAAAGAGTTGGTGTTTCCAACGGTATAGTTATTATCATCCCAAACAACAACGCCAGGGAGTAATTTTTTTTCGATGAGGTATCGGATGAACTCGATAATTATAGGGTCCTTGTGAGAGCTAATTATTGGTAGGACTATAGCCAGATTGTACTCACCAACTAATTTTTCATAGAGTTCTACAAGTTGTTTTAGAGTTGGATCAAGAAGTACAAGATTGTAGAATTGAAAGTCAACCAAGTCGATAATTGATTGGTTTTGCAAATATAAGTCGAGGTAGTAGGAATTCAATCCTCCAATTGGAGCAATGGAAACCACATTGATAGATAGATTGATATCATATTTTAGTTTTCTTATAACTTCTCCAATACAATAGGAAAATTCATGTTCACTTGTTTTGATGACATCATAATGAATATCAACACCATCAATTAGATTGTCATAGAGACCAAGGACGATCCATTTGATCGACTCTATGGCTTTGTAAATCCATATATCTCTTTCAATTGGATCGAATGGAAATTCAGAGCCAACACCTCCTATGCTTATAACCACCCTTGCATGTGGAATACGTTCTTTCACCTTTTTCACCTATTCAACATTGAGTTCTTCAACTTTCCAAGTGGGATGGAAATTTCCTGTGCCTTTTCCATATACGTCATATTCTTCACTGGCAAACCTCAAAATGAAGTCAATATCTTTGAATTTGGAGATATTATTAATTGGAGGTGATTTATCATGTATGTATTGACGATAAATGGTCAAATCAATGTTTCCATTGTTACCATTAGAAGACATTGTGACAATTATAAGAATTTGGAGGAGAAAATTATAATGAAATTAATTGCCTTTTCTTGGTGTTTGGAATGACAACCTCTTGATACCCTTTTATAAGGCTACATATCAATTTAATAAGTGTTGTAACGTGCATTCATATCTACTAGTAAATATATTATATGACTTCCTCCGCTTACGTGGGCCTTTTTAAGTCATCTTCGTTAAAGTCAGATGAAAACTATATTTTGTTTTGGGTTTAATAACTTTTTAATTTCTATAAAATTTTAATATTTTGTTGTGTCTATATATAAATTTATTGTGGCGTTTTGATTTTCTGTCTGGTTGCGATTTTTAGTTTGTTTTAAGTTTGTATTTTACGTGTTTGTTGAAATGCATGGGAATGACTCCTTTTGTCAGTACCGTATTTTGAGTAATAAGTTTATGGAGACTATCGTCAAATTCAACTTCTCAACCTTACATATGACTGGACAACACATGATTGATTCGAACATGCATGTTAGATACCACCTATAGTTGATGTGGGCGAATATTAAAAAATATTTTTTTCGAAGACGGATGAGATTAAAGACTGTGGATCTTGCATTATTTTTAATCATTAGCCATATGTGAAAGAAACTAGTTTGTTCGTTAGGATTAAAGTTTTGGTTTGTTAATTTCTTATTGGTTTCTGAAATATTTATGTGAATGATTTTCGTATTTTTACTTTCTTGTTGATTTTAAAATATGGATGGAGAATGTTCCAACTTGTGATCAATTTGATTATACTATTCTCATTTTAGCATTTTAATGAATTTTAGTTTTCTATCCAAAAAAATTAAGGCTTAATTGTAGTTTTGGTCTCTCTATTTTCATTAACTTACAGAATTAGTCTCTTATTTTAAAAACCGATAGTTTTGGTCTCTCATTCAGATTTTTTAACTACAAATAGATTATGTGACATATTTTAAAGGACGAAACATATGATATCATTATATTGAAACATCTAGATGAATTAATTATTCTTATTTCATTAATTAAATTACAAAAATCAATAATTTTCAAAGTTAAAACTAAAGTTTTTAGAGTGTTTTATTGTAATTTTATGAGTGTTAATCATTTTATATCATCGTATCAAATGTCATGTCATTTAAAACATGTCACATCACTATTATTTACTAAAAAATTTATAATGAGAGACCAAAATTGTCGGTTTTTAAAATAGGATGACTAAATTCTAAGCAATTCAAATTCTTCAATTACATTCTCTTCATTTATAAATTTTGTTGTTTGGATTGAACAATTGCTTATTTATAAGTTGGGAAATTTTTATAAATTTTTAAATGTTTTGGGGCGAAACTGAAATATTGGAAAAAATGAAGGACCATTTTGCATATTTTTGGACCAATTTGAAAAATTAAAAAACTTTGGGGTCTAATTTGCCAAAAAATACAAGAACTAATGTGCGACTTTTCAAACATATATTGTCAAAGTTGTAAATTTGATAAAATTATATGTCCGTTTTATGATTCATATGTACTATAAAGTAAAGATGAAATTTAAAATTTTTAGTTTTTAGGTGGTGTTTGAAATTATCTAAATTTAGTTTTGACAAAATAACTCACGAAATCACTTCATTTTAAAAATTCTCCAAATTTATTATCCAAATCAGATAATTTACAATAAAAAATTTAAATTCATCTAAAAAATTACTTTTCTCCAAAATATTATCTCATCTAAACACACTCTAAGGATGTAGGTCAACCATGAGTTGGAAACATTTTTAACTATTCTACTAATATTGATTAATGAAATTTTAAGATTTTCCTGAGAGAAAAACTTGTCCATCCATATCATAATGAGTGACCCATTTAAGAAATATATATATATAAATAAAAGAGAAAAAATAACACTTTTATTAAATTACCCTAGTTTAATTTTTGTGTATTTACGGTTACCATAAATGTAAAGTGAGACATTGACTTGGTATTAATACAAGTAACGTTAACTAAAATGTACAATTGAAAAAATCTCAAGGATTATTTATTTTAGATTTTTCAAACAGTTCATGTGATAAAGTTTCACGGTAGAAATTATTTATGAATCTATCTATATATCTATCTGAATCCTCTACTTTAGAGTAGTACATCGCTTTCCTCCCTTTGGTGAACAACTTTATGGATTGTTGAGTCTTGCAACCTCATTTGGTCGACCAAGTGTATCTACATAATAAAATGAATTTAATGTTGTAGTTTTCGTACGGAGAATCTTTGTTCTAAAATTACGCTCATCTCAATTTTTCAATTTTTTCATATTCTCTCAAGTTCGTACGTTGTTCATACTACTATGTTGGTACTAAACATCACCAAGCAATGTTAGGTTTTTGACCTACTACAGTAACTATTTTCAAGAAAATTTGTAACTTATATTATTTTAAAAAAATTCTTTAAAATTTTATTTTTAATAAAAAAATAGTTTAAAACATAATTCAAATAATTTTCTAAAAAGAAATAGAAGATAAATGAGCAGTAAAATAAGAAATAGACACTGTAGAAAAGAAAAATGAGAACAAAAAACCGACATGAACATGTATTCAAATAATAATAATTTTCGTCGTCATATTTAATAAATAACGTTTTTTTATTACTAGTTACAAGAATTATTAATATTATTAGTATTTTATTGAGAAGAAGATCGAATATGCAATCTTTTTATTATTCTACTTCTTAATCCATTCACTTCAATCACCAAATCAATAATATTCCTTTATCGTATGAAATCATTGGTATCAATAACGATTGTTCATACTATGGTTGTTAAGGGGAACTATTTTACTTGGTCACTAAAATTGATCAATTAATTTTGCAATCAGGTCACATGTGTAGATTTTTTTCTAATCACAAGACAATGTGTGTAGATGAAATCTACACTATGATATTCTCAACCAAAATAAAATATTATAAGATATGCGTGCAATTATGCAATTATATATATATATATATATATATATATATATATATATATCATCGAGATTAGAAAATATGTTCCATTAATTAAATTAAGTATATTATTATAATTTTTCTTTATTTCATACTTGCATTATGTTTCTGGCAAAAAAAAAAGAAAATAATCTTATTATGTTTACACTATGGTTGTTAGGATAATTAAATAATTGCGTTAAGTAGAAAAAATAATTTGCGTCAAACAAAAAGGGTAATTAAATAATTTTTGTATGCAAAGTTTATATAGTCAGTAAAAAACCACAAATTACTATAATTTAACTATAATTTTATACTTAATTTGTATAACTAATTAATTACCTACTGTTGAAACAAATGTGTGAATTTAAAAATTGTTGAAGTCCCATATTTTTAAACTCTCATTTTGAATAGTTTTAATCACTATATAAATATTCTCAAAATTTTGTTGAAGTCCCATATTGGTTAGAAAACATATGTGGCTCTGCTTCCATCATTATATAAAGAGTGTCAATTTATTGTGAAAAGTACACCAAAGTTGGATGCTTTTCCCAACTTTTTCTTTTCTCCCTCCTATATTCTGCTCGATTGTTACCGAGCCACTTCTCTCCTTTCTTTCTGTCCCTTCAATATTTTAAAGCGGTTGTTATACCGTAGTCCCTTCGATTTTTAAAGCGGTTGTTATACCGTAGTCCCTTCGATATTTTAGAGCGGTATTGTACCGTAGTCCCTTCGATATTTTAAAGCGGTTGTTATACCGTAGTCCCTTCGATTTTTAAAGCGGTTGTTATACCGTAGTCCCTTCGATATTTTAGAGCGGTTGTTATGCCGTAGTTCCGTGCATGCTGCAGTCCTTTAGGATGTAGAAATTTTGAGTTATGAGTGGTTATAGTACCATATTGCGAGACTTTAATCGCCTTATTAAGAGTGACTTTAACAGTCATATTGAGAGTGGCTATAATAGCCATATTGAGGGTGTAATTCTAGAACGGTTATCTATGGTGCAGTGGAACTCCGATACAGTGAATCTGGGCTGTTTTATCCTTGGGACGGCGTGGTTGATAGTCAACCTTGAACAATTTGGGCAGTGCCGCGAAACATCTTTAAGAGAGCGACTTAGTCCGCGACTCAACCCAGTAATATCTTCGATGGCACAAATTGTGATTTTTAAACAGTTTTTTCAAACTCAAAAACAACACCTACTATATCTTATATCTCAATGCAAGTTGGAATGCACATAATACATTTCTAGTTTAAAAAATTCAAAATACATAAATGTCGGAAATTCAACCGTTGAAAAGAGTATAAAATTTGTAAATACATCGGCTAAAGAAAATATAAAACGTTGATAACGCTAGAAAGAATGAAATTTTCTTAATCATCCAACACTTTTATGGATAGAAGCTAAATTATCAATTAAGCTTAAAAGATTGAAATTTAATTAACCATCCATCGTCTTTATGAATGGAAGCTAAAAAATCGATTAGGTTAAAAAGAATCAAATTTACTTAACCATCCGTTTTTTTATGAATAGATACTAAAATGTCGATTAGGCTCCAACGTGTAAAATTTTCTTAACCATCCATTTTAGCAAAAATGAATTAAATTTGATTAACCATTGAAAATTACTCTTTGATGAGAATTTTCAATACTTGTCAATTCTCGATTTGGGTCTTCATTATCTCTTGATTTGGGTATTCACTATCTCTTCACAATTAATTACTTTCCTAGCCCAAAAGCAATCACGTGTCTGTTAGGATGAAGGATGGAAAGTTGGAACACCTTAAACAACCAATAGTAACACTGACACACAATGGTTGGAATTGGAAGGGTCATCCACCTCATTGAAACGTACATGGTAATGAAAATTTTCTCAAGAAAATTTTAGAAATAATTTAACGGAATAATTATTGCTCTAATACTATATTAGAATCTGGATATAAGTCATGAAAAAGAGAAAATATTTATATTGAAAGTAAAGTAAATTCTATATTGATAAAATAGTTAATGATACAAAATGAATACATGTTATGCTCTATATATAGAGCTAGACTTAATAGACTAACCACTTACAAACTAATTCTAATACCATATTAGTATTTGAGTTATACCAATACATCTCTCCTGCCCAACACTATTGAGTTTGGTCAAGAATATAAATGATGGGTGGTCCGGTTGATAGATTTTGATATTATTACTTTTCTTGATATAAGTTACTGATGAGAGACAAGTGAATAAAAGTAAAATAGAAATCATATTGACTAATGAAAGAATGACAAAATGATTTAATTCGAATGATAGACAAGGCTTATGTAGCTAATGATAAACAACTCATTAATATAACTAATTAGCTAATGTGCTTAACTTGTATAACTAATTAACTAATATGTCTAAAAACTATACTACTACAATAAGTTAATCAAATTTTATGATTTTATTAGTCAAAAGTGTCACATCCTAAACCATAATATATGTAAGAACAGAGTTACACCTAAGAGGGGGTGAATTAGGTGTTGGACAATTTTTCTGTTTTTAGAGTTTTAGAGAATGTTTACGTGACTGTTTAAAGTTTGTTTAATCTTGCTGTGTTAGTAAATGAAAACTGTAAATGACAGAAGGTAAAAACACACAGAAATTTATCCTGGTTCCCCTTACAACCAATGGTACATCCAGTCCTCTTGCACCCCACAAGAGATTTTCCAATATCTGTTAGAATAAGTACAAGTCTAACCCTAAGACTTCAATTACAAATTCCTAACACTCTGCCTAAGATAGCACACCACTATCTTAGTTTACAACACTTGAAGAAAATACACCACTTTCTTCAAACAATAACTTTAATGATGTTTACAACAATGTTCTTAATTAAGAACAACAGGATATAACAGTTTGTGCAAGGATACCAATCCAAAATACTTTCAAGTACAATACAAAACCTTTCTCAATGATATGAAAATTTAGAGCATGTACTCGAAGTATGAAAATATAACTTTGAAAAGATCACAAAATATTTCAGAAAGTTGTTCAAAGTTCGTGGTAGGATTGATTAGTTTAAAACTGAAGTTTTGAAGTATTTATGTTCCAAGGTAACACTTTAGATTAATGGCAATGATTCCCAAACGTTTTGATGAACTTGTGCAATGTTTCAAAACTGAAAAGTTGCATTGTTTCGAAGTTGTATTCGAATACAGTCTCAGTGTATTCGAATACACTTCTATAACGTTCTGTTTGTATTTGAAATTTGAATGTTTGTAGTCGAATACAACATCTTGTAGTCGAATACAAATACGGGATTTTTGCCACTGACTTAAGTTGTATTCGAATACACAAAGCTGTAGTCGAATACAAATGTTTCAAAATAGCTACTGACTTGCAATCTGTATTCGACTACGACACTTCGTATTCGAATACAGATCTTCAGTTTTAGCTTCTGACTTGTAGTCTGTATTCGAATACAGATTTCCAGTTTTGTAAAAAAACTTTATTTTCAAACAAGTTTATGTTATTAGATATTTTCATAAAATATTTTAATGCATATGCTATCAGAAGGTTATCATAATATTGTACTTAAACTGTATTTTAATTTAATATCAAAGGCTTTTACCTAAATATAAATTTGAAAGATAAGTTGCTTAAAATCCTTTTTCTTTTTTATCAAGGATCTTTTTGTCTTCATCAAAAATGTAGATCTTTAAATTTCATTATCCCCCTTTTTGATGATGACAAAAATCTTTTTGCTTGGATTTCAAATGTCTTGATTTCTCCCCTAGATGTGTGCTTTTTCCCCCTTGATAAATGTTTTTCTCCTTCTTAAGTGTTGGAAGATCTATTCAACATAATTAGCAACAACAATATATATACACTTTTTCTCCCCTTTTTGACATTATCAAAAAGGAAGAGGATATCACATAGCAAACAAGATATGCACAAATGTATCAAATAAACAGAGGCAACACATGATATCTGGAAGAAAACAACTTAATTAACGATGTTCAAAATTACAATTAAAACAGACTTAAGAGTATTTAAAACAGGGAAAGTCAAACAGTAGCATAAACAAATAACAAAAACTGCAAATAGCCAATTTTAACCATCTGAGTTTGGTGAAATATGTAGATGGTCAATTTTTTCTGATAGGTCACTAAGTTCTTGATGAAAAAATGAATGTTGTGTATTGATGGTGTTTTCAAGATCTTGGAATTTGGTGTTGAAGGCAGCAGTCATGTTCTGAGTTCGATTACTGAAAGACTCATTCAATTGTTGGAATTGATCTGTTACAAAGGATTGAATGAAGTTAAGTTTGTCCATGATCATTCTGTTTGTGATGATGTCTTCAGTTATGTTATCTGGTTCTGGTGCTACTGCTGTTGCTGCTTCTGGTGGATCTTCTGATGCTGCTTCTGGTGCTACTGCTGGGCCTTATGTTGGTTCTGCTTCTTCTGCTTCTTCTTGGGCAGTTGATGAACTTTGTCCAAGATCACCCTTATGAACATAAATTTGAAGTGATTCACTCCAGACTATTTTCATGCTGGGCAACACACTTAAGTCCAACAGATTGTCTTTGGTGGTCTGGTACAGCACCTCACCTGAGAAGTCAACCTTAAAATGATCCAGAATTCTTGTGACTTCTCTGGCATAGGGTAAAGCTATAGAATCTTTTGAAGCATATAGAACTGAATGAACAAAGTATGCCCAATTTAACTCAGCACCTTCTATCATAAAAATCATAACTTGAAGTTCAAATTCAGAGATATGTGAATAGTTCCCTGCTTTTGGTATCAATATAACTTAAGAAATAATGTAGTAATCTGTTGTCAACAGTCAGATTACCAACACCATATCTTTGTCTAGCATACTCCGAACCAGATTGTGTGCGTTTTCTTTCCATAGTGTCTTTGTCAAAACGGCACAACGAAATATAGGCATCATACTTAGTAGTGTTTACCCATTCACATAGATGTCCTGGACACATCTTTTGACCTTCACTAGGTATGTGCAGAATTTCCCCAATAAGTTTAGTGTCTAAATTGATAACCTTTCCTTTAACTTTAGACATTAATTTATTCCCATCCTTTTCTAGGTTACAGAAGAAAACCCTAACTAGGTCAGGATAAATGGGACCATTGTATCCAATAAATTCTTCCAATTTTTGAGCCTTCAGCAACTCAGGAAATTTAAACTTAGAAAAGGAATCAAGCGTACCAATTTTGGGGGTTACCAGCTTTTTGTCAGAGAAGTGTGTTCTGAATCTGTCCAGTTCTTTTGGGGAATGAAGTAATCTGGATAGGTCAGCCATGTTGTCGTTTCTTTGAAGGACCCACAGAAGCAACCTTGGTTCTTGGTCCTCTTTTGCGTGCATCCATTTTTGAGAAGATGAAGTTTACGATGTTTGGGGAATTTAGGGTTTTGATTTTGATTTCACAATAATCTCAGATGCAATGGATGATGAGGGGAAGGTTTAGATATGACTGTATGAAGGTTTAGGGATAGGTTTGGATGAAGATTTTGAAGAGAAAAAAAATCAGAGACTTTGATTGTAATCGGCTACCAGTTTTTGTATTCGTAACCTAAAACTGTTAACAACCCCTTTTATATTAAAAAAAATTCGAAACTGTAGTCGACTACAGACTTGTCGTATTCGAATACGAATTTTTCTGGGAACGTGTATTCGACTACAACTTGTCTGTATTGGAATACGGTAGTAATAATTTCGTTTCCAAAGTGAAATTTTTAACAATAAACAGACCAAAAAATATTTTAAACATGTAGCAAAACATACATAGATGTTAAAGAATCAAATATAATGTAAAAGAAGAAAAAAAATTCAAAATAAAAATTGCTATGACTTACAAAACTTTCAAACCTTTTTGAGATAATTTTCATTTAGAATGCTTAGTTTCCTTCTGGATATTGTAGAATGAATCTCTAGGTAATGGCTTTGTAAACATATTCGTTATCTGAGTACCACATTTTTGAGGTTCTTTGTGTGTATTCCTACAAAACAAGTTTATGGTTTTATTTGGTACCCAGAGTGCTTTGGGTCCTTGAATGTTAGTACTTTTCTTGACCCACACATAATGCCCTTGTGGAACACCAATGTTCCTAAAGTAACAAGCATTAGGTGTGTGACCATTAAGATCACAATAAAAACATTTTGGACTCTTTTCAGGAAAGCATGGTTTCTTTTGAATAATACTTTTCTTAGAACAAAAATGATTCTTTTGAACAGCCATTTCTTTCTCATCTTTAGATTGGTTACTTACTTTTACAAAGGTAGTTTTACCAATACTTAGTTTATCAAATTTTGAGTAACCAAGTCCACTTTTGTCATTTGAATATCTTTGCATGCTAAGTATATTTTCCAATCCAAATTGTCCCTTTTTGTACCTTTCTATAACTCTATTCATTTGGACAATTTTAAAAGAAAGTGAATCACATTTAATGCATGTAGAAATCTGTTTTTGTTTTTCAGAATTTTGTTCCATAGTGTCAATCATTTCATTTAGGGATAAAATCTGTTTCTTTTGATTTGACACTACTTTGTACAGATTTTTACATTCATTAAGTAGTTCTTTAATGGCTTGTTGTGCATCATTATCTTCAACAGAAGAATCATTATTACCATAACAAATAGTATTACTACTAACCTCTTATTCATTATCAGAATGATGAGATGCCATCAAAGCAACATTAGCGCATTCGTCATTATCTGAATTTGATGAAGAACTTACTTCATTATCTTCCCACGCTATGTATGCCTTTTTGAGTTCCTTCCTTCTATTAGCATTTTTCTTGATAAGGTTAGGATATTCTGCTTTCATATGTCCTTCTTTCCCACATTCAAAGCAAGTGACATTCTGATTTGTAGTGAAGACATTGATAGCGTTTCAACAAGTGTACTGAATCGTTGCAAGTAATAATTAAAACGGTAGTACCGAGTGTCGAACTCGAGGATTGCGTTTCACTATCGAATTATCTTTAATTACTGAAATTGAACAAAAAGTTTCCGAATTGATTTAAGTAATATTTAAAATGACAATAGTAATGAAATTGAACTTTTATAATGAGAAAAATGTCAGGGATGAGTTTCACCTTGAGTCCAACCTTGGTTTCTAATTTGATCCTAGTTATTGAATTCCTTTATTGAATTATTACCGAATTCTCATTAGTATTTCTGCCCTAATGTCTTAGTGACAGAACCTATAATTCCAAAATAACCCCTAATTCCTTAGTGGATTTAAAATTATAATTAAGCTTTACGGTACAGAAATTCTCTTTTTAAATTGTTGTCTTTGCAACTAATTCAATTGGTTTCATGACTTGCATCTATCCCTAGACTACAATCTCATGAATTTCTCATCTCAAGCATTCGTAAAGTCCACTCCCATTTCAAATTACGAATCGTAGAACATTTTAATGTTGATCAGGCAATAAAAAGCATTAAGCACAGAGATGAGAAAAATAATTCAATAAACATATTCATATAACAAGGAATCAAATCAGACAATTAAGGTATTCATCTAGTTTCACTCATCCCTAACAAATAGGATTTAGTTACTCATTACAGAGATTAAAGAGATAGAGATTAAAGAAGAATTACAAGAAAGATTCATGAATGATTCTTGATAAAACTCCTTCAATGGTGTAGAACAACCGTCTCTGAGCTTCTCTGCTAGGGCACAAGTTTCTAAGCTCCCCAATTGACAAAAAGATCCCTAAAAAAATAAGAAAAACTCGATTTTATGCAATCTGCAACGCGCCACGCGCCCCAGGCGCATGCCTTGCGCTTCAAGCGCATTTAAACAGAATCAGCAGCGCAGAAATGCGCTTCAGGCGCACAGCATCTTCAGCCTGACGTATACTGCATATTTCTACTATTTTGAGTCCGAATTTGGCTCCGGTGTCTTCATGAAAGTTGTAGCTATGGATCTTAGCTTTCATTTGCACTTGGTTTCACTCCAATTGGACATCTACAACTCCATATAGCACTGAAATACTCCATATAGGTCATGTTGATTTCTCACCAGAATTCAGCACTGCACTAAAAACAAAGAAACAACGCAAAACTCTGAAAAATCTCTACTTAATCAACGAAATAAGAACATAAGCATTTTATTAAACCCAAGAACTAGTATCAACAAAATATATCAAATAAATCATTAAATTAACTAATGATTGAAGATAAATAAGACTAAAAACAATGAAAAATATGCATATGATGAAGAGTCATCACAACCCCAAACTTAATCTATTGCTTGTCCCCAAGCAACAATTAATTTCAGATTTGATACAGTTAAAAGCAAACTTAAATTCAATTTCTCAAATGAAATCAAACTCAATTCTCAAAGTTCCAGCTACTACAAAACATTCATCATGCTCCATGGTTGCTTAAAAAAAAACACAATTTGTACACTTTAGCATTCATTTATCAAGTTCAACACTCTCTTCACACAATCTCACCAAAATTTCTCTCAAGTGTTTAGCAAGGGTTGTGAATTTATCACTCAAATCCTAGAACATGCATCACGCTACCATATGCTTGAAAAAATTCTAGTTAGCAATCACAATGCAACAAACACATATACTTTTGGAGGACTTTCAGGTTGTAATGGAGCTTAGGTAAGGGTAGGAAATTTTGGGATAGTAGGCTTTACTACTTGGAGTTAGGCATACATTTTCAAATTATTCTCCCTCTTTTATTCTATTTTATTTTATTTTTTTTTCACATTTTATGGTGGAAATTCTCAACCATTGACAAAAGAGCTAAGAAGATGTTATTTATCAATGTACTCAAACTAATTTTTTTTTCTTTTTTTTCTGTTTTGAATTTTTTTCTTCTTCTTTCGTGAGAACCACCCCAAACTTAAAAGGTTGTTATCCCATGAGCAACCTCAAACTTAGAACTTTACCAACATGAGAAATTTGTTTTTCTACCTAACTCCAAGTAAGATGATTTAATTAAAGTCAGGTTTTTGGCTTGTAATGTGGCTAGTAACCAAAAGAAAAGGGCAAGGCTCAAAGGGGCTAGCAAAGGATAAAATTTGCATACGATAGTTAGAAAGGCTCAAACGACCAAAGAAAATTGCCTCCGTGTATGCATAAATCACAAGTGATCCAAGTCAGAATTAGTGCAAGTTCTGAAGGGTTAACACATGTCTAGATAATCACACAATAAGAAAATTGAAGTGTTTAGGCTCAAAAGCTCACAGCTAGGATAAACAAGAGAAAATGTGAACTTTCAAAATTATGCCAAGTGTGTTACTTAATTTTATTTATTTATTTTTTTTTTGTTGAAAAATTGATGGCAAGTTAGCCGTCTACAACCACTTAGTAATCAACAATGTATGCATTAGTGAAACTCGTCGAATTGATCAATGATATGAACACAAATATAAGTTTAAATTTCAAAATCTAAAATAGATAGCTTAAGACCAACTTCAAGTTGTTAACAATTCTTCATCATAGTGCACGTTTACACACAATTAAAAAGAAACAAATTCAAATAACAAAAATAAAAGTTACCTCTACCTGTGGGTTGCCTCCCACGAAGCGCTTTTTTAAAGTCATTAGCTTGACGCCCAACTATTGTCAAGGTGGCATATAGGACAGAAAGAACACATCATCCTTTTTCTTCTTTTTGTTTGGTAGAAATTCCATGAACTTGAGAAATAAATGATGTTGCTTCCATGTCCTTTTCAATTGGACATTGATGAACAAGGCAAAGATTGAATCTCGAACTTCACCAATCTTTTCTTTTTTCTTTTCCTCGTTCGTGTTGTCCTCTTGCTTATCATCTTCTACCACAACAATGAAGTCATCTTCAATCGTCAACTTCTCCTCCATCTTCTCAAACTCAACCACTTGCTCAAATAACCTCTCACATTGACTTTCAAATCTTTCAATTGAAACCGTGTTATTCTTCATGAATTCAATTAAAACATCCTTAATGTGAAAGTCTTTGTCATTTGATTCTTTGGATAGAATTTTACGAGGTAGAGTTTGTTCCCAATTGATCTTTTTAATATAATACTCGTCGTCTTCTACTTCTATAACCAATAAATCTTCATATTCTAGTTGTGCGACATAGTCATCAAAACAAGTTCCATTCTTCTGTCCTTCTCCGCAAAAGTCACACCTAATAGGGCGCGTTTGAGGGTGATATTTTACAAATGTATCTCTCAAGATTTGTCCCTCAATTATGCGTAATATAGCAGATATAAGACAAGTATCACACTCTTTATATAATTGTAGTAGAATATCATCATTACAATCTTTCATGCTCTACAACGAATAGTTATCTCAAACAAAGAAGAGACAAATCACTAGCACACGACATTAGCAAGCTCAACAAATAAAAATAGAAAATAAAAGAAAAACAATTTTTGTTTTTTTTTTCGAATTTAAAAATAAAAGAAAACAAAAATTTTATTGCAGAGCAAAAAATTTCAATTAAGTAAATAAATTATAACTCAATAGTGATATGGCAATCCCCGGCAATGGCGCCAAAAACTTGATAGCGTTTCAGCAAGTGTACTGAATCGTTGCAAGTAATAATAAAAACGGTAGTACCGAGTGTCGAACTCGACGATTGCGTTTTACTATCGAATTATCTTTAATTACTGAAATTGAACAAAAAGTTTCTGAATTGATTTATGAAATTTAAAGATCTACATTTTTTATGAAGACAAAAAAAAATCCTTTATAAAAAAGGAAAAAGGATTTTAAGCATCTTATCTTTCAAATTTATATTTAGGTAAAAGCATTTGATATTAAATCAAAATACAGTTTAAGTACGATATTATGAGAACCTTCTGATAGCATATGCATTAAAATATTTTATGAAAATATTTAATATCATAAACTTGTTTGAAAATAAAGTTTTTACAAAACTGGAAATCTGTATTCGAATACAAGGTATCGAGTCGAATACAGACTATAAATCAGAAGCTAAAACTGAAGATCTGTATTCGAAAACGAAGTGTCGTAGTCGAATACAGATTGCAAGTCAGTAGCTAAATTTAAACATCTGTATTCGACTACAACCTTGTGTAATCGAATACAACTCAAGTCAGTGGCAAAAATCCCGTACTTGTATTCGACTACAAGGTTCAAATTTCAAATACAAACAGAATGTTATAGAAGTATATTCGAATACACCTAGACTGTATTCGAATACAACTTCGAAACATTGCAATTTTTTAGTTTTGAAACATTGCACAAGTTCATCAAAACGTTTGGGAATCATTGCCATTGATCTGAAGTGTTACCTTGGAACATAAATACTTCAAAACTTCAGTTTTAAACTAATCAATCCTACCACGAACTTTGAAAAACTTTCTGAAATATTTTGTGATTTTTTCAAAATTATATTTTCATACTTCAAGTACATGCTCTACATTTTCATATCATTGAGAAAGGTTCTCTACTGTACTTGAAAGTATTTTGGATTGGTATCCTTGCACAAACTGTTATATCCTGTTGTTCTTAATTAAGAACATTGTTGTAAAAAATCATCAAAGTTATTGTTTGAAGAAAGTGGTGTATTTTCTTCAAGTGTTGTAAACTAAGATAGTGGAGTACTATCTTAGGAAGATTGTTAGGAATTTGTAATTGAAGTCTTAGGGTTAGACTTGTACTTATTCTAACAGAAAGTGGAAAATCTCTTGTGGTGTGCGAGAGGACTGAATGTACCCTTGGTTGTAAGGGGAACCAGGATAAATCTCTGTGTGTTTTTACCTTCTGCCATTTACAGCTTTCTTTTACTAACACAGCAAGATTAAACAATTTTTAAACAGTCACTTTAAACAATCTCCAAAACTCTAAAAACAGAAAATTTGTCCAACACCTAATTCACCCCCCTCTTAGGTGCAACTCTATTCTTACAATTTAAGTAATATTTAAAATGACAATAGTAATGAAATTGCACTTTTATAATGAGAAAAATGTCAGGGATGAGTTTCACCTTGAGTCCAACCTTGGTTTCTAATTTGATCCTAGTTACTGAATTCCTTTATTGAATTATTACCGAATTCTCTTTAGTATTTCTGCCCTAACGTCTTAGTGACAGAACCTTTAATTCCAAAATAACCCCTAATTCCTTAGTGGATTTAAAATTATAACTAAGCTCTACGGTACAGAAATTCTCTTTTTAAATTGTTGTCTTTGCAACTAATTCAATTGGTTTCATGACTTGCATCTATCCCTAGACTACAATCTCATGAATTTCTCATCTCAAGCATTCGTAAAGTCCACTCCCGTTTCAAATTACGAATCGTAGAACATTTTAATGTTGATCAGGCAATAAAAAGCATTAAGCACATAGATGAGAAAAATAATTCAATAAACATATTCATATAACAAGGAATCAAATCAGACAATTAAGGTATTCATCTAGTTTCACTCATCCCTAACAAATAGGATTTAGTTACTCATTACAGAGATTAAAGAGATAGAGATTAAAGAAGAATTACAAGAAAGATTCATGAATGATTCTTGATAAAACTCCTTCAATGGTGTAGAACAGTCGTCTTTGAGCTTCTCTGCTAGGGCACAAGTTTCTAAGCTCCCCAATTGACAAAATGATCCCTAAAAAATCAGAAAAACTCGATTTTATGCAATCTGCAGCGCGCCACACGCCCCAGGCGCATGCCTTGCGCTTCAAGCGCATTTAAACAGAATCAACAGCGTAGAAATGCGCTTCAGGCGCATGCTTTGCGCTTCAGGCGCACAGCATCTTCAGTCTGACGTATACTACATATTTCTACTATTTTGAGTCCGAATTTGGCTCTGGTGTCTTCATGAAATACTCCATATTGCACTTGGTTTGACTCCAATTGGACATCTACAACTCCATATAGCACTGAAATACTCCACATAGGTCATGTTGATTTCTCACCAAAATTCAGCACTGCACTAAAAACAAAGAAACAACGCAAAACTCCGAAAAATCTCTACTTAATCAATGAAATAAGAACATAAGCATTTTATTAAACCCAAGAAATAGAATCAACAAAATATATCAAATAAATCATTAAATTAACTAATGATTGAAGATAAATAAGACTAAAAACAATGAAAAATATGCATATGATGAAGAGTCATCAGACATCTTTCTTCCTGAAGGTTTTTTTCTTCTTAAATGTTTTATCGTTTTGAAGAAACTTACTGAACTTTTTAACTAGGGAAGTGATGTTTTCATCTTTATCTGAAACTTCTTTATTTATTATTTCTTTTGATTCTATTTTCAATGCTATATACTTTGTTTTCTTCTCCAAATTCTCATTCTTTTCCAGTCTTTCTAATTCTATGTCGTGTTCTTGTAACTTTCCAAAGAGTGCTGAGAGTGACATTTTTGACAAACTTTTCTTTTCAGAAATTGCTGTCACTTTTGGCTGCCATGTTCTGGTTAATGATCTTAGAACCTTTAGGATCAATTCATCATTAGTAAAGTTCTTGCCAAGTGCTGTTAAGTGGTTTGTTAAGTGGGAAAAACGTTTCTACATGTCCAGGATTGCTTCTCCTGGTTGCATTCTAAACATTTCGTATTCTTGAGATAAAGTGTTCAGTTTTGAACGTTTTACCTCAATTGTTCCTTCATGGGTTACTTCCAGAGTATCCCATATCTCTTTTGCTGTTTTGCAGTGGGATATGCGAAAGAATTCATCCATACCCAATGCTGATTGTGACATATTTTTTGCTTTCTTATCAAACACTACTTTTCTCTTTTCATCATCTGTCCATGAGGCTTTTATTTTTATTTCCTCTTTATTGTTGATAACTGTTGTTGGAACATATGGACCGTTTTCTACTGCTTCCCATATGTCATCTCCTTGAGCCTCAAGGTATGCTTGCATACTATTTTCCAGAAATCATAATGTTCACAGACAAAGCAGGGTGGTTTGTTACTGCTACCACCATCTCTAAAAACAGGTTGTGCGGAAGCCATGAATCGAGGAGCAAATTACCAAAAACTTGCTCTGATACCAATTGTAAGAACAAAGTTACACCTAAGAGGGGGTGAATTAGGTGTTGGACAATTTTTCTATTTTTAGAGTTTTAGAGAATGTTTAAGTGACTGTTTAAGGTTTGTTTAATCGTGCTGTGTTAGTAAATGAAAACTGTAAATGACAGAAGGTAAAAACACACAGAAATTTATCCTAGTTCCCCTTACAACCAAGGGTACATCCAGTCCTCTTGCACCCCATAAGAGATTTTCCAATATATGTTAGAATAAGTACAAGTCTAACCCTAAGACTTCAATTACAAATTCCTAACACTCTGCCTAAGATAGCACACCACTATCTTAGTTTACAACACTTGAAGAAAATACACCACTTTCTTCAAACAATAACTTTAATGATTTTTACAACAATGTTCCTAATTAAGAACAACAGGATATAACAGTTTGTGCAAGGATACCAATCCAAAATACTTTCAAGTACAATAGAGAACCTTTCTCAATGATATGAAAATGTAGAGCATGTACTTGAAGTATGAAAATATAACTTTGAAAAGATCACCAAATATTTCAGAAAGTTGTTCAAAGTTCGTGGTAGGATTGATTGGTTTAAAACTGAAGTTTTGAAGTATTTATGTTCCAAGGTAACACTTCAAATCAATGGCAATGATTCCCAAATGTTTTGATGAACTTGTGCAATGTTTCAAAACTGAAAAGTTGCATTGTTTCGAAGTTGTATTCGAATACAGTCTCAGTGTATTCGAAAACACTTCTATAACGTTCTGTTTGTATTTGAAATTTGAATGTTTGTAGTGGAGTACAACATCTTGTAGTCGAATACAAATACGGGATTTTTGCCACTGACTTGAGTTGTATTCGAATACACAAAGCTGTAGTCGAATACAAATGTTTCAAAATAACTACTGACTTGCAATATGTATTCGACTACGACACTTCGTATTCGAATACCGATCTTCAATTTTAGCTTCTGACTTGTAGTCATTATTCCACTACGATACCTCGTATTCGAATACAGATTTCCAGTTTTGTGAAAAAACTTTATTTTCAAACAAGTTTATGTTATTAGATATTTTCATAAAATATTTTCATGCATATGCTATTAGAAGGTTCTCATAATATTGTACTTAAACTGTATTTTGATTTAATATCAAATGCTTTTACCTAAATATAAATTTGAAAGATAAGTTGCTTAAAATCCTTTTTCTTTTTGATCAAGGATCTTTTTGTCTTCATAAAAAATGTAGATCTTTAAATTTCAATATATATCATTTTCTTTTTGTTTTTCATAAGTAGGAAATACTAAATAAAAATTTTCCTCAATTTTAAAATACATTCAAGATATAAGATATCACAACACAATTCATTCATCACAAGGTTGCAAAGTAAAATATTAATTAAACCATATTAGTAGAAAATTCGAACGATTAAGCCATAAACCAAAGCACATGGATAATTAACAAAATCACTCAACCTTGAGTAACCTATCAAAGTTGAATCCAATAAATTTTGATGTAAAAAATGTCACAATTATTGTACATAAAATGAAATAGTAAATCATCAAACATTGTCGGCATCTACTAATCACCTGCACTTGAAGGAACATTTGCATCATTGTAGCGTCAATCACAAACAAAACATAACGTGAGTATATCGAAATCACAACAGTGGTACAGTGGAATAACAAACTTGTGACACATATGCCAAATTAGACATATCATAGGTTACTTCACAATTCATGTATAATGATATCAATGCAATATTATGTTCACTTGATGCAACACTTCAATGTCATATGGTACCAAAACTACTTGGTAAGGAGATACACTACTATGCCACCACTCAAGTGGTCTCTCGACCACATATGCAAACATGTCCTCATAAATCCGATTGACGCATCCCAAGACTCATATAAATTATCGCCATGAGTTAACAAGGGTTGCACGAGAGCTCTCGACATTTAAGAAATTAACCCTAGTCACCTTCCCTAGAATACCTTGAGGTCTCTGATCTCCTCCTCAAGCTTGAGTATTTCCTCCACCGTCAGACTTATTCAGTTGTACTTTCCAAACATTAGATCAAAGATCCTGACGTCGCTAATAAATATTTATGTATGTTGGATAGAATTTATCACAGATATCATCATTCCCTTAACGTCTTAAGTCATTCCTTATACAAAGGGGACCATTATAGACATGAGTCGGATATACCACATGTTCACAATTTACATAATACAACATGTCACTTGTCATAGCTCATATCACATATCATATTATATTATTAATAATATGTTCAAGTAATATGAATCACTACCATAACATCTCAGTAAATGATAACCACACATCATAATATCTCACCATAATAATTTCTATCTCATATTATGGTTGAGTTGCACAACGAACCTATATCGCAATACCACACAAATTTCTCTCTAATGAACACACGTAATTGTTTCGCATGATGAAGAAATCAATTTCAAGGGGTTTTTTCGACCATTATGCGTCAAACGACTGCATCTTCTCCACATGGTGAAGACGGTCAAAATGAGTTGACTCAGTTGACATGCGGAAAGAAACGTCTTAAAATTGTTGTTGTTGAGTTTCGAAAAACTATTTTTAAAATAATTTTCAGCCTATCAACCACCTAGTTGAGTCACAAACTAAGTTGTTGTCTTTAAGACATTTCGCAGTGCAAGACAGACAATCAACCACGATATTCCCAAAATAAAACAGTTAAGTTAAAATTGTATCGATATTGTACTCATAAGACCACTCATAAATCGAAGGGTCTACGACACAAAAATTACTCTAAAACTGAAAGGAAAATGGTATTAGGACCGCTTAATAAAGAAAGCAAGAGACAAAAAGAAAGGAGTGAAGTGGCTCAAAAGTGCATCTAGATAAGAGAAAAAAATTAGGAATTACATCAAACTTTAATGTGCTTTTCACAAGAGTTTGACATTCTTTATATAAGGATGGAAGTTATCTTATATATGTAAATTAACTATTCCATGTGATGGACTTTAGTATTCATAGAGTTAAAAGGTAATCAATATATAAAAACTTTTCAACACTCCATATTTTATCAATTCACATTTAAGTTCCAACAATAGATACCTTAAACAACATGGATTAGAACCAAACAAAAAATACAAAACAACAACACAATAGCAGAAGGACAACATTAGCTTAGACATACTTTTAGCTTTAGAAGGAACTCAAAAGTACGTTTTCTTGTTGTATGAAAAGGATTTTAGTATGAAAAATGCTAAAATCAATTACCAACCGTGGCCTTAAAATAGCAATGATCAAGAATTAAAATCATAACTCCAAATAGACATGCAAAGAAATAAATGGGAAAAAGCTAATAACAAAATATACCTCGGAGTTTAAAAACAAGTTCGATAGTTGCATGCAAATGAGTTACATGTCACACCTTTAACTCCAAAAAAATAAATTAAAATAGCTAAATCAACGCAAGCATAGTAAAATACGGTCGAATTAAAAACTTAGTTAGAATAGATATCACAACTAAAATGTGAAAATAACTTATAAACAAAGTAAAATAGAATTCAATTCCAATTTCATATAATCTCATGCACTTCTAAATCCTAAAATAACATAAATTCAAGTTTGTCAAACAAGGACAGCCTATAACAAAATATGATAAATTTTTTTTACTTCTCTTACTCGTAACTTTTACCATTATTTGTAGCTTTTTTGTTCAACCGTGGTGCTAATGAATAATGGGTTTTGGTCATAATTGATTTTTTTTTGTTTCTACGTTGGATCATGGAATCTTGGATTCAATTTAATTTATTGAATTGGTATTTTTCAATCCACCCTTCTATTTTTTTCTTCATGTGTTCTGATTTTTAATCTCGATATCTTTTTACTGCGTTTTGATTTTTGGGATTATCTCATGATCTATTCAACAAAATAAAAATGTGATTTTTTTAATTTACTTATTTTATAAAAAATTATGTTAATTTGTGGTTTGTATTTTTTAAATAATGTTAATTAGATTAAAATCGAGGTTGATTAAAAAATATTAATAAGTGCAAGTTATCGTGTCAGATTAACGTATTTTGAAGACCAAACTTAAATGAAATACTGTAGTTGAAAAATCTGAAATAATAAAGGTAAAATCTAAAAAACAAAATCACAAAGATTAAAACTGAATTTTGCTCATATATTATAAGAACCAAAGTACTATCAACCAAATAGAAAATTAAATCTAACAAAGAACGGTGAATTGAGTGACTTATAAGTGAATTGAGTGACTTATAAAAACATAAACAAAGGAAAATCATATATAATTGCTTCTTAATTATTATTCAAAGTGTTACACACATTGATACAATGGAAGAAATTTTGCCCTCAAAACAAAATAACAAAAGAAAGTAATTGAAAACAAGAAACCAATGCCACACACAAACACATATGAAATACTAAAAGAACACAATTCAGAGGTCTTATTTAGAACATACATTAGATAGAGTCATCCATCCTCCTCCTATCCATTAATGTTTGTGATATTTGACCCATAAAATAAAAGATGGATTAATATTACTAGCTAATTAGCTAGCTAGGGTAATTAATTAGAGAGGTTTTGTAGCACATTCTCTAAAGAGAAAGAGTTGGTGTTTCCAACGGTATAGTTATTATCATCCCAAACAACAACGCCAGGGAGTAATTTTTTTTTTGATGAGGTATCGGATGAACTCGATAATTATAGGGACCATGTGAGAGCTAATTATTGGTAGGACTATAGCCGGATTGTACTCACCAACTAATTTTTCATTAAGTTGTTTTAGAGTTGGAGGAAGTTTAAGATTGTAGAATTGAAAGTCAACCAAGTCGATAATGGATTGGTTTTGCAAATATAAGCCGAGGTAGTAGGAATTGAATCCTTCGTTTGAGGCAATGGAAACCACATTGATAGATAGATTGATATCATATTTTAGTTTTCTTATAACTTCTCCAATACAATAAGAAAATTCATGTTCACTTGTTTTGATGACATCATAATGAATATCAATACCATCAATTAGATTGTCATAGAGACCAAGGACGACCCATTTGATCGACTCTATGGCTTTGTAAATCCATATATCTCTTTCAATTGGATCAAATGGAAATTCAGAGCCAACACCTCCTATGCTTATAACCACCCTTGCATGTGGAATACGTTCCTTCACCTTTTTCACCCATTCAACATTGAGTTCTTCAACGTTCCAAGTGGGATGGAAATTTCCTGTGCCTTTTCCATATACGTCATATTCTTCACTGGCAAACCTCAAAATGAAGTCAATATCTTTGAATTTGGAGATATTATTAATTGGAGGGGATTTATCATGTATGTATTGACGATAAATGGTCAAATCAATGTTTCCATTGTTACCCTTAGAAGACATTGTGACAATTATAAGAATTTGGAGGAGGAAATTATAATGAAATTAATTGCCTTTTCTTGGTGTTTGGAATGACAACCTCTTGATACCCTTTTATAAGGCTACATATGTACATATCCAATTTAATAAGTGTTGTAACGTGCATTCATATGTACATATCGAATTTAAATACTAGTAAATATATTATATGACTTCCTCTCTGCTTACGTGGGCCTTTTTAAGTCATCTTCGCTAAAGTCAATCATGAGATCAAAACTATATTTTGTTTTTGGTTTAATAACTTTTTAATTCTTATAAAATTTTAATATTTTGTTTTGTGTCTATATATAAATTTATTGTGGCGTTTTGATTTTCCGTCGTGTGCCGATTTTTAATTTGTTTTAAGTTTGTACTTCACGTGTTTGTTAAAATGTATGAGAATGACTCGTTTTGTCGGTACCGTATTTTGAGTAATAAGTTTATGGAGGCTGTCGTCAAATTCAACATCATCTCGGGCTTACACATGAGTTGACAACACATGATTGAATCAAACATGTTAGAAACAACCTATAGTTGATATGGGCGAATATCAATAAATATTTTTTTCAAAGACGGATGAGATTAAAGACCGTAGATCTTGTATTATTTTTAGTCATTATTCATATGCAGAAGAAACTAGTTTGATCTTTAGGATTAAAGTTTTGGTTTGTTAATTTCTTATTGGATTTTGAAATATTTATGTGAATCGTTAAAGTATTTTTACCTTCTTGTTGATTTTAAAATATGGATGGAGAATGTTCCAACTCGTGATCAATTTATTTATACTATTCTCATTTTAGCATTTTAATGAACTTTAGTTTTCTGTCAAAAAAATTAAGGCTTGATTGTAGTTTTGGTTTCTCTATTTTTCATTAACTTACGGAATTAGTCTCATATTTTAAAAACCGATAGTTTTGGTCTCTCCCTCAGATTTTTTAACTAAAAATTGATGATGTGACATATTTTAAATGACGAAACATTTGATATCATGATATTGAAACATCTAGATGAATTAATTATTCGTATGTCATTAATTAAATTACAAAAATTAATAATTTTCAAAGTTGAAATTAAAGTTTTTAGAGTGTTTTATTGCAACTTAATGAGTGTTAATCATTTTATATCATCGTATCAAATATCATGTCATTTAAAACATGTCACATCACCATTTTTTTACTAAATATTTATAATGAGAGACAAAAATTGTCGGTTTTTAAAATAGGAGGACCAAATTCTAAGCAATTCAACTTCTTCAATTACATTCTCTTCATTTATAAATTTTGTGGTTTGGATTGAACAATTGCTTATTTATAAGTTGGGAAATTTTTATAATTTTTTAAAAGTTTTGGGGTGAAACTGAAATTTTGGAAAATATGAAGGACCATTTTTCATTTTTTTGGACCAATTTGCAAAATTAAAAAAAATTGGGGTCTAATTTGCCAAAAAATACAAGGACTAATGTGCAAATTTTCAAACATATATTATCAAATTTGTAAATTTGATAAAATTATATGACCGTTTTATGATTCATATGTATTATACAGTGAAGATGAAATTTAAAATTCTTAGTTTTTAGGTGGTGTTTGAAATTATCTAAATTTAACTTTGATAAAATAACTTACGAAATCACTTCATTTTAAAAATTCTCCAAATTTATTATCCAAACAAAATAATACATTTCTCCAAAATATTATCTCATCTAAACACACTCTAAGGATGGAGGTCAACCATGAGTTGGAAACATTTTTAACTATACTACTAATATTGATTAATAAAATTTTAAGATTTTCTTGAGAAAAAAACTTATCCATCCATATCATAATGGGTGACCCATTTAAGAAATATATATATATATTTAAATAAAAGAAAAAAAATACTTTTATTAAATTACCCTAATTTAATATTTATGTATTTACCATTACGATAAATATAAAGCGAGACATTGACTTGATATTAATACAAGTAACATTAACTAAAATATTAACTAAAATGTACAATTGAAAATATCTCAAGGGTTATTTATTTTAGATTTTTCAAAAAGGTGGTGTGATAAAGTTTCACTATAGAAATTATCTATGAATATTCTCTACTTTAGAGTAGTACATTGCTTTCCTGCCTCTGGCGAACAACTTTATGGATTGTTGAGTCTTGCAACCTCATTTGGTCTACCAAGTGTATCTATATAATAAAATGAATTTAATGTTGTAGTTTTCGTACGGGAAATCTTTGTTCTAAAATTACGCTCATCTCAATTTTTCAATTTTTCCATATTCTCTCAAGTTCGTACGTTGTTCATACTACTATATTGGTACTAAACAACACCAAACAATGTTAGGTTTTTGACCTACTACAGTAATAACATTTGCAAGAAGATTTATAACTTATTTTGTTTTTTAAAAAAATTTTAAAACTTTATTTTTAATAAAAAAATAGTTTAAAACATAATTCAAATAATTTTCTAAAAGAAAGAGAAGATATATGAGTAGTAAAATAAGAAATAGACACTATAGAAAAGAAAAATGAGAATAAAAGACCGACATGAACATGTATTCAAATAATAATAATAATTTTCCTCATCATATATATTTGGTAAATAGCGTTTTCTTATTACTAGTTACAAGAATTATTAATATTATTAGTATTTTATTGAGAAGAAGATCCAACATACAATCTTTTTATTATTCTACTTCTTAATTCATTCACTTCAATCACCAAATCAATAATATTCCTTTATTGTATGAAATCATTGGTATCAATAACAATTGTTCATACTATGGTTCTTTAGAGGAACTATTTTACTTGGTCACTAATCAATTAATTTTGCAATCACGTCACATGTGTAGATTATTTTTCTAATCACAAGTCAATGTATGTAGATTTATGAAATCTACACTATGATATTCTCAACCAAAATAAAATATTATAAGATATGCGTGCAATTATTTATATAATCGAGATTAGAAAATATGAATAACTCAATTAATTAAATTAAATATATTATTATAAATTTCTTTATTTCATACTTGCATTATGTTTCTGGAAAAAAAAAAGAAAATAATCTTATTATGCTTACACTATGGTTGTTAGGATAATTAAATAATTGCGTTAAGTCGAAGGAAAAAAATTGCGTCAAACTAAAAGGGTAATTAAATAATTTTTATATGCAAGGTTTATATAGTCAATAAAAAATCACAAATTACTATAATTAACTATATTTTATACTTAATTTATATAACTAATTAATTACCTACTATATCTTATATCTCATTGCAAGTTGGAATGCACATAATACATTTCTAGTTTAAAAAATTCAAAATACACAAAAGTCAGAAATTCAACCATTGAAAAGAGTATAAAATTTGTAAAGACATCTACTAAAGAAAATATAAAATGTTGATAACGCTAGAAAGAATGAAATTTTCTTAATCATCCATCACTTTTATGGATAGAAGTTAAATTATCAATTAAGCCTAAAAGATTGAAATTTAATTAACAATCCATCGTCCTTATGAATAGAAGCTAAAATATCGATTAGGATGAAAAGAATCAAATTTACTTAACCATCCGTTTTTTTATGAATAGAAACTAAAATGTAGATTAGGCTCCAAAAAGTAAAATTTTCTTAACCATCCATTTTAGCAAAAATGAATTAAATTTGATTTACCATTGAAAATTACTCTTTGATGAGAATTTTCAATACTCGTCAATTCTCGATTTGGGTCTTCATTATCTCTTGATTTGGGTATTCACTATCTGTTCACAATTAATTACTTTCCTAGTCCAAAACCAATCACATGTCTGTTAGCAAGGATGAAGGATGGAAAGTTGGAACACCTTAAACAACCAGTAGTAACACTAACACACAATGGTTGAAATTGGAAGGGTCATCCACCTCTTTGAAACGTACCTGGTAATGAAAATTTTCTCAAGAAAATTTTAGAAATAATTTAACGGAATAATTATTGCTCTAATACTATATTAAAATCTTGATATAAGTCATGGAAAAGAGAAAATATTTATATTGAAAGTAAAGTAAATTCTATATTAATAAAATAGTTAAAGATACAAAACGAATACATGATATGCTCTATATATAGAGTTAGACTTAATAGACTAACCACTTAGAAACTAATTCTAATACCATATTAAGTTTTTGAGTTATACCAATACACCCCTCCAAGACTCATATAAATGATCGCCATGAGTTAATCAGGGTTGCACGAGAGCTCTCGACATTTAAGAAATTAACCCTAGACACCTTCCCTAGAATACCTTGAGGTCTCTGATCTCCTCCTCAAGTTTGAGTATTTCCTCCACTATCAGACTTATTCAATTGTACTTTCCAAACATTAGATTAAAGAACTTGACGACGCTAATTTATGTTTGTTGGATAGAATTTATCACATATATCATCATTCCCTCAACGTTTTAAGTCATTCCTTATACAAAGGGAACCATCATAGACATGAGTCGGATATAACACATGTTCACAATTTACATAATACAACATGTCACTTGTCACATCACAGTTCAAATCACATACATGTATCACATTTCATATCAATATCGTAGTTTATATCACACATCATAGTATATTATTAATAATATGTTCAAGTAATATGAATCATTACCACAACATCTCAATGAATGATAACCACACATCATAATATCTCACCATAATAATTTCTATCTCATATTATGATTGAGTTGCACAACGAACCTATATCGCAATACCACTCGAATTTTTCTCTAATGAATACTTGTAATTGTTTCGCATGATGAAGAAATTAATTTCAAGGGATTTTTTTCGACCATTATGCGTCAAACGACTGCATCTTCTCCACACAGTGAAGACGATCAAAATGAGTTGACTCAATTTTTCCCTCCTAGTGCATTATTAATATTTTTAAATAATTAAACTACTCATAACTCGTCATAAATATTCATAAACATCACCAAATCACGAAATAGAGAAAATATGATTTTATATTTATCTTTTCGTAAAAGAAATTTTGTTCCCATAATTTACTTGAAAATATAGCTCTACATACGAATCTGGTATTTGGGTCTCTATTTCCAAAGTAGCACTTACGCAAGTAGCTCTTCCCTAGTTCCTTGATCTTGCGATCATTAATTCATAGATGCAAAATTTCAAAAGTAAGGATCTCCTCTATTTGAATCTCATCCAACTCAATCACATGAGAGAGATCATAAATACACTTATAAAGTTATGAAATGTGGAAGACATTATGGAAGTTAGAAAGAGAATGAGGTAACACAAATTGGCAGGTATTTCAAAGTCCTTCAATATCTCAAGTCATCTTCAAGGCACGTGTTCAACTCCTTATGGTAAATAGGTGTTTCAAACTTTTATGGTTATTGAAATCTTCGAATCGAGATCCACATATAAATAGTGCCTCAACATCTCAAACAAACACGACAACGAAAACCTCTTCATTATGGGTAAGATAGTTCCTTTCTTTTACTTTTAGCTACCTCAAAGCATAAACCGCTACTTTATCGTTTTGCATCAATACACCACCTAATCTTGATGCATAGGCATTATAATACACCACATATGTTTCACTAGAATTGAGTAACACTAAGATTGGCATATAGATCAATCTCCTCTTTAACTCTTGGAAGTTAGTCTCACATTCAGTATCCCATACAAAAAACTCTCCTTTACGGGCTAACTTGGTAAAATAGAAAACTAATTTAGAGAAACCTTAAGTAATATCCCACTAATTCAAGGAAACTGCTAATCTTTGACATTGTTTTCGGTGTCTTCCATTCTACTACCTTTCATATATTGGCTAGGTCAACAACTATACCACCTTTGAAAATTATGTGACCAAGAAAACTCACTTCTTTGAGCCAAAATTCATACTTAGACAACTTGGCAAGCAATTGCTTCTCTATAAACGTATGTAGTACTATTCTTATATATTCTCTATGTTTTCCCTAGACTAGGAATAAACCAAAGTATCATCGATGAACACCACTACAAAGGAATCTAAGTATGTGTGGAAGATCTTATTCATTTAATCCATATAAACTATTGGCGCACTCGTGACACCAAAAGGCATCACTAAGTACTTTTAGTGACTTGAATGAGTTTTGATTAAAATATGTCTCAGGAATATCTTTTGACTTTACACGAATTTAATGGTATTTGTATCTCTGGTCTATCTTGCTAAAGAAACACCTCCTTGCAATTGGTCAATCATATCATTGATCATAGGTAAAGAATCATTATTCTTCATCGTCTAACACGTAATGGCAAGATTGTTGGCATCAAAGTGTGAGTGATTAAGTTTCACATCAACTATGAATGAGATAAATGTTGGAGAGAGATGACGCATATCTTGTTGCCTTAAGATTTTAGGTGGAGATGTGGTGTTAAAGTCTATTGTAGTCCTTGAGCATTTGACCTATTGTTGCTCTTGCACCTTTGGTTTTCCTTGACATATGGTATCAAAGCTTTTGGTTTGGTCCTTTATGATTCACCTCTCTTTCTTGTGAACCTACCTATTGCATAACTACATTATGTCTAGTTTCGTTGTGAAGTTTGACATAGAGAAATTTGATGGAATAATCAATTTTGACCTGTGTAAAATTCAAGTCAATGATGTATTGATACAATCAGGATTACACAAGGTGTTGATTGACACATATGAATTGGTTGACATTGATGCAATGTGTATTGTGAGATTATGTCGATTGTTGAAAAACTTACCGATAAAGTCAACATGCAAGTTGCACCATAAATTTTCAACTTGGTTTTCAGGATGTTGAAGAAATTCGTGGTTTAGCTTGAAGTGGAAATTCTACAATTGTCGGTATAGATAATGAAAAAGTTGAAGATGCACCAATTTCAATCAAGGTGGAGATTGGTGGATTTGGTTGAAATTGAAGAATCTTGGTAAAGTTCCACAATACTTATAATTGTAAAGGAAGTGGGAGACAAATGTTATATACATGACCCAAGTTTTTCATTATAAATTGCACCAGTTAGAAACATTTTAAGCTTGTATCTAATTGTTTTCTTTTCTTTTATACTCTTGTGGTGGCAATGAGGAGTTTGAGAAAAATGCATATGTTGTAACAATTTTCACATAATGTTATTATCTCGTTTTCATTAGACAACGATTGTGGTTTTTTTCTCACGTTTTTGAGTTTTCAAGTTATATTATTGTGTACTCATTGTGTTTCTTTTAATTTTCTCTATGTCGATTGGGTGGAGGGGTGAGAGTGGATCGTAGTGTATTGGATCCTTGTATCAAAAGTTTTCTATGATGGTGTAGTTATGAGGCGTGTGAGTTCTTATGTCTCGCATCGACTATAAATAAGTTAAATCTTAGATATATAAGATACATTTTCCATATAACTAATGTTTAAATATTTTGAATGAGAACATAGTTTTAAAGTCTCTTGTAATCCTAGAACATTTAATATGTAGCTCTTATACTCTTGATACTTTCGAACAAGAAAGATACCCCTAGAAGGACAATAAAGTTTGAGGAGTGCTGAATGTGGAGAGCATAAACTCCAAAAGCCGCTTATGACCCTTAAAGCACAAGGGAACTTAGAATGCAAAGTAACGGGGTGTGAAACAACAACATAATTCAAAGAAGCAAACATACGTTGGTAATTGGTATTGTTGTTTCGAGTTTTAAAAACGAGTTTAAAAAACAATTTATGCCACCGAAAATATTACTAGGTTGAGTCGCGAACTAGGTCGCTCTCTTTAAGACGTTTCGCGGCATTGCCCAAATTGTGCAAGGCAGACTATCAACCACGCCGTCCCCAGGATAAAACAGCCCAGTTACTCTGTATCGGATTTTCACTGCGCCGTGAAAAAACCGTTCTAGAATTACACCCTCAGTATGGCAATCTAATGGCTGCCACTCGTAATATGGTACTAAGACCACTCTAAAGAAAAGAAATGTAGAAGTAAGAATATGGAGGGAGAAGAGAGAAAAGCCTCAGAATATGGAGTGCTTTTGGTGTGATTTGCAACTGAGTGGAACCCTCTATTTATAGAGGAGATCTACTACTGGATCAAAGGAAATTCGGGATCCATCTGACCAGATCCACACTAAAAACGTGCCCCACAATTCTAGGTCTGGTTGACTCTGAAAATTCCAGGTTATTGACCAAGTACACGGCCACAAATCAAACGTGAGAATAGGAAGGGTTTTGACCACAACCGAACCGTGAGAAAAATAAGGAATCATTTACTGGATCAGAAATTCAGTGTTGACTCGGTGGAGGGCCTTTTAAGTAAAAATACAAGCATTCATTTTTTCATAAATTAAATATTAATTTTTTAATTTTCTTTTTAATAAAAAATAATAATTCACCACCCAAGCTCAGGCCAGGCCCGACCCAGCCGGCCGGACGGACGGCAATGGCGGCGCGCGCATGCGTGGTGATTTATTTTGCATGCGTTCTCGCTCCTCTCGAAAATTGGAGTACCCCTTGGGGCACACCCCAAGGGTCATACCTCCACCTTATATACACTACTAGAATGTGTAATCCCTCATATGTGGGACTTCTCATTTTTCAATTCACAAACTAGCTCTTTTGTTCCTCATTTCCAACAATCCCCCACTTGAATTTAAAAAAGTAGGTTCTGAAATAGCGTCAAACGCTTTCATAAGATTGTGCATAAACAAAGGTTTCTATGACTTGAACCTTTGCATAGCGAGTAAGATTCTGATTTAACAAGAGTGACTCGTAGTCTTAAACTCTATCTCGGACATCAAACCCACACACAACCTTTTCATTAGGTGTATTCTAAAAATCTCGTGCATTTATGGCCCTGCACGTCTATCCCAGTATAGTGAACACTCTAGGAATTTTTGCCTCGAAATTCCATAGGAAACGGCCTCATTTCCACATTCACATAGGTGTGTCTATCAAGAGTACTCATGTAGCTAGGTACTCCCTCCACATAGAGTATAGATCTCATTAAGAGTTTCTATTATCTCAGCCTTCCATCGCTTCAGGAATCATGCTTCTATTAAATATAATAACATGTTCATCTCATATCACTATGACTTGTTATTACCCATTGAACCTAGTTCTTGGGATCTCCAATCTTTTAGGTCGGGTTCCCATCATAAGTGACTCATTTATCTATAGGCAATAGTCCCATCCTTTTGGATGTATTTATGACTTTCTCTCTAGCCAATCCTTTCGTCAAAGGATCTGCTAAATTATCATTAGTGCGTACATGATCCACTATTACAGCTCCTTTAGTTAGTAATTCTCTAACTGTGTTGTGCTTACGACATATTTTTTCGCCTCTTACCGTTGTAATAATGATTCTCAATTTTTGCAATAGCCGCGGTACTATTGCAGTGGATCAACACAATTGGCATAGGTTTTTCCCACAAATGAGTACCCTAATGGATATTAGTCTCGTGACTGGACAAAAAGTGTCGAAGAAATCTATATTTTCTCTTTGCCTAAAACCTTTGGCTACAAGGCGAGCCTTGTATTTATCAATAGTTCCATCGGGTTTTAGTTTCTTTTTCAAAATCCATTTACAACCTATCGGCTTGCAACCAGGAGGCAAGTCTACTATATGCCAGGTCTTGTTAGATTCTATGGAATCCATTTCATCGTTTATAGCTTCTTGCCAAAGATCTGCATCCAAAGATGACAAGGCTTCTTTGAGATTTGTAGGATCCTCTTCTAAATTATAGGCCATATATTCTGGTCCATAATCTTTAGCAACTCTGACTCTCTTACTCCTTCGAGTTTCCAATTCACCTTGTATGTTGCTTTCAACACTTCCTGTCACGGGAGTATGACTTGGTTCGCTGCCCCCACTATTTCTCGATTTGAAAGGGAATTTATTTTCATAGAAGTCAACATCATTTTGGAGTGCTTTTGGTGTGATTTGCAACTGAGCAGAATTCTCTATTTATAGAGGAGATCTGCTACTGGATCAGAGGAAATTCGGGATCCATCTGACCAGATCCACACTAAAAACGTGCCCCACAATTCTAAGTCTGGTTGACTCCGAAAATTCCAGGTTATTGACCAAGTACACGGCCATAAATCAAACGTGAGAATAGGAAGGGTTTTGACCACAACCGAACCGTGAGAAAAATAAGGAATCATTTATTGGATCAAAAATTCAGTGTTGACTCGGTGGAGGGCCTTTTAAGTAAAAACGCAAGCATTCATTTTTTCAGAAATTAAATATTAATTTTTTAATAAAAAATAATAATTCACCACCCAAGCCCAAGCCCGGCCCAGCCGGCCGGACGAACGGCGGCGGCGCGCGTTGTTGGAACCAAGTTGGTTGTAAGACTTAGGATTTTGATGTTTACAAAAGCACTCAATGTAATCTTATTTTGTACCTTGAATTATTAATTTAAATGCCACCAGAAACTGAAGAAATCAGAAGCAGAAGATCAAAGGATTCCAGAAAATGAATTCTGGAATTACCAGAAGATACTCCAGGATGTCAAAAACATCACCAGAAGATATCTTTGATGGCCTATATCAGAAGGAAGAAAAATCAGAAGGAAACATGGATCGTACTAAAAGAAAGCCTGCCAGAAGGAGAGTTGTTCCAGACCAAGAGAAATCAAATATCAGATTTATTCCAGAAGTTATTCTGACCAGAAGATGGCCTGGCAGTGAGAAATTAAAACAGCCCAGACTTGTTCCAGACTTAACCAGAAGATAAGTTTAAGGGTCCAGAACAAGAGAATCAATTCAGATTTGATCCAGACCATAAGATAGCATGATTAAGGGCATGAAACTAAGTCCATACCAAAAGAAATGAATTCCAGAATCAATCCAGACCTGGTCCAAAATCAAAGGAAAAATGTCCAGACTGAAATATTTTTTTCTCAAGTTAATTTCAGTTCATTCCAGACCAAGTCCAGAATTTTGTCCAGATCAGAAGAAAAATATTCAGCTCAATGGTTCAGAATTAATTGTTTGGTCCAATGATGGTCAAGATCACAAAATCATACCATGGCCCAGTGTTGGCCGAAATCAGAGGGACAGGATGTGCAGTCTAGCAAAGGCCGAATTCATAGGATTATAGCATATCAGGTGCGCATCCAGGATGGCCGAAATCAGAAGATCAGAGGGTCAGGAAGTGTGGTCCAGGAATAGCCGAACTCAGAGGATCACAGCATATCAATTAGGTTGATCCAGATGTGGACTAGCGCATGAAGATCCAATGCCCCAGATTTAATCAGGAAAATTATACGGTGGAGAATTTAATTTATTTTGATCAAAGGATTAAAAAGATTTGTTACAAAAATAAAGTGAGGTGTTGTGGAATTCAGGAGCTATGGCGGGAAGGAACTAAATGATTTAATTGGTCAGTTATTTTGAAAGAAAATCTGAAGATATGATTTTTATTTATATGAAGCACAATTGGTCAAGTTATTTTTTCAAGAGAATCCAGCAATATTCAGCTCGAAATTAAGCTATGGAAGAGGCCCTAATCTGCATCTATAAAAGGAGGCTCAAGGCAAAATACTCATCATCGAAAATCACAAAAGAGTCATACACTTCCAAAAACAAACACCCAAATTTTCATAGAAGTCAATTGTGAGTTTCATCTTTCAAGAAGCAAGTACTCTTGTTATTTTCGTTCCACTGGTGAACCAGTATAAAAACTGTGAGTTTTATTTTTACTTTTATCTGCTGCTAACTCTGTTTTTAAACAGGAAAAGTATTCAAGTTAAGTCAAACACAATTCAACCCCCCTTCTCGTGTTTGCACCTTCACGCGTGTGTGGTGATTTATTTTGCATGCGTTCTCGCTCCCACCGAAAATTGGGGTACCTCTTGGGGCATACCCCAAGGGTCATACCTCCACCTTATATACACTACTAGAATGTATAATCCCTCCTATTTGGAACTTCTCATTTTTCAATTCACAAACTAGCTCTTTTATTCCTCATTTCCAACACGTATTTATACCAGTATCAAGTTAGGCAAACGTAAAGGTGTCCCAAAAGTTAATGCCGTGATAAATGGAACGTGGAACATAACCATTGTTTTAAGTCAAAGTTTTGTCAAAAATTATAATTTTGTGGCACTATAATATTATAATAATTTAAACGTGACTATTTAACACCACTTTATATTAAATAATATATTATATAATAATAATTTATTTAAATTCCAAAGTACTATTGCCGATATATCAGCTACTTGACAATACTTATGAAAGATAATAATAGTAAAAAAAAAAGACAACATTGATGAAAGACAATAATGGTAATAAAAATGAAAATAGTTAATTAATATTTGATTATTTTACATCGAATGTTCCACACACACTAACTACAAGCATTCAATTCACGCTTATGACAAAGATATAACATATGTCTTAAAATATAAATATAAATCATTTAAAAAAAGTTAATAATTGAATCTTGACGCAGTCGGAATCACAAAAGGGTTAGCAAACGCTAATCCTAAAAAAAAAGAACAAGTTCTGGAATCCACCAGAGAAGAGAAAACTCTCAAATTAATTATTTTATTAAAAGATATATTTTGTTACAGCATAGAAAGTCTTTAAATAGATAATAGAAATCATAGTACGAAAATTAGGTAAAACAGAAAAGTCTGAAATTAAAGGAAAACTTAAAACGGCTGTAAAACAGAAAAGCCCGAAATTATGAGAAAAACCGTTTCTGCTGCATTTGTTCGCAAATCCGTTTCTTCCTCGATTCTGGCCGTGAACCTTTCTACATCAGTCTCTTTCACTTCTAAAGAACTCGACCCCGAGTTCATACCAGGATAAAGGTCAGCATCTTCATGGAACTCATAAATACCAGCCACATTAAAGGTATTGGAAACATTCATGGATCCCAGCAAGTCGATCACATAAGCGTTTCATTGATCTTCTTCCGCACCTTGAAAGTCTCGTACTTGCGAGGCTGAAGCTTCTTGTAAGTGCCAACTGAGAACCTCTCCTTACGCAGGAACACCATCACATCATCTCCCACAGCAAAGACCTTGACGCTCTTGCGCTTGTCAGCAGCGACTTTGTTCTTCTACCCAGTAGCCTCTAACTTCGCCTTGACAGCTTCCTTAACGGCTTGCACATCCTTGGTCACCACTGGGCAAAACCACTCAGTTTCCTTGAAGGTCTCAGTCAGGTCATGCTCATCCTACGTCATAACAAGAAAATTGGACTTCTCATTCCTTGTTTGTTTATAAAAACCAGAAACCAGGGTCATAGCTATCTCGTGCGTACCCCAGATGAACATCATCACATTATCTCTACCTCTATACGTGATATCATTGTCATACTGCCAAGGTCGCCTGAGTAGGACAAGACACACATCCATATTCAGAACACCACACACTACCTCTTCCTTGTAATGACTTCCGATGGAAATTGTGACACCCTAAACCCCAAATTATTATTTTTATATAATTATTTATAAAATTGTAATTCTTCAAGAAAAATATACGAACTTCCAAGTATTTTATAAGGTAAGGAATATCATGCAATCATAAACATATCATATTAATCCAAAATCCTCATATTATTGTTCAGGAACTTGAAATCATGACAGTAGTCAACAAAATCCTTTTTAAAACATACGTATATAAGTTTACTGATAGTGGTAAGTGTAGTCCCAACCCGATGTCACTATCAGAGCAGAAATCCCCAATTTAATAAACGTTAACAATAACAACACAATAAAAAACTTATAATAAAAATCTTCGAGACAAGATGGCTCCCGCCACTCGGATGGTACTAGTCGTCACCTGCAGCTTACAACTCATCTGCGTCCATCGCAAACGCCAAACACAAACAACGACAGGTGAGTATCGAAATTATGTAATAGTATAATATAAATGAGGAGAACACGCAAATAATCAAATTATTACAAACATGAGAAACACCCAAGAACATTATATCAAGGTTAATCCAAGTTAATCACAATAAATTAGTTACAAGGATGAAATGTTATGCATGTCCTATACTCTATACTTCTTCATTACTTGGTACCATTCTACTCTGAAGTACTTGGTTAGGAGGCCTGATGCTATGCCACTACAAGAATGGACGGACAATTCATGAATGGCCAAGTCCTCATAGATCACCTCAACACAACCCGAGACACATATACGCGACGTTCGGGGTACTCTTGTTTTTGCACGGTAGCTCCCAACCTTAGGGAATAACCCACTAATCCACTTAGGAATTCCCAACTAGATGTACCCCCAAGGTCTATCAGTCTTACCTTACGGTTCGACTGTAGCCCTCCACGATCAGGCTCATTCAGTTGTACTTCCCCGAATCACTAGGTTTGTCAGACCCTCCCTATATGATGACAAAATAATCCTCACTTCAACTACAACATCTATCTCATACTTACTCGATTGTCACAACTCAATAAATTTCAACTCACAATATACATCAGAATTACATCATTATATATATATATATATATGTATATATATATATAAATCTATATATAATTAATCAATCACAATAAAATTCCAATTTTATCAATTACAGCATAAATCAAACAGGCGGTGCATTCAAGTAATATCACAGTTTTAAATCTAGTAAATCAGAGCACTCAAGTACATAACATTCACACAATTACAATCAACACAAGATTTCATCAAATTAAACAATATGCAGTCATGATATAATTAAACTCACAACAATTCTATAGGTTACTAAAATACATTTTAGTCCTCACTATTACCATATATATATTATTAATTAATTATTCTTACTCAATAGGGCTCGACCGTACGTAGTAAGCCCTAGGTGAATATATGGGAATTTCGGTATTCCCGTTCATCTCATGTTATTTTATACTCATAAAATCGAACCTCATCTCACCCCTTACCCCAATCGAAGATTTCGCCCAACGAATCTGATTTGCTAACCTGCCACGTCTTCGTCGATGCTTGTCTCTAATAGTTCGCGAAAATAAATAAATTAACGCAACGACCAAATACTAATTAACTACTTGCCCTAATAGATAAATAATCTATTTATTAATAATACATAAATAATTTATTTTCTATTTGTATTATAACCCAAAATTATATTTAATACCATCAAAATATATGTATTAGTATACTAACCTAAAACAATTTCTAATTTTAATTAAAACAAGACAGGATCACGTATTAAAATATTATGGCGTATATCCGTAGTTTGGGTATTTTAAAAAAATAGGTAAGCAATATAGCCACCAAAATTAATTACTAAAGTAAATAAATTATCTAATATTTTTAATATAATTAAAAAAAATTATTTAGTACTATACATAATCCTATATTATCCCAAAAATGAATATTTATCAATTTTTCTCTTATACTCTCATATGCATCAGAAATATATATCAACGGAATGTTAAAAGAAAATTTAACAATGACTATCCATATGCTGTCCAACATTATTATAATTGAACCAACATTCCTATATTGATATAATTGATAGGATAAAAAAAAATATATCAAATTGATGGAATTAGGAAAATAGGCTCTCTTCTTTTTATTTAGATCAAAGTGTATCGAATTTTGAAATCAGAAACTCTATCAAATTGATGTAATTAGGAACATATACTCTCTTTTTTATTTATTTATTCAGACTAAATAATATCAATTGATGGGATTAAGAAAACAAAGTGTACCTGCAGTATGATATGGTACTGCTATTTGATGTTAGAACCCCAAATTATTGGGATCAGATTGCAGCTAAGAAACAATAGAGCGAATCTTTTGGAGGCGGGTGCTAGTTCAAAGGCTGCTACGTAGTTTATATATGCGCAGATGCTTGGGCAATATAAATAGAATTACCTAGTACTTAGGAATATATATATATATATATATATATATATATATATATATATATGGCATAAGTGTGGGCCGACTACTATATATATATAACTAGTAACTCAACTCTAAATGAATATTAAATCAATTATTATTATTATTATTATTATTAATATTTTATTATTATTATTATTATTTTAAATATAGTTAATATTTATTATTTAAATCAATTACTAAGACAAACACACAAGACACACATGAAGAAATTATAACACATATTAACACTTATAAAATATTAGTAGTGTACTATTATACTATTAAAGCAAAATAATAAAGAAAAATTGGGGTGTTACATTTCTCCCCGTGTAAAAAAAATTTCGTCCTCGAAATTTACCTGATGAAAATAATTCGGGATACGAATCACACACTTGACTTTCGACTTCCCACATAGCACTTTGACCAATAGCACCTCCCCAGACAACCTTAACCAATGAAATCGTCTTGCCCCTTAATTCCTTGACCTTGCGGTCCTCAATCCGTAGCGGTAAGGTCTCAAAAGTTAGATTCTCTTTTATTTGGACTATGTCTGACTCAATCACATGTGAAGGATCGGGAATATATTTGCGAAGTTGAGACATGTGAAAGACACTATGAAGATTAGAAAGAGATGGAGGTAACACAATCTGATATGCTATGTTACCGACACGTTTAAGAATTTGGTAAGGTCCTATAAACCGAGGAGTAAGCTTTCGCATTTTTAATGCCCGACCAACCCCAGTTGTTGGAGTAACTCTCAGAAATACATGACCACCTTCTTGAAACTCAAGGTCTTTCCTTCTTTTATCATGGTAACTCTTTTGCCTACTCTGAGATGCTCTCATCTTTTCCTGAATCATTTTTACTTTATCAGTAGTCTGTTGGACAATCTCAGGTCCTAACACAAGGTTATCCCCCATCTCAAACCAACATAGAGGGGTCCTACACCTTCTCCCATACAACGCTTCAAAAGGGGCCATTCCAATGCTAGAGTGGAAACTATTGTTATAGGTAAACTCTATAAGTGGCAAAAATCTATCCCAACTTCCACTTTGTTCCAACACACAAGCTCTCAATAAGTCTTCCAGAGATTGATTGGTTCTTTCAGTTTGACCATCTGTTTGTGGGTGATAAGCTAAACTCATCCTAAGATTCGTACCCAAAGCGCTTTGTAAACCTTCCCAAAACTTAGAGGTAAATCTAGGGTCTCTATCTGACACTATACTTGATGGGATTCCATGCAACTTCACAATTTCATTTATGTATAGTTCAGCTAACTTTTCCATAGAATAAGTTATGTTTATAGGAATAAAATGAGCAGATTTGGTTAATCTATCTACAATAACCCAAATACTATCATACCTTTTAGGAGTTCGAGGTAAGCCTACAACGAAGTCCATAGAGATGTTGTCCCACTTCCATTCAGGAATACTCAAAGGTTGCATCAAGCCTGAAGGTTTTTGGTGTTCTACCTTAGACTTTCGACAGGTCAAACAAGCATATACAAACTCAGCAACATCCTTTTTCATTCTAGGCCACCACAATATCTTCTTGAGGTCCTTATACATCTTTGTGGCTCCAGGGTGAATACTTAGACAACTCCTATGTCCTTCCTCTAAGATCATCTTTCTTAACTCCTCTATATCGGGTACACAAATCCTATACTTAAATCTCAAAATTCCATCCACACCCATTTTAAAATCAGTTTCTCTCCCTTGGTCAATCAGTTTGTAACTTATCCACAAGGTATAAATCAAACTTCTGACTCTTTTCAATCTCTTCTAATAGTCCACTAGTCACCTTTAACATTCCCAACTTAATACTTTCTGGTGTCACTTCACAAACTAAGCTAAGGTCTCTAAATTGTTCCAACAACTCACTATGCTTAACCATCAAAGCGGACACACTCAAATTTTTCCTACTCAAGGCATCGGCCACTACATTGGCCTTTCCAGGGTGATAGTTAAGTTCAAAATCAAAATCCTTAAGAAATTCCATCCACCTACGTTGTCTCATATTTAACTCCCTCTGATCAAAAAGATACTTAAGGCTCTTATGGTCACTAAAAACCTCAAATCTAGATCCGTACAAATAATGTCTCCACATCTTAAGTACAAAAACAACTGTTGCAAGTTCTAAGTCGTGGGTAGGGTAGTTCCTCTCATGAATCTTCAGTTGCCTAGAAGCATACGCTACGACCTTTCCATTCTGCATAAGCACTCCACCTAATCCTGAACCGCACGCATCACAATATACTACAAAGGGTTCGCTTGGGTTAGGTAACACTAAGATCGGTGCAGAGGTCAATCGTTTCTTAAGCTCTTGGAAACTATTCTCACAATGGTTATCCCACATGAACAATTCCCCTTTCCGGGTCAACTTAGTTAAAGGTAAGGCCAACTTGGAGAATCCTTCTATGAACCTACGATAATAACCTGCTAGTCCTAGAAAACTCCTAATCTCGGTCACTGACTTAGGTGCTTTCCATTCTAAGACACTCTCTACCTTAGCAGGATCAACAGCTATTCCTCCTTTCGAAATTACATGTCCTAGGAAACTTACTTCCTCTAACCAAAATTCACACTTAGACAGCTTGGCAAATAATTGTTTTTCCTTAAGGGTTTGCAAGACTATCCTTAAATGTCCACCATGCTCTTCCTTAGTCTTAGAGTACACTAAGATATCGTCAATAAACACAGCACAAAAGAGTCTAGGTAAGGATGAAAGATTCTGTTCATATAAACCATAAACACTGCTGGTGCATTAGTCACTCCAAAAGGCATAACCAAATACTCATAGTGGCCATAACGGGTCCTAAAGGCGGTTTTAGGGATATCAGAGGTCTTCACTCAAATCTGATGGTAACCTGATCTCAAGTCGATCTTACTAAACACACATGATCCTCTCAATTGCTCCATAAGGTCATCTATCCTAGGTAACGGGTACTTATTCTTGATTGTCACTTTATTAAGTTGGTGGTAATCCACACACAACCTCATAGATCTGTCCTTCTTTTTAACTAACAACACAGGTGCACCCCATGGTAACACACTAGGTCTTATAAATTGTTTTTCTAAAAGCTCTTCCAATTGTTTCTTAAGCTCAGACAACTCCAAGGGAGACATCCTATATGGTGCCATGGATACGGGTCCAGTACCTGGTACAAGGTTAATGTTAAACTCAACCTCCCATTCTGGTGGTAAACTATTGACATCTTCAGGGAATACTTCAGGGAATTCACACACAATAGGAACATCCTGTATTACCACTTTTTCTTCAAGTTCCAAAGAAGCTAGGATCATGTATAACTGGGCATCTTCTTTTAAGAGTGCCTTCACTTGGTTGGCGGAAATATTGCTAGGCTCCTCTCTCTCTTCTGGTTCCATGAATTCAATGGTTTTACTAAAAAAATCTACGCGGACACGGTTGGCAGATAACCAATCCATACCAAGAATCACATCGACTAGACGCAAAGGTAAACACACTAAATCAACTCGGAAGTCCTTTCCACACACATGGATAGAAATGTCAAGACAAACACTAGAGGTGTCGACTGAGTCACTAGTTGGGGTATTCACAATCAAATCATACTGCAAACAAGACACAGGTAGTCCTAAACGTCTAACACAATCAAGAGACACAAAGGAATGAGTGGCACCACAGTCAAATAGTACAAATAAAGGAGTATCACTTGTGAGACACGTACCTTGGATCAAGTTGTCTTTCTCAGACGCTCCTGCACCACTGAGGGCAAAGACTCTTCCATTAGTTTTTGGTCGGCTGGCTTGGGAACTCTGGTTTCCAGATTGTGGAGTCTTCTTTGGATAAGGGCATGTGGTGCTGATGTGGCCCTGTTGTTGACAATTAAAACAAGTAACTGCAGCATCTCTGCACTCAAATGCCATATGACCCTGCTTACCACACTTGTGACATCGAATAGGAGTAGCTGGATCACCATTGTTACCACTATCGTTACTCGAGACTTGACTCCTGTTGTTGCTATTCACATAACTAACTCCTCTTCCATTCGAGTTTCCTCTACCACCCCATAACTATAACTGTTTTCATTTCCCTTACCATTACCATTACCATTACCATTTTCGCTTCTAGCTGAAGAACCGTGTTGGTGATAATTCGAACGACTTCCAGATTTACCAGGAGGGAAAGAGTAAGGTTTTCCTCTATTATGATGCATAGGCCTCTTGTCTTTCATGATTCCAGTGTTTCGGTAATGTGCCTTTTGAGCACGACTATCCTCATCATAGATCCTACTATTATTCACTAGGGTAGGGAAGTCACGGATCTCTTGCATTCCAACCTATTTCTTGATCTCTGGTCTGAGCCCCATTTCAAACTTGATGCACTTGGACTTTTCTCCTGCTTCTCCCACATAGAGTGGATAGTATCTGGACAACTCTTCAAACGTAGCGGCATACTCTGCCACTGTCATATTACCTTGTTCTAACTTGATAAATTCCATTTCCTTCCTATTGCGGATGTCTTCAGGAAAATACTTGACTAGGAACATGTTTCTAAATACATCCCAAGTAATTGCGGTCCCTGCATTATCTAAACGCTGACGTGCATTATCCCACCAATGTTCAGCTTCTTCCGTCAACATAAAGGTTCCTAAATGCACTTTTTGACCTTTGGGGCATGCCACTCCTCTAAAAAATTTCTCAATCTCTTGCAACCACTTCTGAGCTCCATCCAGAATATAGTGACCTTTAAACGAGGGAGGATTAGCCTTGTGGAATCGATCGATCACCATGAACTCATTTATTTGCACATTTTCTTGACCCCCAGTGTAACTATTAGCTTGAGCAACAGCTTGAGCAGCAACCTGTGTAGCTTGAGTAGCAGCTTGTGAAGAGGCTTGCGCAGTAGCTTGAGATTCAGCCAATGCCTGAAGAGCCTGCACTGTAACTCCTGCCATGGACTCTAAAGCCTCAGCAATTGCAGCGTCATTCCTCCCACTAGCCATCACTACCTACATCAACCAGATAAGCCAATCGAATATAGTGAGACACTTAGGGAGAAAGGAAACTAACTTAGTTCTACCCTACTAATATAGTAACAATCATAGTAACAACACGCACATAACAGAGTACACAAGGAAACACAACGAACACATAACACACTTACGGTCTGATTGGACAGACCTGCTCTGATACCACTAATGTGACACCCTAAACCCCAAATTATTATTTTTTATATAATTATTTATAAAATTGTAATTCTTCAAGAAAAATATACGAACTTCCAAGTATTTTATAAGGTAAGGAATATCATGCAATCATAAACATATCATATTAATCCAAAATCCTCATATTATTGTTCAGGAACTTGAAATCATGACAGTAGTCAACAAAATCCTTTTTAAAACATACGTATATAAGTTTACTGATAGTGGTAAGTGTAGTCCTAACCTGATGTCACTATCAGAGCAGAAATCCCCAATTTAATAAACGTTAACAATAACAACACAAAAAAAAACTTATAATAAAAATCTTCGAGACAAGATGGCTCCCGCCACTCGGATGGTACTAGTCGTCACCTGCAGCTTACAACTCATCTGCGTCCATCGCAAACGCCAAACACAAACAACGAGGGGTGAGTATCGAAATTATGTAATAGTATAATATAAATGAGGAGAACACGCAAATAATCAAATTATTACAAACATGAGAAACACCCAAGAACATTATATCAAGGTTAATCCAAGTTAATCACAATAAATTAGTTATAAGGATGCAATGTTATGCATGTCCTATACTCTATACTTCTTCATTACTTGGTACCATTCTACTCTGAAGTACTTGGTTAGGAGGCCTAATGCTATGCCACTACAAGAGTGGACGGACAATTCATGAATGGCCAAGTCCTCATAGATCACCTCAACTCAACCCGAGACACATATACGCGACGGTCGGGGTACTCTTGTTTTTGCACGGTAGCTCCCAGCCTTATGGAATAACCCACTAATCCACTTAGGAATTCCCAACTAGATGTACCCCCAAGGTCTATTAGTCTTACCTTACGGTTCGACTGTAGCCCTCCACGTTCAGGCTCATTCAGTTGTACTTCCCCGAATCACTAGGTTTGTCAGACCCTCCATATATGATGACAAAATAATCCTCACTTCAACTACAACATCTATCTCATACTTACTCGATTGTCACAACTCAATAAATTTCAACTCACAATATACATCAGAATTACATCATTATATATATATATATATATATATGTATATATATATAAATCTAAATATAATTTATCAATCACAATAAAATTCCAATTTTATCAATTACAACACAAATCAAACAGGCGGTGCATTCAAGTAATATCACAGTTTTAAATCTAGTAAATCAGAGCACTTAAGTACATAACATTCACACAATAACAATCAACACAAGATTTCATAAAATTAAACAATATGCAGTCTTGATATAATTAAACTCACAACAATTCTATAGGTTACTAAAATACATTTTAGTCCTCACTATTACCATATATATATTATTAATTAATTATTCTTACTCAATAAGGCTCGATCGTACGTAGTAAGCCCCGGGTGAATATATGGGAATTTCGGTATTCCCGTTCATCTCATGTTATTTTATACTCATAAAATCGAACCTCATCTCACCCCTTACCTCAATCTAAGATTTCGCCCAACGAATCTGATTTGCTAACCTGCCACGTCTTCGTCAATCCTTGTCTCTAATAGTTCGCGAAAATAAATAAATTAACGCAACGACCAAATACTAATTAACTACTTGCCCTAATAGATAAATAATCTATTTATTAATAATACATAAATAATTTATTTTCTATTTGTATTATAACCCAAAATTATATTTAATACCATCAAAATATATGTATTAGTATACTAACCTAAAACAATTTCTAATTTTAATTAAAATAAGACAGGATCACGTATTAAAATATTATGGCGTATATCCGTAGTTTGGGTATTTTAAAAAAATAGGTAAGCAATATAGCCACCAAAATTAATTACTAAAGTAAATAAATTATCTAATATTTTTAATATAATTAAAAAAAATTATTTAGTACTATACATAATCCTATATTATCCCAAAAATGAATATTTATCAATTTTTCCCTTATACTCTCATATGCATCAGAAATATATATCAACAGAATGTTAAAAGAAAATTTAACAATGACTATCCATATGCTGTCCAACATTATTATAATTGAACCAACATTCCTATATTGATATAATTGATAGGATAAAAAAAATATATCAAATTGATGGAATTAGGAAAATAGGCTCTCTTCTTTTTATTTAGATCAAAGTGTATCGAATTTTGAAATCAGAAACTCTATCAAATTGATGTAATTAGGTACATATACTTTCTTTTTTATTTATTTATTCAGACTAAATAATATCAATTGATGGGATTAAGAAAACAAAGTGTACCTGCAGTATGATATGGTACTGCTATTTGATGTTAGAACCCCAAATTATTGGGATCAGATTGCAGCTAAGAAACAATAGAGCGAAGCTTTTGGAGGCGGGTGCTAGTTCAAAGGCTGCTACGTAGTTTATATATGCGCAGATGCTTGGGCAATATAAATAGAATAACCTAGTACTTAGGAATACATATATATATATATATGGCATAAGTGTGGGCCGGCTACTATATATATATAACTAGTAACTCAACTCTAAATGAATATTAAATCAATTATTATTATTATTATTAATATTATTTTATTATTATTATTATTTTAAATATAAATATTTATTATTTAAATCAATTACTAAGACACACACAAGACACACATGAAGAAATTATAACACATATTAACACTTATATAATATTAGTAGTGTACTATTATACTATTAAAGCAAAATAATAAAGGAAAATTGGGGTGTTACAGAAATAGGCACCTTGCAAGTCTTCGTCACCTTGACCTGCGAACCCTTACTCGCCCAGCCCAAAGCATAAGGCTTGGCATGCGGTTTTGTCGGCAACTCTAGGTACTCCACCAGCTTCTGGGTACCAATTTCTCTGTACTCCCGTTATCCATTATCAGATTACACACCTTATTCTTAATAGAACAGTGTGTTCTAAAAAGATTCTTCCTTTGCCCATCCTCCTTTGAAGACAACAGAACTCTCTGCAACACAAAATTCACCGCTTCTTCAGCTTCTTCTTCAGCGAACTCAACACCGTCATACTCGTTGCCTGCTTCCTCTTCCTCAGACTCCTCATTCAAGACTGCAGTCGTTCTCCAGGAAAGGCAAACATTCGACTTGTGACCCTGCCCACCGCAACGGAAACACTTATCTCTCGTCGGTTTCGCGTATGGGTTGGCTGACTTCCGGTTCGCCCTCTTGTTGGGCGTAGCACTACTGGTTCCATCGGTTCCTTTTGCCGAGGAGTCAAAATCCTTAGCAGCAACACTCTTATCCTCATCACCAGCAACTTCAGAATTACCCTGCGGAGTGAATCTGCGAAAAGATGAGAAATTTCTGGGAGATTTCTCCATCAGTTCCGCTTTCAAGGCTAGCCTAGAGGCCTCTGTCACGGTCCAGACAATCTGCAGACCCATGTTCTCCTGTATCGACCCCTTCAAGCCATTAATATAGTGAGTCACCTTCTGACCCTCAGTTTCTCCTAGTTCGTTGCATTCTGAGAAACGCAAGAACTCTGCTGTATACTCGGTCACGCTTCTTCTACCCTGAACGCAATTGATATATATCTTGTACAGAATCTGCTCATAATCTTCATGCAAGAAACGCTCCAGCATCAACTGTTTCATTCGCCTCCATGTTCTGATTGGCGTTTTCCTCTGGTGTTGCCTCTAAACAACAAGCTTATCCCACCACACAGCAGCGGTACTCTTCAATTGAATTGCTACCATCTTCACCTGCTTGTTTTCTGGTACACCCATCACGTCGAAGAACCGATCAACGTGAATCTGCCAATCCAGAAACTCTTCAACCCCCATAGTTCCATAGAACAACGGGATGTCAGCCTTGACTCTGTAGTCGTTGCGATTCTGTTGATTATCGAAACCCTGATTCTCCTCCTGGATCTCTTCTTCGAAACTAGAGTCCGATTCAACACGAGCCTGCAAGCCTCCATGTGGACGCCTGGGTGGTTCGTCTCTCCTGCCTCTGTCCCTCCTATTATTGATGGCGTTCACTTGAATCGTCAAAGCCGTCATCTGAGTCGTCATCTGCGTAGTCAAAGTAGTAAGGGCCGCGGTAAAAGCTGCAGTGATACCCTCGATGTCTGCTCATGTGATTGGTTGATCTCCCATGGCTATTCAAGCTACGAAAAGAAACAGGAGAAAGCCTGCTCTGATGCCACCTGACGCAGTCGGAATCACAAAAGGGTTAGCAAGCGCTAATCCTAAAAAAAAGAACAAGTTCTGGAATCCACCAGAGAAGAGAAACTCTCAAATTAATTATTTTATTAAAAGATACCTTTTGTTACAACATAGAAAGTCTTTCAATAGATAATAAAAACCCTAGTACGAAAATTAGGTAAAACAGAAAAGCCCAAAATTCCCTTTCCGGAAAGGTATAATAATAGACAATCTGACACCGGACGATCGTTTTCCGCATTTTCTGCTGCGTTTGTCCGCAAAGTCGTTTCTTCCTCGATTCTGGCCGTGAACCTTCCTACATCAAATCCAAATTTAAATTTAAATACATCAATTTTTTTTAATTAATTTTTATTTACATTTCGAGACAAATCTTGACATAAGGATAGGAACCGACCAACAAATCAAAGCTGAAAGTGTTTACAAGAATGGGGGAAACCGACAACATAGCCATATGATGAATATATCTCCACAACAAAATTTTCAAGATAATTCATTAACAAGAAAAAAAACATAACTTAGGTTTGGTTAAACGTTTAGAAGAATTAAAATTGATTTAGAAAATGTAAAATCGATTTTGACATGTTTAGTTGCTCATGAGTAGAATTGATTTTGCAACGCAGATTTTACACTAAAATTTATTATTCAACCCATTTTAATATAAACATATCTAAACATAAACTATTTTACATTTAATAATTTTTAAGTAAAATCAATTTTTATAACCGCATAACCAAATGTGCACTTACAATCAATCATTTACTTTGCGCAATGCTATGGAAAAGTACATGTCAATAAGACGAGGTGTCACACCGAAGTAATGATTTCAGTCCTTTGATTTCTTGAATGAGTATTATTAATCTTTCTATTTCTTTTTTTGTGTTTTATTTTCGATATCTCTATTTTTTTTAATTTGATTATCATACACTCTCATATAAAATATTTTATACAGTCAGTATATCACAATCATTCATGAGATTATTTTAGATATAGTTATGATAAAGGTTAAATATTTTTAATAATCAAATGATTGTAATTGACGGACAATATAAAAATTTTGTATACCAATAATGTATATGAATTAAATATTTTTTTTTACTGCATTTTGATTTTTGAGATTATATGTTTAACCAAATACAAATGTGGTTTTGTTATTATTATTTTTAATTTACTTATTTTATAAAAAATGTTGTTAATTTATGTTGTATTTTTTAAATAGTGTTACTTAAATTAAAACTTAGCTGGATTATATATTAAAATGTCCTAGTTATCATGACTCATATTAGAGTATTTTGAAGACCAAAGTTAAACAAGGGATTAAACTTGAAATTTTTTGAAATGGTAGTGGTAGAATATAAAAAAAGTTAGGGGGACTAAAACGAATTTGCTTCATATTACATGGGCCACAATCATTATTAACCTAATAAAAAATTAAGTCTAACAAAGAATAGTGTACTGAGTGACATAAAAAGGGCAAAGATGGATTATTAGCTAATTAATCATTAGCTAGATTAATTAATTAGAGGTTTTGATTAATATCCCAAATAACAATTCCAGGGATTAATTTGTTTTTGAGAAAGTTTTCGAAGAACTCCTTGAGTATAGGGTAGTGAACAATGTCAATAATATATTTACTATGCAAATATATATAGGATTCCAATAGTTCATTTGGAGCATGGATACCACATTGATGAATAGATCAGTATCATTTATTTATTTATTTTTTATAAATTCTCCAATACAATTGGAAAATTCATCTTCACTTGATTTGATTACGACATAATGAATATCAATACCATCAATTAAGTTGTTATAGTAATCATGGTTGATCCGTTTGATTGAGTTTATGGCATTGTAAATCCATATATGTTTTTCGATTGGATCGAATGAAAATTCAGAGTCAACGCCTCCGATGCTTATAACCACCCTCATGCGCGGAATATCTTCCTTCAACTTTTTCAACCATTCAATATTGAGTTCGACAACGTTCTAAATAGGATGGAAATTTCTTGTGCTTTTTCCATGAAGTCGATTGCTTTGAACTTGAGTATGATATTATTGATTGGAGTTGGTTTATGATATATGTATTGAAGATAAACGGTACACTCAATAATTCCTTTGTTACCATTAGAAGACATTGTGAGAAACTTTACTCCTTTAATAAGACTTTATCGATAAAAAAAACTTTACTCCTTTTTTCTTATATTAAGTGACATATTTTATTATTTTACATTTATTAAGATAAAATTATAAATAAAAAACAATAATAATGATTTTATCTAATTAATTTTTCTAAGAATTGTTGTATTCACTATTATAATAAATGTAAAGTGAGATATATCATCTTAAAAGTAATGTTTAAAATATTATTAGACTTAATTGCAGTTTTAATCTTCTATTTTCACACGAAATTGATTTCCTTATTTTAAAATCAAATATTTTTCAAACTTGTAATTTAGTCCATTAGTGATTGTAACCTCAAAGGCTTGATTGTACTAAGTCAAATTTGACAAAACTAGTTAATTAGTAGAACCAATCCAACACATATGGAGGCCTAAGACAATTTTTAATATAAGATATTTTAAAGCCTATAGTATAAAAACATTTATTAAACTAATATAATGGAAGTCGTGTATTTTAATTGACAATAAAGTCAATTGATTTAATATTTGTTGAAACAATATTAAATTTAGATAAAATTTTATTAGTTGTAGTTTTGAAAATATTAAAATGTGAAGTATTTTAATTTAGTAAAAAAAAAAATTAGGCCTCTTTATAAAGTAAAAATTGTATTTTTTTTTATAAGTTTAAAGCAGTTGTTTTTGTTACTTTACCCTTAGGTCACCTCTTTTAACTAAAGTACGATCATGTTGACATAAATATACTCTAGTAGTGTAAATCAATTGATTTAGTTGAAAATCTTTCAAATTTGAAGGTACTTGACTTCACTATTAGTTTTGTGATGAATGAATATAAATATTTTTCCTGAACTTTTATTTTTTACTGTCACTTTGTCAATATATTTTCAAAAGGATATATAAATTATATTGTTTCCTAAAAAAGTCTTTAAAACTTTGTTTTTAATAATAAAAAATTAAACATTTTTTCTATGTTTTCATTAAGTCCACCTAGAACGAAAGAAAGAGAGTCCTGAAGTATTAGCACAATTAATGAATGTCGATCCATTGTTAAGTTGAATATTATGGCTGAATTTGAATCTAAGACATCGATTTGTGTGTAAATTTTTTGTGGTAATTACATCATCTCATTTATAGAAAAAGAAAAAAAAGACGAAAAATAAAAAAGGAAATTGGCAATATAGAAAAATAAACATGAGAGATAAAAGAAGAACGACCAGACATACACGAACGAAAAGATTAGAGAATAAGGTCACTTAACATAGAGAATAGGCAATATATTAAGCTTGATAATCTATAATATGGTTTGCAACAATTTGATCAAACTGAAATACTAGGAATGAATTTGTTTTTCGTAAAATTTCTCCTAATGTCACTACATGAAATACACGTATTTCACGTGAACGAAACATTTGGGAAACATAAAAAATTTCTAAAAAAAATTTAATTTTTTAATAATTTTTGAGAAATAAAATTTAATCGAAAAAATACTCCTCGAAAGCTTTTTTCGAAAGGTTAAGAGTCTGTTTGAAATACTTTTACATTTTAGTTTTTAAAAAATATTTTATAAATTTGATTTTAAAAATTGTTTTAAAGAATAGAATTAAAAGAAAAACTTATTTGAGATACTTGTTTTTAAAAACAGTTTTAGATATGAGAAAAAGAGAAAACTTATTTGGTAATCTAAAATTTTAAAACAGTTTTTGACTAGAGAATTAAAAAAACTGAAAATTAAGAAGTAAAACACAATTTAACTGTTTTGCTTTTTTAGTTTTAAAAAGTAAAATATTAAAAGTAGTTTTTAAAAACAAGTAATCCAAACAAATTTTTTAGTTTTTAAATTTTAAAAGACTAAAATAGAGTTTTTGAGAAGATAATAATCAAACAAGCTTAGGCTTGAGAAACCGTCTTCCATGAATTTGTGAGGAGTTTGCTTATCAGAAACTCCTTTTTTTTTTTCAAGAGTTATGCCTATTGAATATTTCTTAGGGAAAAATTAAATTTGCTTGTAGTGAATTAGGGTTCTTGATTCCAATGAAAGATCATGATTTTGAAACATTTTTAACTATACTTCTACTGATTAATGAAATTTGAAAATTTTATTGGTGAAAAGTACAGATGAAGTCATAGTAGAGTATTATATTACCCATTTCAAAATTGTAGATTTTTAAAAATACTCGTATCTAAATTTATATGTGTAATTAGTAATTTGAATACCAATTACGCGTATTCTGTTGATATATATTAAAATATATGTCACATGCAATTTAGCTATAATAGATTAATAAATAGCAATTATCATTGTAATTCAAATCAAATGCGATACAAATAAATTAAAATCCAAATAATAAATTATTATAAATTAAAATATTTTTTAATTCAAAACATATCGAAGAGTCAATAATAATTTCCATAATTACATAAACAATGTAGAATTATTGCTCAAATGCAAGAATGTTGATCACTCAACATCAACACTATTTTCAATGTCAAGACAGTACACGTGAAGCTACAAAGGACTAATAAAGTTTATATTGTTGTCTTTACCTCATTGTCTTTTTACACCACTTCAAAATATATCTTTAAAAATCACACAAATTGATGAGTTATTTTTTCAATTCAAAAAATTCTATTGTCATGTCATTTTCTCAATGCATATTACAACATTTACAACATTTAAAATCACACAAATCAATGTGTTTTCTTTTGATACAAAAGTTTATATCGTCAGTTGAACATTGTATTTTCAGATCATATTACATCTTATAGAACATTTAAAATTTTATTGTCATGTCATTTTCTTACTGCACATTACAACATTTAAAATCACACAAATCGATGCGTTTTCTTTCAATAAAAAAGTTTATATCGTCAGTTGAATATTGTCTTTTCAAATCATATTACATCCTATAAAACATTTAAAATTCTACTGTCATGTCATTTTTTCATTGCACATTACACCATTTAAAATCACACAAATCAATGCATTTTCTTTCGATGCAAAAGTTTATATCATCAGTTGAACATTGTCTTTTCAAATCATATTACATCATATAGAATTACATAACACAAGAACAAATGTGAACATTCCTCAATACTACGATCATTAAATTATTATTTAGGACAACAAGATACTTTCTTATTGAATAAATCACCATTTTGAATTTTAAAATTATAAATATATGTCAATTTGACGTCTCAAATTACGAAATATCAAATTCTCTCTAAAATTATTTAACGTCAATCAAAATGTCCCAAAAAAACATTTTGACTAGCTTTAAACAGTTTGGGTGAACGATCTGATATTTCATAAGTTTAAAGTCTCAAATTGTCACACACTTACAATTTCAGGATCCTAAATGATAATTTACTATGTTCTTATTTGGAAAATGAAAATCAAAAGAAGAAAAAAACCGCCTCAAAAACTAAAATTACCTAATACAGGATATGAACAGGCTGAAGACCATTATCAATTGAAGCTTTCACAGCATCAATAACCAGTTGTGTTTTCCTACTAATAATTGGCCACTTATTCTGAGGTTTTGAATCACCAAACTTAATTCCTCCAACCAAATTTGCAAATTCCTTAACCATAAGTGCTTCTTGTGGAATATCTATTTTCACTTTACATTCACTCGGTTTAGGAGCCCAACCAGTAGAAAGTTCAACAAAATAAGAATTTGAATTTGTGTAAAAAAAAACCTCTTTCTCTTCATTAGGAATAACATAATCATGAACGCGCAATGACCCTTTTGTCCCCATAACTGTTATATCCATTGACATGTCTGATAAAAAGGAACAATAGAAAGTTGCTACTCTGTTATCTTCCCATAACAGAGAAGCCTCACAAGATAAAATGACACCTTTTTCGTTGAATGTTGGTTTTCGTAAAGCTTGTGCTGTTTTGGGTAATTCGTAATTTGCAGCCCATAAAATTGCTCTAACACAATACCAACCAGTATCACCAAGAGTTCCTAGTGCATCAAGATCTGGCTTCACACGAATGTCGTTTTCTAGAAAATGTTGATTCACACCGTATGAAAATGTTGCATGTACCTGTAATTAACAACACAAAACCTATGAAGCATCAAAACTTACGCATATTGATGATGATGATAATATTATAATTTGATAAAATGGGAGTAATTGAAATGAAAAACAGTCCAATTTAGGTGTAGTCAAATGATTCTTAGATGAGGGAAAATATGAGTTATTCGAGTATTTCTTAGGGGTACAGGAGTCTACAAGGGTCTTAAAGGTTTAAAACTGAGTCAAAACCCACTACAACATGAAAATTTAATAGTTACGCTCATAGAAGAACAATAGAAGGAAAAAGCGCACACAAATATTGTCAATGTGACACGCCAAAGAAGCAGAAAAATTGGCCGATGGTGGGGCACCACAAACTCCCTCAAATGGAAAAGTTATCACGCACTACTCACGTAAATGACCAACCACGACTACATGTTTGTAGGCCATGGTTTTAAGGTCAATAAGATTAGTTTTGCCTATAAATATTAATACTTGTAATATTTCTGTCACTTTCAATAGTTTAACATCTACAATGTACTTAACACGGAGTAGTTAAATAATTTATAGCTGAAGGACATAGTTTGAGAGTAGATATTTGTTTCCTCGATTAAATCTTTTCTCAACAATGATATCTGTCGGTGTCAGACACAAATCGTACTTCCTCATTCCCTTATATATCCTTTAAGATTTGTGCACACTTACAGAAAAAACAACTATTTTGCCTATTATAAACCAATCCAATATGAAAAAAATTTGCAAAACATCAAAAGAAAAGACCAAAAGTAAATATTTATTTGGAAAAACTAAAAAATTATTTTTACAAAGATTAAAACCAAAAAGAATAATCTTTGAATTTTTTATTTTATTCCAACTTGTATCGAAGATGCTATTTTTTTTTAAGTATTTTTTTTTTTTGTGAACATGGTCCAATTTAGAATTTTCCCTAGAACTACGTAAACACAAACTGCTTTCTTGACTTTGACAAAAATTAAACATGAGAAATGAAGGAGGGATTAATATACCGATTGAAGACGACCAAAGAGATTAGGATCCGATATGAACTGAAACATTTTGTTAGTCCTAGGATGATGCATCCACATGGTAGCATCCATGTATTGCAAACCATTAGATTCACAAGCTTCTAATATCTTATCAAGTTCACCAACATTAAGAGCCACTGGCTTCTCAAGCAACAAGTGTTTCTTCTTTTGAGCCGCAAGAATAGCCCATCGAAGGTGTAAGCTAGTTGGAAGCGGCACGTATACGGCATCTACGTCAGGATCATCTAAAACCTCGTCGTATGAGCCGTATACTTTTGCATCGGTTGGAAAACCGTTGCAAGCTGCGAATGTTTTTGCTTTTTCTAAAGAGCGGCTTCCAATAGCATAGAGAGTTGTGTTTGGTGAGAGGTTTATGGCTCTTGAAACTTTTTTAGCTATCTCTGCACAACCAAGGATTCCAAATCTTATTGTTCGTTTTGTTTCTTCTTTTGCCATTTTTTTTGTTGAGTGGTACTAGAGTGTTGCTTAGTTAAACCAAGAGTGTGCCTATAAGGTGCAATAGATAATACTAGTTGTTTTGAAGGTTTTTATAGAGGGATCAACGGGGAAGTTTAGAAATACATTCTTAAATGTCTTTTTAATTAGTAATTTTTTATATATCAAAGTAAAAAGTAAAAAAATTAAGACTAAATTAATTAACTAAAGAAATAGTTAAAAATTAAAATGACTAATATAAGACACATTTAAATTTATTTTTATAATTTTTATATATTTAAACACTATTATAATAACATTTACATATTAAAAAATATATAACGAAACATAGTAGAGACACAATTTATAATATACATATTTTCTTTATTATATAATTTATTTTTAATGAATCGAAGTACTTAAAATAATTTTATTTTCAAAATTAAGTTTAGACCATTGTTTGCTCTACACATAACATAAAACTTGCATAATTTTGAGAAATCTTTTCTTTAACATTTTTTTTACTTTCCCTGAATAAGATCTATGTCTCCTAGTTTTATTTTTACTTTTCTTTTTAATAACTTTAGCTTAAAAAAAATAATGAGTTTGAGTAAAATATATATGGCGTGAATTAAAAGGTATTGGAAGGAACAGAGACTGAAAAATTGAGAGGTTCCTAATTCACCTTTTATATAGCCAATGATTAATTATAATTAACATAACTAACTAATTAACTAATAACAAGTGTAACTTACTTGTTTATCTAGTACCTTCCCCACCCCATTTAAAACAAAGTGTTTATCACGTTACAATTGTTAGTAATAATTATTAACTATATAAATTTTATTGTAACTCTTTGATGTTATTATTATTCTCATTATCAATGTAATTTTCATATTATACTTTTATATATTTTTTCGTATCAATAGTTTCTTCCAAGAAATGTAATATAGTATCATAAATAATAATTAATTCAATTACATTATTTTAAGACGTTTTTGTGATTCATCTTTCTTCTTCTTCTCCTATTCACCTTTTATATCATCTTCAAAAGCTTTGGCTATTAGAAGCAAGAAAGAAATACCAGCTAGTTGTTTTGAGAATGAAAAGGTTGTGTAATTTACCTCTTCAAATATGTAAAATAATAATTTGGTTTAGTAAATTAAATAATGTCAATTAAAAAAAGAAATTAGGAGTTCGATTATTTTCTCTAACATATAGAAAAAAATCCAATTAAAAAAAGAAGATTTATTTTGTGTGACCAATCATTTCTCCGACAAAAAGTGATTAGGAGTTGCATGCGATAATAAAATTTGTAAGGTCTAATTTTAGTCTACTTTAAAAAATTTGGCCTACTTTAATGTGACATTACTGCATATATAACCATACTAATAGACCTACTACTTGTATAATTAAAGTTTTTAACCTATCAATATTTCTCAGCCTATCCTAGTTGAGATAATAAAGAGTAAGTCGCGAATTTGAAATTCAAAATTGTAAACCTTCAATAATTTGGAATTACAAATTTGCATAATAGCAAATGACATTCTCATATTGAAACAGGATAATTAATTTAAGGTTTTCATCGTTCTATTAATTATGTTAAATAATATTATAATTTCTTCAATCACATAATTTATCATCTTATAGATAGTATTTTGACCTTATTTAAATTTGAAATTTCAAATTATTCGAAAGTTATAATTTAATAATTATTTACTAGAATGAAATATAAACATAAAGTAACTAATTTGATGTTAAAAAACCCTGCATCCCAAAATTTCTAAATCTACATTGAACTTGTATATATGCAAATGTAATTCAAATACAACGTTTGATGTTCAGAAGAATCTCAAAAATTTATATATATGCTTTGAATATAGAAATTGGTTTCCATAAAAAAATATATAAAAATTAGTTTTGTTATTGTGTTTACATAGTTGCTTGGAAATTCACGATGTTTTGGTAGTTTCTATTTCTTGTTTGACTTCACCGTCCACTTTTTGATTTTTGGAATTTTTTTAGATTTAATAATTTTGGAATTTAGGAATATTCAAATTTCAGACAAAAATATGTTGAGTCGAGAGTGAGGCCGAGTGATTATTTACACTAAGTCAAAAGCAACTATACAAATAATTTAGATATTACATTTTAATCAAAAATATTAAAACAATATGTTTACATATCTTTTCACTTATATGTTATTTAATATTTTTTTTTTAAATGTGAGACATTTAAATCACTTACTAAAAAAAATACAAATAGAGTTATCAAATTATAATTGTAATAATTTGAGACCTCAAATCTGTTGAAGGTAAAAATATGACATAGCAAATTATATGACACAAAGAAGAAGTTACATTGTTACTCAACGTGACAGTTCAACAAAATTGATTGATGTATTTTAATGGGAGGAATTAACTATTACACAAATTTAAAATTCTAAATTATCAAGAACTCGCGCAATTTTAGGTTTTAAATTGGTGATTTAAAAGAAAGGAACAGTTATTGGTGGCACTGCTGTCCTATAGGAAGGGTTGCTTTCGTAGGGCCACCATCTGCTGCATTCCAAAAATGGCAGTCACTTCTTTGGTCCCAATGACAACAGTACATTCCAGTTGAACTTCTTTGGTCCCAAAACTTATCCAGTTGGATTTTCATTTAACTATTCTAAACCCAACTATCAGCAATATACTAATTGCGTGAGTGCACGAATGACTCAATCCACATAATTAAAATACATAATTATATCACTATTGTGATTAAATATAATCTATATAATTTTTTGTAAAATTAATAATATCAATCTATACATTGAACTTAACTAAAACAATAAATAAAATAATTTAAATATTTAAAATTTAAAACATTAATAGAGTAATTAAATATACAAAACAACTCCCTCAAACATAGAAGTTCATCAAAATATCTAATTAGTTCTTAATATGTTGCTCCATGATCATCAAGTTGGTAACTAGACTTAGAGGAATGTCTACCATCTATTGGCGATCCTAGATCTGTTGTCCGAAATATATATATATATATATATATATATATATATATATATATATATATATATATTAACCTCAATTAATCTTGATAAATATTTCTAATACCAATTAACTAAACTTCTCATATAGCTAGAAACAATCATTACAAAATTGATATTTTTAACAATGGAGAAACAGTTTCAACATGATTTTTTAAACGGTTCATTAAGAAAACAATTTTACCTGTTTTTCTTTGGAATTTTGCATTTTAATATAAGAAAGCAATTTGCTCCTTCAACATATCAAATTTTGAATCCCTTTTCTTAAGCCTATTGATTCCATGTTGCATTTTCTCCATCTTCTCACTAGCTTCAGAGAAAGACATTGATCTTGCAGAGTAGGAAGTAAATCTAGTGATTTGAGATGATGTTATTCCAAGTCTCATACAACGAACATATCCAAGATGTTATTTTCCAAACACATTCACAAATGCTTCATTTGGAGAAGGAGTCTTCCCAATTTCAGCTTGCAATTGTTCCTGTACAGGAAAATGAAGCAAACTAAATTCCTCTTTGTAACAGAAGAGTCTGAAATACTCCAACCATTTCAACAGAAAAACATCATGTAGTACACTCAAGCATGTGTTGCAAAAGAACAATCTATTTGATATCATCAAGAGAAAAGCCATAATGCACATAGCTTATAATAGATGAACTATATTGGTACAAGCACCAAACTAACTACTTCCAACCATAATGCACCAAACCAAGCATCTATAACATTGAAGCAAGCACACCAATACAACCAGTAAATTCAATGACAAAATTGGAACTAAACTAGCTAAATCTATTCCTATATAAGTAATATTATAGTTTTGCAACTCACTATTACCAAAACTATCAACTGCATCTTTGATTTATAAAGTGATTAACAAGAAATACTTACAATCACATAACACTTCTATTCTTTACACTTACATATTTTTCCTTGGCTTCTTCATTAACAAATGACCCATCATACTTTTTATGACACATTGAATACATTTCACCCCTACTGTACTTTTGATCATCTCTCAGTTCCTACAAGTAAACACATATAATAAGTACTTGTGCAATTAAGTATACAATCAACAGTTGATTGAGTGAGTCCTACCAACTCATCTCTCTTCCTTGCAAGCATTTTAGAGCCTAATGTATGAATGATCGTTAGCTTTTCTCGATTTGCAACATTTTTATCAGCTTTCTCCTGCAGTGATAACAAATGACATCAAAAAACATAATAGTAGAAAACAAATGACAATGCCATAGAAGAATGATTACCATTGTGTCTGCCTTACGCCTATATTGGACAAAAATAGTCCAATGGTCTTGTTTAATAAAACGTAGATAATTTTATAGGTTTTCCTCCAAAGTGTTGGAACCAAGTTGGTTCTTGCAATTAAAGTTTTGATGTTAACAAATGTATTTTATGAAAATAACATATTTGACTTAGAAGAAGAATGAAAAATGTCACCAGAAGAATAGATCAGAGGATGACGTTTCCAGAACCAGAAATTAGAGGATGACGTCACTAGAGGATGTCACCAGAAGATGACATCACCAGAAGCAGAAATCAGAGGATGATGTCACCAGAAGATGATGTCACCAGAAGCATAAATCAGAGAATGATCACCAGAGAATATCATCAAAGGAATCTGTCATTGAAAAATGCTCAAAACAGAATTGGAGCAAAAGACTCGAGAAACAGAATCTAGCTAAAAATATGCTCAAAACATAATCTGAGAAAAATGCTCAAAACAGAATTGGGGCAAAAGACTCGAGAAACAGAATCTAGCTAAAAGTATGCTCAAAACAGAAGCGGAGCAAAATGCTCAAAACAGATTACTCAAAATACCCTCCAGAAGTAAAGCATCAGTGAGCAAAAGACTCAAAATAGAATCTGAGCAAACTACTCCAGAATATTCTCAAAATAGATTAATCGAAATACACTCCAGAAGTAAAGCATCAGTGAAGTCCTAAAGTTCAACTATAAATAGAGACTTAATGATGAAGATTAGAGCATAAAAAACCACGAGAACTCAAACTTAAATTCAACATTATCTGAGAGTTCAAAATAGAGAAACATAAATGTGCAAGAGCAATATTTTCTGAGTGTTTTCGAGAGAAAAATTCAGTGCAATAATCAGCTTTCTAGAAGCAACAAAAGAGTGCAAGAATAAGTGCATCAATCAGCTTTCTAGAAGCAACGTTGCAAAGTTCCAAACCTTTATTATATAACCCGATAGTGGTGTAGATTCCTTCTTCAATCTGGGGTTGTCAGATTGGTAGGAGAAGACTTGACTTGTAGAGTCAAGGTGTTGTTATCGTTCCTCAAAAGTCTGGGGTTGTCAAGCTGTTTGAGAAGACCTGGCTGGTTTAGTCAAGGTGTTGTTGTTCCTCAAAAGTCTGGGGTTGTCAGGCTGTTTGAGAAGACTTGGCTGGTTTAGTCAAGGTGTTGTTGTTCCTCAAAAGTCTGGGGTTGTTAGACTGTTTGAGAAGACTTGGCTGGTTCAGTCAAGGTGTTGTTGTTCCTCAAAAGTCTGGGGTTGTCAGGCTGTTTGGGAAGACTGGCTTGTAGGGTAAGTGGTGTTGTAATTCAAAGGAGTTTGAATTAGTGAAAAGGCCTTCTGGAGGAAGGGACTGGACGTAACCTAGTTAACGGTGAACCAATATAAACTGTTGTGTTATTATGTTATTGTTATCCGCTGCTGAATCTGATTAGTTATCTATCGAATAATTCACATTAACATTCAACAAAACAGCAAAAGTAATCAAGTTTGACAAACAGAATTCAACCCCCTATTCTCGTGTTTGCACCTTCAATTGGAATCAGAGCTCGGTCTCAAGGATGAGCACTTTATAGTGTTTGAGGAAAGATCCAAGGGTTCAAAATGTCTAGATTCAATGAAGAAGCTGTTGGAGGAAACATCAACAGACCTCCTCTATTTGATGGAGAACGATTTGAGTACTGGAAGGACAGGCTGAGAAGTTTTTTTATTTCACAAGATCCTGAACTTTGGGACTTGGTGGAAGATGGTTATACTGCTCCAGAAGATGCTGATGGTGTTAATATTTCCAGGAGAGATATGGATACTAACCAAAAGAAGATGTTCAAGTTGCATCACAAATCCAAAATGTTCATGATCAATGCAATCACATTCAAGGAGTTTGACAAGTGCACTAACAGAGAAACAGTGAAGAGCATATATGATAGTCTGATTCTGACTTACGAAGGCAGTATGCAAGTCCAAGAAGCAAAGGCTAACATTCTAGTCAAGAAGTGTGAGTTATTCAAGATGGAAGAAGATGAAGACATTGAAACTATGTTTTCCAGATTCCAGACTCTAGTATCGGGATTAAGGGTACTAGAAAAGAGTTACACTACTGCTGATCATGTAAGGAAAATACTTAGAAGTATGACAATCAAGTGGAGACCAAAGATCACTGCTATTCAGGAAGCTAAAGATCTGAATACTCTAAAGCTAGAAGAATTAATCAGCTCCCTCAGATCACATGAAATTGAGTTGGAAGAAGATGAACCCAAGAAGAAGAACAAAACTCTAGCCCTGAAATCCAAGCAGAAGAAGGCTCTGAAAGCAACATCAGAAGATAGTGATTCAGACAATCAAAGTCCGAACTCAGAGAAAGAAGATATTGCTTTCTCATCCAGAAATTTCAGAAAGATGTGGCACAATAGAAGAAAGAAATTTTCCCAAAGATATTCCAAGCAGTCCAACAAAGAAAGTGATGATACACTTGACAAGAAAGATATTATATGCTACAGATGTAATGAATCTGGACATATTAAGTCAGAATGTCCAAATATAGAGAAAGGGAAGTACCAGAGGAAATATTTCAAAACCAAGAAGGAAAGCATGAAGGCTACGTGGGATGATTCTGATGAATCTTTTGAAGATGAACAAGCAGATTTGGCTATGATGGCTCACACCAACTCTGTCTCTGGATCCAACACAGAATCTGATTCTGGAAGAGAATCAGAAGATGATGAAACTAAGGTATATTCTGAATTCACTTGATCTGATTTGATTACTGCTCTGAATGACTTTTTAAATAGCAATACAAATTGTCATTAAAATTGAAAACTCTTAAGAAAGAAAATACAAATTTAACAAAAGAAGTTAATGTTTTAAAAAATCAAATTGCAGAATTTAAAACAGAAAGTGTCATTCTTGAAACTGATATTGCAGAATTGAAAACAGAGAATGTATATTTGAAAATTAGTTTTGCTGAACTTCAAGTTGAAAGTCTAACTCTAAGAAATGACCATAATTCAACATCAATTGAAAATACCACAAGTAATTCTGATATCCATGAACAAGTTCTTGAAGAATTTCTTGCTAATGGTATGGAGAGAAGCAAATATGCTTATATGATTTATGGAGTTAGTAGGAATGGAAATAGAGGTATAGGATTTGAAGAAACTATAACTAAACCAAAACATGTGCTTAAATCTGTTCCCTTTGATATTGTGTGTGCTGTTTGTTACAAGAAAGGTCATTCCAAAGTGTCTTGTCCTATGCTAAATGTTGGAACTAAGTTGGTTCGATCAATCAAAGTTTTGATGTTAACAAAAGTATTTTATGTAAATAAGTATTTTGACTTAGAAGAAAAATCAGAAGCTGTGTAAAATCAGAGGATGACACCACCATAGGATACACCCAGAGGAAGCAACCAGAGGATAGAAATGTCACCAGAAGGTTCGGCCAGAGGAAACATCCAGAGGGTACTAGAAGATGCATCCTGAATGCACCAGAGAATACACCTCAAGAGGATATCAAAAGATGTCATCAAAGGACAAATAGCATCATCAAAGGATATCTTTCTTGGCCCAGATCAGAAGGAAGCAGAGTCTAGAAAGAGTACTGGTCCAGACCAGAAGGAAGCTTGTCAGAGGGAGACTTGGTCCAGACCAGAATGAAACATATGTCAGACTTGGTCCAGACTTAATCCTGACCAGAAGATAGCTTGGTCATGAATATATGAATCAGTCCAGACTTAATCCCAACTTGATCCAGAGCAGAAGATAACTGGTCCAACACAAATGACTTGGTCCAGACCAGAAGATAGCATGGTCTAGAACATAAAACTTAGTCCATATCAGAAGAAATGTTGTCCAGATTTAATCCAGACTTGATCCAGATCAGAGGATAAATGTCCAGATTAAAATATCATAAGTCCATATTTAATTCAGAATCAGTCCAGACTTAGTCCAAATCAGAGGGAAAATGTTCAGATCAATGGTCCATATTTAAGTATCATGGCCCAGAGTTGGTCGAGATCAGAATATCATATCATATGGCCTAGTGTTGGTCGAGATCAGAAGATCAAATCGTATGGTCTGGTGTTGGCCGTGATCAGAAGATCAGATCATATGGTTCAGTGTTGGTCGAGATCAGAGGATCACAGAATTGGGGCATATTTGATTACATAAGTCCAAAGTGGGTTGAGATCAGAAGATCATACGGTCTAGATTTTAATCATGATGAAAATCAGTGATGACTTTATTAAAATTCGAAGAAGACTTGATTAAATTTTGATAGAAATTTGATCAAAGTATTAAGGGGATTTGATTCAAAAATTACTGAAGACTTGTAGAAATTCGAATGCAATCTGAAGCTTAAAAAATATGGTTTGAAATTAAAAGAAAAAAGATTGGTCAATAGAATTTTCAAGTGCAATATGAAGTTAAAAACATACGGTTTTTATTTAAGTGAAACAGGATTGGCCAAGTTATTTTTGCAAGAGAATCTGTACAAATACAACTCGAATTTGATCATGGAAGAAACCCTAATTTTCATCTATAAAAGAAGGCTCAAGGCAGAAGACTTAGGTATCGAAAATTAGTAAAAGAGTCATAAACTTCCAGAGGCAAACACTCGAGTTTTCAGTGAGGTTAATTGTGAGTATCAGCTTTCCATAAGCAAGTACTCTTGTTTTTCGTTCCCTTGTGTCAGATCTATATTGTTGAAGTAGAGTCTACAATTTGAAGAGTCAGAAGAAGTAGCAGGTGACTTAACAATTAGATTCAAGGTGTTGAAATCCCTTCTGCAATATGGGGTTGTAAGATTGGTAGGAGAAGACTTGACTTGTGAAGTCAAGGTGATGTGTTCCTCAAAAGTCTAGGATTGTTAGACTGTTTGGGAAGACTGACTTGGAGGGTCATTAGTGTTGGAACCAAGTTGGTTCTAAGTACTTAGGATTTTGATGTTAACAAAAGCACTCCATGTAATCTTATTTTGTACTTAGAATTATCACATTAAATGCCACCAGAAGATAAAGTTTCCAGAGGCAGAAGATGAAGACACCAGAGGCAGAAGATGAATTACCAGAGGATAAAATTAGACCAGAAGATGTACCTCCAGAAGACACCAGATAATGCATCCAGAAGGTACCAGAGGATGCATCCTGAAAGCACCAGAGGATACATCAGGATGTCAAAACATAATCAGAGGATATCTTTCATGGCCCATATCAGAAGGAAGCATAGTCCAGAAGGAGACCTGGACCAAACCAGAAGGAAGCCTGCTAGAGGGAGACTTGTTCTAGACTAGAAGGAATCATAAGTCAGACTTGGTCCAGAATTTATTATGACCAGAAGATAGCTTGGAAGTGAAATGATAATCAGTCTAGACTTGATAATCAGTCTAAGTTGTTGAAGTAGAGTCTATAGTCTGAGGGAGTCAGAAGGGGTAGCAGATTACTTAGCAATTAGATTCAAGGTTCTTTTCCTCAAAAGTCTAGGATTGTTAGACTGTTTGAGAAGACTGACTTGAAGGGTCAGTGGTATTGTTGTAATTCATGGTTTTTGAATAAGTGAAATCCTTCAAAGCGAAGGGACTGGACGTAGCCTTGTTAAAGGTGAACCAATATAAAATTCTGGGTTTTTATTTTTACTTTATATCCGATGCTAACTCTGTTTGATTCATACATCAGGTTTTGTTATAAAACTGCAAAAACAGAAAAAGTATTCAAGTTAGTCAAACACAATTCAACCCCCCATTCTCGTGTTTGCACGTTCAATTGGCATCAGAGCTCGGTCTCAAGGCTGAGCACTTAACTAGTGTTTGAGGAAAGGTCCAAGGGGTCAAAAACATGGCAGAGTTCAAAGATGATTTGGGTGGCAACATCAACAGACCACCACTGTTTGATGGAGACAGGTTTGAGTATTGGAAGGACATAATGAGAAGTTTCTTCATATCTCAAGATCCTAAATTATGGAAGCTGGTAGTTAAAGGATACACTGCACCTACTGTTCCAGGAGATCCAACTAAAGAACTGGACATGGAAGATATGAAACCAGACCAGAGCAAATTATACAAACTGCATCACAAGTCTAGAAACATCATGATCAATGCCATCACATTCAAGGAATTTGACAGATGCACAGATAAAGAAACAACAAAAAGCATATTTGACTGTTTGGTTCTGACCTATGAAGGAAGCCAGCAAGTTCAAGAAGCAAGGGCTAACATACTTGTCAAACAGTATGAGATGTTCAAGATGGAAGATGATGAAGACACTGATGGAATGTTCTTTAGATTCCAGACTGTGATATCTGGATTGAAGGTCTTGAAGAAAAGCTACACAACAGCATATCATGTCAAGAAGATTCTAAGAAGCTTACCAACCAAGTGGAGACCAATGGTTACTGCAGTTCAGCAAGCCAAAGATCTTAATAAATTAGGACTTGAAGATCTGATCAGCTCACTCAAGTCTCATGAAATAGAACTGGAAATAGATGAACCAAAGAATAAGAAGAATATGGCCCTGAAGTTGAAACAGAAGAAAGCTGCAAAGGTAGCACCAAAATCAGAGGATAGCGACAATGACTGTGATGATATGGCTTACTTAACCAAACAGATGGTGAAGATATGGGAAAACAGGAAGAGGAGAAGCTTCAAGAAGAAACATAACAGCAAAGGAAATGAAGAATCTGACAAGAAGAGCATCATCTGTTATGGATGCAATGAACCTGGACATATCAAGTCAGAATGTCCAAATCTGGAAAAAGGCAAACAGCACAAGAAGAGTTCCAGATTCAGAAAGAAGGGTCTGATGGCAGCCTGGGATGCATCAGAATCAGAAAAAGAATCGTCTGATGAAGAAGAGGCTGAAACAACAATGATGGCACACATCAGGTCTGCCTCTGGACTTCATAAAGGCACAATTTCAGGAAGGAAAACAGGCAGAAGGAAGAATGATCGAAGCAGTCATTCAGGCAAGTCTGGAAGCACATCAAATGAAGCAATTTTAGCTTTGATGGCTCATACCAACTCATGTTCTGGATACAGCTCAGGCTTTGGAACAAATTCAGAAGATGAAGACAATGAGGTATTTTCTGATCTCACTAAATCTGAATTAATTGATGCTGTAAAAGATTTTTTAAATGCAAACAATAAGATGTCTTTAAAACTAAAAACTCTTAGGGAAGATAAGAAAAATATGACCAAAGAAGTCCAAGTTTTAAAGAATCGAAATTCTGAGTATACAATTGAAAACAAGGATTTTAAAACTGAAGTTGCAAGACTCAAATCTGAAAACCAAACTCTCAAAAGTAATATTTGTTCCACTTCCAAAATTATTTGTGAACCTGATATGCATCAGCAATTTTTTAAAAACTTTATTTCTAATGGAATGGAAAGAAGTAAATATACATCTATGATTTATGGAAACAGTAACACAGGAAAGAGAGGTATTGGTTTTACAGAAACTATTGCTGAAACTAAAACTGTTCATTCTGATGTTTTTATGTATTGTTTGTGCTAAGAAAGGTCACTATGAATTATCTTGTCCAATGGTAAAATCTAAACAAGATCAGAGAGCTGTTAAAACTAACAAACCTAGACCCAATCAGTTCTGGGTACCAAAAGATCAAATTGTCTATGTTGCAGATGACGGTGTAAACACGAGAAGGGGGGTTGAATTTTGTTTGACTAACTTGAAAACGTTTTCTGTTTTTGGAGTTTTAAAACAAAACTTGATGTATGAATAAAACAGAGTTAGCAGTGGATATAAAGTAAAAATAAAAACACATAATTTTATACTGGTTCACCGTTAACGAGGCTACGTCCAGTCCCTTCACTTTGAAGGATTTCACTAATTCAAAACCTTGAATTACAACAATACCTTTGACCCTTCAAACAGTCTAACAATCCTAGACTTTTGAGGAATGCAGCACCTTGACTTCTTAAGTCAAGTCTTCTCCTACCAATCTGACAACCCCAGATTGTAGAAGGAATTACAACGCCTTGAATCTAATTTGCAAGTAATCTGCTACCTCTTCCAACTCCCTCATATTGTAGACTCTACTTCAACAACTTAGATCTAACACAAGGGAAAGAAAATAACACGAGTGCTTGCTTCTGGAAAGCTGGAACTCACAATTAATCTCACTGAAAACTTGAGTGTTTGCTTTTGGAAGTGTATGACTCTTCTGTGATTTTTCGATGCTAAGTATTCTGCCTTGAGCCTCCTTTTATAGATGCAGATTAGGGTCTCTTCCAAGCTTAAATTCGAGTTGTATCTTGCCAGATACTCTTGCAAAAATACTTTAACCAATCGGGCTTCACTTAAATAAAAAACATATCTTTTTATGCTCCAGATTGCCCTTCATAAATAACTTTGACCAATTCTGACTTTAATTAATTCTGGAACAAATCTTTCTTTCCGCCAATAGCTTCTGAATTCCATAAGTCTTCGATTTATTTTTGTATCTAATCCTTGTTAATACTTTCATCAAATTTAATCAAATCTCCATCGATTATCATCATGATTAAATATGAACCCTTTGATCTTCTGCTCTCGTCCACATCTGGACCATACTAAGTGATCTGCTGTGATCCTCTAATTTCGGCATGCCCTGGACCACACTTTCTGATCTGCTGATCTTCTGATCTCGGCCAACCTGGACTAGCAAACTGATCTGCTGTGATCCTCTGATCTCGGCCAATGCTGGACCACACATTCTGACCTTCTGATTTCGGCCAACACTGGGTCATGGTCTGATCTTCTGATCTCGGCCAATACTGTGCCATATACTTAAATCTTGACTATTGATCTGAACCTTTTCCCTCTAATCTGGACCAATTATGAACTGGATCTAGATTGAACTAAAATTAAATCTGGACAAATAATATTTCAGTGTGGATATTTTACCTTCTGATTTGGATCAGGTCTGGATCAAATCTATACATCATTTCTTCTGGTCTAGACTTAGTTTCATACCTTGAACCATGCTATCTTCTGGTCTGGGTCAATTCTGGATTGAATCTCTTGTTCTGGACCCATTAATTTATCCTCTGATTAAGTCTGGATCAAGTCTGGGATGTTTTATCATTTAACTGTCAGGCCATCTTCTTGTCATAATAACTTCTGGACTAAGTCTGACTAATGATTCCTTCTGGTCTGGATCAAGTCTCCCTCTGGAAGGCTTCCTTCTTGTATGGTCCAGGTCTCCTTCTGACTTTGCTTCCTTCTGATATGGGCCATCAAAGTTATCCTCTGGTAATTTCAGGATGCATCCTCTGGTACCTTCTGGATGCATTATCTGGTGTCTTCATCTTCTGCCTCTGGAAACTTCATCTTCTGGTGGCATTTAATGTAATAATTCAAGGTACAAAATAAGATTACATGGAGTGCTTTTGTAAACATCAAAATCCTAAGTACTTAGAACCAACTTGGTTCCAACAATCTCCCTTTTTTTTATGATAACAAAAACTTAACTTATTTTGCTAGCTTGTGACTCGAAGTACTTGAAATACTCCCCCTCAGACCAATCTCTCCCCCTAAGTCTGATACTGACTTCTTCTTCTCCTTTTCAACTCCTTCTTGAATCACTCTTTCTTTTCTTCTCTTCTCTTCTCCTTTTCAACTCCTTCTCTTTTCATCTCTTTCTGATTTATTTTTCTCTCTCCCTGTTTCTTCTCCTTTTCAACTCCTTCTCTTTTCACTCTTTCTTTTTCTCTCTTTATTTTTCTCTCTCCCTGATTCTTCTCCTTTTCAACTCCTTCTCTTTGAAGGTGCAAACACGAGAAGGGGGGTTGAATTGTGTTTGACTAACTTGAATACTTTTTCTGTTTTTACAGTTTTAAAACAAAACTTGATGTATGAATAAAAAAGAGTTAGCAATGGATATAAAGTAAAAATAAAAACACAACTGGTTAACCGTTAACGAGGCTACGTCCAGTCCCTTCACCTTGAAGGATTTCACTAATTCAAACCTTGAATAACAACATCTTGAATTACAACAGTTCCACTGACCCTCCAAGTCAGTCTTCTCAAACAGACTAACAATCCTAGACTCTTGAGGAATACGGCACCTTGACTTCCTAAGTCAAGTCTTCTCCTACCAATCTAACAAACCTAAATTGTAGAAGGAATTACAACGCCTTGAATCTAATTGGCAAGTAATCTGCTACCCCTTCTGACTCCCTCAGATTGTAGACTCTACTTCAACAACTTAGATCTAACACAAGGGAAAGAAAATAACACGAGTGCTTGCTTCTGGAAAGCTGGAACTCACAATTAACCTCACTGAAAACTTGAGTGTTTGCTTTGGAAGTGTATGACTCTTTTGTGATTTTCGATGCTTAGTCTTCTGCCTTGAGCCTCCTTTTATAGATGCAGATTAGAGTCTCTTCCAAGCTTAATTTCAAGCTATATCTTGCTGGATTCTCTTGCAAAAATATCTTGACCAATCGAGCTTCACTTAAATAAAAAAACATATCTTTTTAAGCTTCAGATTTGCTTTAAAAAATAACTGGCCAATCATATCTTTAGTTTCTTCCCGCTAACAGCTTCTGAGTTCCACAAGACTTCACTTTATTTTTGAATCAAATCCTTTAATACTTTGATCAAATTTAATTAAATCTCCACCGTTAATCCTCATGATTAAATCTAGACCATTTGATCTTCTGCACTAGTCCACATCTGGACCATACTAAGTGATTTGTTGTGATCCTCTGATTTCGGCCAACCCTGGACCACACTTTCTAACCTTCTGATCTCGGCCATCCTGGTCTAGCAAACTGATCTGCTGTGATCCTCTGATCTCGGCCACTGCTGGACCACACATTCTGACCTTCTGATTTCGGCCAACACTGGGCCATGGTCTGATCTTCTGATCTCGGCCAAATACTTAAATCTGAACCATTGATCTAAAAATCTTCCCTCTGATCTGGACCAATTCTGGACTTGGTCTGGATTAAACTAAAATTAAATCTAGACAAATAATATTTCAGTGTGGACATTTTACCTTCTGTTTTGGGTCAGTTCTAGAGATCATTTCTTCTGGTCTGGACTTAGTTTCATACCCTGAACCATGCTATCTTCTGGTCTGGGTCAAATCTGGATTGATTCTCTTGTTCTGGACCCATTAACTTATCCTCTGATTAAGTCTGGATCAAGTCTGGGCTATTTATTATTTCACTGCCAGGCCATCTTCTAGTCATAATAACTTCTGGAATAAATCTGACATTTGACATCTTTTGGTATGGAATAACTCTCCCTCTGGCAGGCTTCCCTCTGGTCTGGTCCAGGTCTCCTTCTGACTTTGCTTCCTTCTAATATGGGCCAGCAAAGATATCCTCTGGTAGTGTTTTGACATCCTGGTGTATCCTCTAGTAATTCAAGGATGCATTTTCTACTTCTGCAAACTTCATTTTCTGGTGGTATTTAATGTAATAATTCAAGGTACAAAATAAGATTACATGAGTTCTTTTGTAAACATCAAAATCCTAAGTACTTAGAACCAACTTGGTTCCAACAATCTCCCCCTTTTTGATGATGACAAAACCTTAACTTATTTTGCTAGCTTGTAACTCGACGACTTGAATTACTCCCGCTCAGACCAATCTCTCCCTCTAAGTCTGATACTGACTTTTTCTTCTCCTTTTCAACTCCTTCTCTTTTCATCTCTTTCTTTTTCACTCCTCCTTTCTTTTTATCTCTCCTTTTCTACTTATTTCTCCTTTTTCTCTCTCTCCCCCTTTTTGTCATCAGTCAAAAAGAGGTCATACTATTTTTGTAGTTTTTTTGTTTTTCTCTTTACAAATTACAGAAAGTAAAACGGAAAATAAAAGACAGAAAATAAAAATACAAGAAATTTAAAAACTCCTAAGATGACTACTTGAGCTAGTCAGATATAGAGGTAATGCTGAGATGCTTCTTGATGAACTCAAACCTATCTTCTGGTAATGCTTTGGTGAAGATGTCAGCCCATTGATGATCAATGTCCACAAATTGGATGCTTAAAGTCCCTTTTTGAACATGGTCCCTAATGAAATGGTGTTTTATTTCAATGTGTTTGGCTCTAGAGTGTAAGATAGGGTTCTTGGTTAGGTTTATGGCTGACGTGTTATCACAGAACAAAGGGATATTGGTTTCAAAGATGTTGTAATCTTCAAGTTGATGTTTCATCCAGAGTAACTGGGAACTGCATCCTGCTGCTGATATATACTCAGCTTCAGTTGTTGACATGGCAATGGTGCTTTGTCTTTTGCTTGACCAAGAGATCAAATTATCACCTAAGAAAGTGCAGTTGCCACTTGTACTTTTCCTTTCCAACTTGTCTCCAGCATAGTCGGAATCACAGAAACCTCTGAGTTTGTAGGTGGGGGTTTTCTTGTATAACAAAGTAAGGTTGGTGGTTCCTTTAAGATATCTCAAAATTCGTTTGACATCAGTTAAATGGGATTCCCTAGGGTCAGCTTGAAATCGGGCACAGACACAAACACTAAACAAGATGTCAGGTCTAGAAGCAGTTAAATAAAGAAGGGATCCAATCATACCTCTGTATGTTTTCTGGTTTACCTTTTGGCTGGTTTCATCTTTCTCAAGTGAGCAGGTTGGGTGCATGGGGGTGGCCATAGGCATACATTCACTCATTTTGAACTTTTTAAGAAGTTCTTGAGTGTATTTGGAATGGTGAATGAGTATACCTGATTTACCTTGATGAATCTGAATTCCCAGGAAGAACTTAAGTTCTCCCATCATGCTCATTTGGAACTCTTTCTGCATTAGGTCAGAAAACTCTTTGCACAAAGTGCCATTAGTTGATCCAAATATGATATCATCAACATAAACTTGGATAATTAGAATATCATCAACATAAATAGTGTATTATCAATCTGGCCTCTATTAAATTCATTCTTAAGCAGAAAGTTACTAAGTCTGTCATACCATGCCCTTGGTGCTTGTTTTAAACCATATAAAGATTTTTTAAGTTTAAAAACATGGTCTCGAAAATCAGAGTTTTCAAATCCAGGGGGCTGTTTGACATAGACTTCCTCACTTATGTAGTCATTTAAGAATGCACTTTTAACATCCATTTGATACAGCATTATATCATGATTAGCATCAAATGATAAGAGAATTCTAATTGCTTCTAACCTGGCCACTATAGCAAAAGTTTCAGTGTAATCTATACCTTCCTGTTGACTGTATCCTTGAGCTACAAGTCTGGCTTTGTTCCTTACCACTTCACCTTTTTCATTTAGTTTATTTATGAACACCCACTTGGTTCCAATAATGTTTTTGTTTGGTCTGTGTACCAGATCCCAAACATCATTCCTTTGGAATTCATTCAGCTCTTCTTGCATTACAAGTATCCAACCTTCCTCTGCCAAAGCCTCATCAACATTGCTTGGTTCAATTGTTGAGAGTAAACCAAACAGACTGGTTTCTCTACTTGATGATCTGGTCTTTAAAGGTTCTGTTGCACTGCCAATAATGAGAGATTCTGGACGTGAAGACTTGTACTTCCATCCATTCTTTCCCTCTGACTTATTTTCAGAGTCAGCATGTTCTTTTTCATCTTGATCTTTCTCAGATTTTGCTGCTAGTTCAGCTTCTGGTTCCTGTGCCTCTGGTTCACCTGCAATTTCCTCATCTTGCTTTGACTTTTCAGAGTCAAGCTGTTTATCATCAAACTTAATGTGGATTGATTCTTCCACAGTGTTAGTTTCTTTGTTAAACACCCTATAAGCTTTTGATCTCTCAGAGTAGCCAATAAAGATACAATTTTGAGATCTAGAATCAAACTTAGCTAGGTTATCTTTAGTGTTCAACATAAAACAAATGCAGCCAAATTGCTTAAAGTACGAAATATTGGGTTTCTTACCTTTCCACAGTTCATAGGGAGTTTTCTTTAAGATGGACCTGTTGTAGACTCTATTCTGAATATAGCAAGCTGTGTTGACAGCTTCTTCCCAAAGGTAGGTGGCAACCTTCATATCATTCAGCATGGTTCTGGCCATCTCCTGTAGTGATATGTTCTTCCTTTCTACCACTCCATTCTGTTGAGGTGTTCTGGGGGATGAGAAGTTGTGAGAAATGCCATTTTCATCACAAAATTCTTCAAAATACTTGTTCTCAAATTCACCTCCATGATCACTTCTGATGGTTATGATCTTAATACCTTGTTCATTCATAACTTGCTTACAAAAAGAAATAAATACTCTGTGAGATTCATCTATGTTCTTTAAAAATTTTACCCAAGTCCACCTTGAGTAATCATCAATAATTACAAAACCATATTTCTTACCACCGAGAGAAGCTGTTTGAACAGGACCAAACAGATCTAAGTGAAGCAGTTCAAGTGGTTGAGAGGTAACACATTTTTTAGTTTTAAAAGAGCTTTTAGTTTGTTTACCTCTTTGACATGCTTCACACAGAATCTCAGTTTTGGAACATACCATAGGAAGCCCTCTTACCAACTGGAGTTTGCTCAACTCGGATATAAGTCTAGGGTTTGCATGCCCTAACCTCTTGTGCCAAATCAGATTCTGCTCACTTACAGATAATAGGCATTTAACCTGTTGCTTAGCAAGACTGAACAGATCAATTTTATAAACATTATCCTTCCTAGTGCTAGTAAATAAAACCAACCCATCAAGTTGACTAACAGCTTTGCAAGTTTTTTGATTAAAAATAACATCATAGTTGCAATCACTTAATTGACTTATGCTCAGAAGATTGTGTTTTAGCCCTTTAACTAACAGAACATTTTTAATAGAAAGGGAAGAAGAAGTGTTACCAACAGTTCCTGTACCAATAATCTGACCTTTCTGGTTTCCTCCAAAAGAAACTTTGCCTCCATTCTTCATAGTCATATCCAGAAACATAGATTTGTCTCCTGTCATGTGCTTGGAGCAGCCACTGTCAAGATACCAAGTTTTGTGTTGCTGATCAGACCTTGCCTTGTCAGAATCAGAGTCAGACTTAGCTTCTGTTCGATCCATTAGAGCCAGTTCTTCTTTTGGCCTGTTTGAGCAGTTTCCTTGATTCTGCTTTGGTTGATAAACCATGTTCCTCTGATGATTCTGGAACATGTTTTGATTTTGGTAATTTTGGTGAATCCAGTGATTCTGATAACCTTAATGAGTCTAATGATTCTGGTGATTTGGGTGAATCGGGTGGTTCTGATGAATTTGGTAATTCTTGTGATTCTGGTAATTCCTGATCTAATTCTAGTTCTAGTTCCTATGTTGATTCTGGTTCCAGTACTGATTCTGATTCTGGTTCCAGAATTGATTCTGGTTCCAGTTCCTGTGCTTCTGATACTGATTCCGGTTTTGGTTCTGGTTCCAGTTTATGTGCTTCTGATACTGGTTCCAGTTCTGGATCTGGTTCCAGTTTCTATTCTGATTCTGGTTGCGTTGACCAAACCTTCTTCCATCAGACTCAGATTGCTTTTGCCTGGTTGTAGCAGGAACATAAACCTTCTTCTGCTTGTGCATTGCCAACATCCATTGTACAAGCACCATTGTTGGTGTCTCCTTCTGGTTGCTCAGAACATCTACAACATATACAATTTGATCTTTTGGTACCCATAACTGATTGGGTCCAAGTTTGTTAGTCTTAACAACTCTCTGATCTTGTTCAGATATTACCATTGGACAAGATAATTCAGAGTGACCTCTTCTTAGCACAAACAATGCATAAAACATCATAATGAACAACTTTATTTTCAGTAATCGTTTCTGTAAAATCAAGCCCTCTCTTTCGAGTGTTACTGTTTCCATAAATCATAGATGCATATTTGCTTCTTTCCATCCATTAGAAATAAAGTTTTGAAAGAATTGTTCATGCATATCAGATTCACAAACAATTTTGGAAGTCGAACAAACATTGCTTTTGAGAGTTTGGTTTTCAGATTTGAGTCTTGCAACTTCAGTTTTAAAATCTTTGTTTTCAGTTGCATACTCATAATTTCGATTCTTTAAAACTTGGACTTCTTTGGTTAGATTTTTCTTATCTTCCCTAAGAGTTTTCAGTTTTAAAGACATCTTATTGTTTGCATTTAACAAGTCTTTTACAGCATCAATTAATTCAGATTTAGAGATATCAGAAAATACCTCACTGTCTTCATCTTCTAATTCTATTCCAGAGCCTGAGCTGTATCCAGAACTTGAGTTGGTATGAGCCATTAGAGACAGAATTGCTTCCTCTGATGTGTTTTCAGACTTGCTTGAATGACTGCTTCATTCATTCTTCCTTCTGCCTGCTTTCCTTCCTGAAATCATGCCTTTATGAGGTCCAGAGGCAGACTTGATGTGTGCCATCTTTGTTGTTTTGCCTCTTCTTCATCAGACGATTCTTCCTCTGATTCTGATATATCCCAGGCTACGTCCAGTCCCTTCACCTTGAAGGATTTCACTAATTCAAACCTTGAATTACAACAGTTCCACTGACCCTCCAAGTCAGTCTTCTCAAACAGTCTAACAATCCTAGACTCTTGAGGAATACAACACCTGTCTTCTCCTGCCAATCTGACAACCCCAGATTGTAGAAGGAATTACAACACTTTGAATCTAATTGCCAAGTAATTTGCTACCCCTTCTGACTCCCTCAAATTGTAGAATTTACTTCAACAACTGAGATCTAACACAAGGGAAAGAAAATAACACAAGTGCTTGCTTCTTGAAAGTTGGAACTCACAATTAACCTCACTGAAAACTTGAGTGTTTGTCTTGAGCCTCCTTTTATAGATGCGAATTAGGGCCTCTTCCAAGCTTAATTTCGAGCTGAATCTTGCTGGATTGTCTTGCAAAAATATCTTGACCAATTGAGCTTCATTTAAATAAAAAACATATCTTTTTTAAGCTTTAGATTTTCTTTCAAAAATAACTGGCCAATCATGTCTTTAGTTTCTTCCCGCCAACAGCTCCTGAATTCCACAATACTTCACTTTATTTTTGTAATAAATCTTTTTAATACTTTGTTCAAAATAAATTAAAATCTCCACCGTTAATCCTCATGATTAAATCTAGACCATTTGATCTTTTGCGTTAGTCCACATCTGGACCATACTAAGTGATCTGCTGTGATCCTCTGATTTCGGCCAACCCTGGACCACACTTTCTAACCTTCTGATCTTCTGATCTCGACCATCCTGGTCTAGCAAACTGATCTGTTGTGGTCCTCTGATCTCGGCCACTGCTGGACCACACATTCTGACCTTCTGATTTCGGCCAACACTGGGCCATGGTCTGATCTTCTGATCTCGGCCAACATTGGGCCAAATACTTAAATCTAAACTATTGATTTGAAAATCTTCCCTCTGATATGGACCAATTCTGGACTTGGTCTAGATTAAACTGAAATTAAATCTGGACAAATAATATTTCAGTGTGGACATTTTACCTTCTGTTTTGGATCAGTTCTAGATCAATTCTGGAGATCATTTCTTCTGGTCTGGACTTAGTTTCATACCCTGAACCATGCTATCTTCTGGTCTGGGTCAAATCTGGATTGATTCTCTTGTTCTGGACCCATTAACTTATCCTCTGATTAAGTCTGGATCAAGTCTGGGCTGTTTATTATTTCACTGCCAGGCCATCTTCTAGTCAGAATAACTTCTAGAATAAATCTGACATTTGACATCTTCTGGTTTGGAATAACTCTCCCTCTGGCAGGCTTCCCTCTGGTCTAGTCCAGGTCTCCTTCTAACTTTGCTTCCTTCTAATCTGGGCCAACAAAGATATCCTCTGGTAGTATTTTGACATCCTGGTGTATCCTCTGGTAATTCCAGGATGCATTCTGGATGCATTTTCTGCCTATGCAAACTTCATTTTCTGGTGGTATTTAATGTAATAATTCAAGGTACAAAATAAGATTACATGGAGTGCTTTTGTAAACATCAAAATCCTAAGTACTTAGAACCAACTTGGTTCCAACATCTAGTTCCAAGACAAGAAAAGAACATTGTTGGAACCAAGTGGGTCTTTTGGAATAAGCTAAATGAAAAAGATGAAGTGGTAAGAAACAAGGAAAGACTTGTGGCACAAGGTTACAATCAACAAGAGGGTATTGATTACACTGAGACATTTGCTCCAGTGGCCAGAATTTTCTAAATTGATGCAGCAGGAATTTCAAATAAGCATGATGGGAGAACTTAAGTTCTTCCTAGGAATACAAATTCAGCAAAGTCAAAAAGGTATATACATTCATCAATCCAAATATACAAAAGAGCTTCTCAAGAAGTTTAAGATGAGTGAATGCAAATCTATGGCTACTCCAATGCATTCTACCTGCTCACTTGAAAAGGATGACTCAAGACAAAAAGTTGATCAAAAATCCTACAGAGGAATGATAGGATCTCTACTCTATCTCACTGCTTTGAGACTTGATGTCATATTTAGTGTATGCATATGTGCTAGATTTTAGTCTGGCCCTAGGAAATCTCATTTAACTGCCGTTAAGAGAATCCTTAGATACCTAAAAGGCACTACCAACCTCATCTTGTTCTACAAGAAAACTCCTAAATAAAAACTGAGTGGATACTGTGACTCTAATTATACTGGAGATAAACTCAAAAGAAAGAGTACAAGTGAAAACTGCACATTCTTAGGAGAAAATTTAATATCCTGGACAAGCAAGAGACAAAGCACCATTGCCATGTCAACAGCAGAAACTAAATACATTTCTCCTAAGAATATTTGTTAGAACCAAGTTGGTTCTTTCAATTAAAGTTTTGATGTTAACAAATGTATTCTATGAAAATAACATATTTGACTTAAAAGAAGAATGAAAAATGTCACTAGAAGAATATATCACAGGGTGACGTTACCAAAAGCAGAAATCAGAGGATGACGTCACCAGAAGATGACATCACCCGAAGCATAAATTAGATGATGATCACCAAAGAATATCATCAGAGGAACCTGTCAGAGAAAAATGCTCAAAACAGAATTGGAGCAAAAGACTCGAGAAATAGAATCTAGCTAAAAATATGCTCAAAACAAAATCTAAGAAAAATGCTCAAAACAGAATTGGAGCAAAAGACTCGAGAAACAGAATTTAGCTAAAAGTATGCTCAAAACAGAAGCGGAGCAAAATGCTCAAAACAGATTAATCGAAATACACTCCAGAAGTAAAGCATCAGTGAACAAAAGACTCAAAACAAAATCTAAGCAAACTACTCAAGAATATTCTCAAAAAAGATTAATCGAAATACACTCTTGATGTAAAGCATCAATGAAGTCCTAAAGTTCAACTATAAATAGAGACTTAATGCTGAAGATTAGAGCATCGAAAACCACGAGAACTCATGCTTAAATTCAACATTATCTGAGAGTTCAAAATAGAGAAACACAAATGTGCAAGAGCAATATTTTCTAAGTGTTTTCGAGAGAGAAATTCAGTGCAATAATCAGCTTTCTAGAAGCAACAAAAGATTGCAAGAATAAGTGCATCAATAAGCTTTCCAGAAGCAACAAAAGAGTGCAAGAATCAGTGTAGCAAACAGCTTTCCAGAAGCAACGTTGCAAAGTTCCAAACCTTTACTATATAACCCGATAGTGGTGTAGATTCCTTCTTCAATCTGGGGTTGTCAAATTGGTAGGAGAAGACTTGACTTGTAGAGTCAAGGTGTTGTTATCGTTCCTCAAAAGTCTGGGGTTGTTAGGTTGTTTGAGAAGACTTGGCTGGTTTAGTCAATGTGTTGTTGTTCCTCAAAAGTATAGGGTTGTCAGGCTGTTTGAGAAGACTTGGCTAGTTTAGTCAAGGTGTTGTTATTCCTCAAAAGTCTGGGGTTGTTAGGCTGTTTGAGAAGACTTGGCTGGTTTAGTCAAGGTGTTGTTGTTCCTTAAAAGTCTGGGGTTGTCAGGCTGTTTGAGAAGACTTGGCTGGTATAGTCAAGGTGTTGTTCTTCCTCAAAAGTCTGGGGTTGTCAGGCTATTTGGGAAGACTAGCTTGTAGGGTCAGTGGTGGTGTAATTCAAAGGAGTTTGAATTAGTGAAAAGGCCTTCTGGAGGAAGGGACTGGACGTACCCTAGTTAACGGTGAACCAGTATAAATTGCTGTGTTATTATGTTATTATTATCCGCTGTTGAATCTGATTAGTTATCTATCGAATAATTAACATTAACATTTAACAAAACAGCAAAAGTAATCAAGTTTGACAAACACAATTCAACCCCCCTTCTCGTGTTTGCACCTTCACAAAGAAAGATCTCGCTTATAAAATTTCTTAAACAACCTACATTGTGCGTCTCGCCGTTTCTTTCCAAGGCTCGTAAGGAAATATTTTTGTTGTCTTCATCATCAACAACAACAAATTTTGATTAACATTATCATAAAAAAAGTTAGTTAACAATCCAAACAATAAATAAAAAGTATCCAGTTGTTTATCAATGATACCTTTATTTTATCCCTAAAAATTTCATTTTTCTTGTCGATGGAACTAGTTTCCAATTATCCCTAAAAATTTCCTATCAATTTCACCCAAAAAATTGCCTAACAAGTCAGAAGCTGATCCAACCAGTTGTCCCTTTGAATTCCATCTAGTTATTGTCCTGCTAACATTAGGAGGAGCTTCAAGCACGTCTGATACCCTTAAGTGTGTCTTTAAAATATGTCTCGCCTCATCTAATACATAATTCAACGAAATATGTCATAACTCAACCATGTAAAACAATTAAATTATATAAATATAATTAGACATTAGATTACATACTAACAACTTCTACATCCCAACATGAAGAATTCCCTTTTTGAGCAATTTATGGCTCATCTTCTACCACATCTTTAGAGTGAGAGGATGTCTCTTGGGAAGATGGTGGTTCTGTCGCTTGCACTTATGGTGGCGTTATCACCTGAGAAGGTGGTGGTTTTGTCTCTTTCACTACAGTTGGTGGTGTTATCATCGGAGAAGGTGGTGGTTCTATCGCTTGCACTGTTGGCGATGTTGTCGCCTGAGAATGTGGTGGTTTTGTCGCTTGCATTGTAGTTGGTGGTGTTGTCATTGAAAAGATGGGGGTTCTATCGCTTGCATTGCTGGTGGTGTTACCAATTGGGTAGGTGGCAGAGCAGTCGTTTGGATTGTTGGTGGTAAACCATGTCTCCTTAGATGCTTCATTTTTGCTACTTCAAGATCTCCAGGTAGTATAAGCCTCGAGCAACCCTTCGTGAAATGCTATAATCATTTATTATCTATGTAAACAAATAAAAATCAACAAAGAATAAGAATAAGAAACATGTTACATTATTAATCTTTTTATTGTTTTTGTTGCTGCAAATATGAGAGAGATAATGTGATGGAGAGAATGAAAAATAAAAGTATAAAGTAAGATTGAGAGATTATTACTAACCAGTGAGGGTTTTGAAATGGTAGAAGGTCTGTGAAGGGATTGAGAGAGATGAGTCAGATTGAGAGCCTTCATCCTTTTTTTATTCTCTTCCATTGTTTTGTGTCAAATATTAACATATGATGATTCCATTTTGTTCACAAGATTGAAACTCCAAACCCACTTACATTGCAAACATTGATGGCAACCAAGTTAGACTAATGCAAATAGCTAAACAAATAGGATTTTCAAATATGTCAATATGTACCAATCTAATCAACAAAAATGAGCAGCAATGCATAATTATGCCTAACACAAAAATGAACAAAATAACAAAAACGAGCACAATAAGCACAACATAATAGTAAACAATAGTAACTTCATAACATGATCAATCTCAGCATTTGATTCAATGGGTACTTCATTTTCATGATGTCCAACTCCAAAAGTATCGTTGATCATGTTCTGAACACGATCTTCAACGACAATTGTGTCTTAAACTATATTTGAAACACTATTAGGTGAGATAGTACTAGTTTCTCTATGGACTCTCCATGATGTATCCAAAGGGTGTATCCCTTTGGAAATGGTTTGCACTTTAAGTGATAATACATTACACATCTACTTTGCGGTTTTTTGAAACCACAACGTTTACAAGGGTATATTATTTCTCCATTTTCTAATTCATCTCAAAAAGAAAAATTAATAAATCCTTTTATCCCTTGATCATATTCAGTCAATGTGTGTGGCTTCATAATCCATGACTTATCCATCGCTTCAAAGAATATAAACATATGTTATTTTGAACCAAAGACACACAAAGAAGAAAATTCAACTTAGTACAGAAAAAAATATTATCCTTAAACAGAACAAATTCACCATGCGTTAAGGAACAAAACATGCAAAAGAGTCATAAAGCAGATTCACAAAATAATCGAAAAGATACTTTAGATCAAGCACATTTTATTATTTAATAATTGTTAATAACAACACAAATAACAACAAAAACATTTGACATGAGTGTATAAAAGTACAAAACAAACTATCCACAATTTAGTTTACATATAGAGAGGTTTAAAGAAGCATCATTATTTCTTCAAAGTTTCACAATTGAAGAGTCACAAAGACAATATCAGCAAAGAAAATACTCAGTTTAGCCACAAAGACACCTTAAAAAAATTCATGTGGAACACACTCTACTCTAATCCAGCATTTAAAAGTCACTTAAAAATATTATTAAAAAAATTCACTTAAAATTAAATTAATAAGGATCAATGATACTTCGTAGAAGAATAAATTAATAGCTCTATTGTCGTGACTAAGAGTAACTTACGTGACATTGGTTCTTTTGTTGTTGTTATTTATTTGAATATCATCTTTTTTTTTATAAGAGTTGTATTTTCTTTGTTACTAATTAACACAATACTTTTGCTTCAAATTACTCTAAAAAATAAATAAACAAATAAACCAGAAAAGCTGTAAAATATCAAATGTTTTTATAAATAGCTCTGTTACAAACTACATAGAATCACAATAAATTATAATTGTATTATTCAATAATAATAATAAAACTACAAGTGTTCTATTTACATGCTGCAAAAACTACGCTACAAAAGAGGGGGTGTGAAGAGTTACAAATAACCCTTCAATAGTTGTTTCATAATAGCAGAAGCAACATCGACAAGCTTATGACAATACCATTTCTATCTCCTAAAGGTGACAAAAGAGTAACATATCCTAAAAGAGTAACTTTGTTAACAACTTCAAAAAAATTTATTTTGTTTGTGACAAGTGTTTTGTCTAAATGTCCTTAAAGAAGAACAAGTCTGAATAAAAATAAAAAATGTATAAAAAGGAAACAAGAAATACGTAGAGAATGTATCAAATATGATATTTGGATAATCAAATCTAAAGAGAAGCAAAAGAGTTTAATTGATTAGAAAGTCTTATGAAAATCACAACTAAAATTCTTTTTCACTAGTTCAACTGCGAGAAAAATAAAATATATTTTAATCTAAAATCAAAATAAGAACAAGAGGATAGTATTAAACAATAATAATTTAAGGAAATACAAATTATAAGAACAAGCATAATTACGAGAACTTCAAACTCGAACTTTTTAAATATGTTTAGAAAGAAACTAATAGACACATGAATTCAAAAGTCATGAGTAGGTAAAGAGAGTGTTATATATATAAGTTCCAACCAAAGCAGCCAAAAAAATTCAAATCCAAAGCCTATAGTCACTGTATGTATCAACAATAAAAGAACATAATTAGATTTTAGTTACACAATGCATTGCTAAACAAAGAAAAATGAAAGTAATAAGATTCTACACAAATATTTATATTAGATTAGATACTAAGATACCACACTATATAGAGTGAAACTAACATGAGCATCCAAAATTACTTAAGAGCCTAATAACATATTTTACAATATACACATGACCATATTACAAGATTACACCAAGGATTCATCACATCATAGAGTTGCAAGAATTGTCGTAATTCGACATAAAGGGCGGTTTTCCAGCAACATAAATGTCGCAGCACCTGTCGAGAAAACACAATGGAAGACAGTTATTGATCAGCCGTCGTAGTATTTATGTTGTAAATTCTAAATTTTTTTGTAGTGTATTAAAATAAATATATATACGAGACATACCATGTAAGAGAGATTTTTTTAATGTGAGAGATAGAGAGTATCAATTCATATATATAATTAAGTTATTTTAATATTAGATAAACTCTTACATCTTACGAGTTTACATGTCAACGATTCGAGTTTAATATTAGACTCTCAAGTTGCACATGAAAATGAATTCGTGAGATACCGGTGCACTCATATATATATATATATATATATATATATATATATATTATGATTATTTTTAAATAGATAAATATATTATTGTAGAAGTTTAAAAAATAATAAATTTATATCGATGTATAATAGTTATCCGTCGTAACAACACTTAAAGCTTAAAATTACAATTTAAAACCAATAAATATTACATAGAATCATAAACTAAATCTGATATCAAGAAATATTAATCAAAATTTGACATTATAGCTCAAACAAAAATAATATCGTAAACTTATCATAATTTACTTAAACTTACAAGAGTTTACTAAAAAATAGAATTTACTTGCGAGTCAAGTTGTTTTTGTAACTTAAATCGTAAATAAATTGGTAAGATATCAAAGAGTTACAAAGTTTAATAGTTGTGTCTAACTATCTACTATGCTAACTAACTCTAGCTTGGCAGAGAGATAATTCATCCACAAAATCTACAATATTCTTATCAGAACTTCCACCCTCATCAACAGAATTCTTAGCCAAATTCTTCCATTTGATACCATTCTTCTTTAACTCATTTCCCTTTTCACTCTCCATTATTTCCCTTATACAATCTACGATTGTTTCTCTTCTAACTATCCCTTTCTCATCATCACCAATAGTTTTGACTCCAATTTTCCACACATCAACAATAAACTTTGCATTAGTAATTTGATCTGTCCAAATTGGCATAGCAATCACAGGTACTCCTAAACTCAAAGCTTCCAATGTTGAATTCCAACCACAATGTGTCACAAAACAACCAACACTTTCATGTTCCAACACTTGTAGTTGCTGACACCATGTCACTATTAAACCATTTTCTGATAATGACTCGAAAAATTCCTTTGGAAGCTTACTCTTTTCTGAATCTCTAACAACCCATATGAAATGTTTTCCACAATCTATCAAACTCAAAGCTAGTTCTTTTGTCTGGTCTTCACTAAGAGCTGCTAAGCTCCCAAAAGATACATACACAACTGATCCTTTGGGTTTAGTATCAAGCCATTTGATGCAAGATTCAGAATTTGAACCAAAAATGTTGATACCATAGTCCTTGTCATCTTGAATTCTTTTGTCCAAGAACATTGATGAACACATGGTCCTATTGTCTTTAATCTCCATTTCTTTGCCAACCAATCCACAACCTAATTAAATGGAATTTCATATCAGATTTCAATAATCAATATTCAAAATACTTATAACCAAGGTTGTTTCAAAAAACATTAGCTGAATGCAATTTAGGCCGCACTATCATATGGTTTCTGGTGTCACTATGGTTGCGCTTAAGCCCATATATGCAAAATTGGCCCGCGATTCACTCCAATATTAAGGATCATGACCAAAGTTTTAGAGTATGTTTGAATTGAATATTTTGGAGCGGAGAACTTTAGAAGGCTAAATGTATATTTTGGTATATATTTGAGATTCTCCTCCCCTATTCTCCAAAACCATCCATCTAAATAAAGGTATGCGACCCCTATGAGGGCAGCAACTACCATACTTGTCTACGATTATATACAATATCAAATGATTGCAGTGTCGCCGTAATTTAAAAATGTTGTCTATAACTTGCAGCAGCAACAACAATTTACAACACTTAGGTCCTCTAATTAAGGTAAAATGCATCTCATGATCCTACAAGAAACTTCACCAAAGTATTAGTTTGAACTTTTAAATGTTTTTGTAACACGTGAGTCATTTAAGTCATAAAATGTCTACACCGTGATCCTTTTAAGCAGACTTCGTTACAAAAAGGTCATGTGACCTTTATGGATCTACTGTGACAAATTTAAATATTCTTTTATTGAAAAAAAATTGTATTTTAAAATTAACTTTTTATTAAAAAAATTCATAAAAAACCCTAAGATCTTCATCTTTTAGAAACTTCATCCTAAACCTAGAAATTTCAGTCCAGATTTACTAAAATCCCTAATTCCATTTAGAAACCATATTTATAAGCAGCAACAAATTACAATAGATAATATAGAAAATAAAAACAAAAAATTGAGTAACTCACATACCTGAGGCTCTAATTCATAAAATGTGTTAACAAGAACCCAATCAGTTTGATGAATCTTTGAAAATTGGTTTGTAAGAATATCAAAGTATTCAGGATCAGCTCCAAATTTATACAAAAAAGATGGCAAATCAGAAGCTTCAATCTTTGGCAAACCAGGCAAAACAATTTCTTGTCTCTGCAAAACAGGTAACTCAATCCATTTCATAAAAGCATGAAAATTGATATTATTAACAGAACAAGCTTGTGTCAAGAAAACAGCAACAGGGATTCCAAAACTCTTGGAAACATCAAAAGTCCAATTTAAGAAAGCATCATAGATGACACAACGAACAGGGTTGTTTGAGCTTTGAAGTTTGTGAAGAAGTTGTGAAAGTGTTTGTGGTCCAATTTTCCAGAATGTTTTTTTGTATGATTCTATGTTTTTTTGTGATGATGAAAGTGTTTGGTCGTAGCCATCTGAGATTGTTTCAAATTGGAAATTAGAATTGAGATCTACGATGTTGTTGATTGTGTTGGAAATTGAAATGGTGTATGCAAGTGTGATTTTTATTCCTTTTTGAATTAAACGTTTGGAGAATTGAATCATTGGGTTTATGTGGCCTTGTAATGGATATGGAATCACTAAACAGTGTGTTACATTGTTTTCATTTTCATTTTTCATGGTTTTTTCTGTTCTATGCTTTCTTTTTTTGAGTTGAGATTGGTTAAGCTTAATTAATCATTAATCACACATATGGATTCGAATGCATTATTAGTTGGTGGAGAGAAAGAAACACAAAGAAGAGAAAGTCTTGGTGGTCTCACACCAAAAGCCAATCTTTCTTCGGTGCGTCGAAAAGTCACCAACAAATATGCTGAAATTATTATTTTGCCCATCATTATTTCAAGTTTAAAATATAACTTGTACTTTTGCTACCCACACCCACCAATTTTTTTTAAATCAAAATTCTAAAAATATCCTTCTGTTTTTAAACATCTTCTTCCCCCTCTTCCCCTTCTTCAGCAAAAGTGTAAACTCAAAACTCACATAACCTAAAAATCATCCATAGTTCACCCACCATAACTCATTATCATTCAAAACTCACAACATTCACTCATAGTTTACAACCCTTTAATCTGATATTCTAATTGTAGTTAAAGTGTGCAAAGAAGGTAATGTTGTTGTTCTGTATTTGCGTTAAATTTTTCTGAAATCTGAAAATTTTACGTGAACTCAGTTAACGTACGTTTTGTGTTTGTATGTGAACTGCGTTTACGTACGTGTCAAATATTTAGAATTTGAAGAAAGTACGTAAACTCAATTTGCGTAAACATACGTTAACTAAGATTGCGTAAATAATGGAGTTTACGACTTCAAAGTATGTTTACATGAACTCATCGGAAGCCATGGTACGTGAATTCAATTCACGTTAACGTACGTGAAATGCATTCACGTACGATACGTTTAAGTTACAATTTTAACGAGTATGTGAACCGAGTTCACGTGAACATACGTGAATTGAGTTCACGTACCATACATGTAATTACAAATTTAACACATACGTGAACTCGGTTCACGTAACATACATGTAAGTTACAATTTTAACACATACGTGAACTGAGTTCACGTGAACCTACGCGAAGTGAGTTCACGTCAACGTACGTGAACTGAGTTCACGCGAACATACGTGAACTGAGTTCACGTACAATACATTATTTTGACGATTTTGTGAATACGTGAACGGAGTTCACGAAAGTTTACCTGAACTCAAATCAAGTAGAATTACTGCATTTTACTGAAATTTTTATATGTTATTTTTTGGATACAGGTAAATGGATCAAGGGGGATACCATAGTGACGAATGTATGAGGGTTTCGAACATTTAGAGGAAATTCAAGATGGTTTGGAAGGTGATTTTGATTAAATGTATGGTGATTTTGATGCAATGAATGATGGTGTGGAACCCGTAGTTGAAGACGCCATGAATGAAGGAGTTGAACCGGTTATGATTGATATGTGTTTACCACCAACATGATGTTTGACACGAGGGAGGATTTATTAAAATGGGCTAGAAATGTTGGAAGGGAAAATGGAGTTGTCGTTGTCATTTTTAGATCTGAAACTGCGACAGCACGACCAAGAACAAAGACAAAATTAATTCTTGGTTGTGAAAGAAGCGGTAAATATAGACCTTGGAAAAATCCTAAACCGATGAGGAGTACTTGGACTAGAAAATGTGAATGCCCATTTAGATTGAGAGGAACACCATCAAGTGTTGGTGAGGGATGGTATTTGCATGTAATATGTGGTATCCATAACCACAAATTGGCCAAAAAACTGACTGGTCATTCTTTCTTAGGCCGATTGTCTAGTGAAGAGAAAAATTTGCTTGGTTATATGACGAAGAACATGGTAAAACCAAGAAACATATTGATGACGCTAAAGGATCATAATGTTGAAAGTTTGACGACAATAAAACAAGTTTACAATGCACGTCAAGCATATCGATCATCACTTAGAGGTAATAGAACATAAATGCAACATCTTTTGACATTGATGGAACGCGACAAATACATCTATCGATATAGAAAGGTAGATGGTTTAGATGAGTTGAGGGACATTATTTGGGCCCATCCAGACACTATCGCTCTTGTGAATAATTTTTACATAATATTGGTTATTGATAGCACATATAAGACATGTAGGTATCGAATGCCATTACTTGAGATTATTGGTGTTACATCTACTAAAATGACATTTTGTGTGGGATTTGCATACGTACAGTCTGAGCGTGTTGATAATTTTGTGTGGGCACTACAAATGGTGAAAGAACATATTACAAGTGGAGAAGTTGAAGTCATCGTAACTGATAAAGACCTTGCTTTGATGAACGCAGTTGAATATGTTTTTCCAAATGCGGTCAATTTATTATGCTTGTTTCATGTATGCAAAAATGTGAAAGCAAAGTGTAAGATGACCGTCTTTCCAAAAGAGAAGCAAGTGCAAGTGATGGAGGCATGGGAAAGTCTTGTATACAGTAATGATGAGTCTCAATACTACACGAAGTTGGCTATGTTTGAAGGAATTTGTAGTAGCTGTTCTATTTTTTCTGATTATGTACATGAACAATGGTTAAATCCCCACAGGGAGGAAAATCAGAGGAAGGAAATCAGAGGCAGAAAAATCAGAAGCAGAAAAATCAGAGAGAGGAAAATCAGAGGCAGAAAAATCAGAAGCAGAAAATCAGAGGGAGGAAAATCCGAGGGAGAAAAATCATAGGGAGGAAAATCAGAGGAAGGAAATCAGAGGCAGAAAAATCAGAAGCAGGAAAATCAGAGGCAGGAAATCAGAGGGAGAAAAATCAGAGGAAGGAAATCAGAGGCAGAAAAATCAGAAGCAGAAAAATCAGTGGAAGGAAAATTAGAGGAAGGAAATCAGAGGCAGAAAAATCGGAGGGAGGAAAATCAGAGGAAGGAAATCAGAGTCAGAAAAATCAGAAGCAGAAAAATCAGAGGGAGGAAAATCAGAGGCAGAAAAATCAGAACCAAAAAATCAGAGGGAGGAAAATCAAAGGCAAAAAAATCAGAGGGAGGATATCAGAGGCAGAAAAATCAGAGGGAATCAGAGGCAGAAAATATCAGAGGAATCAGAGGGAATCAGAGGCAGAAAAAATCATAGGAAATCAGAGGCAAAAAAAATCAGAGGAAATCAGAGGCAGAAAAAATCATAGGAAATCAGAGGCAGAAAATATAACCTAGGAATAGAAATACATTGATGCACTCCTTTCACAATGAGTGTTAATTTTGTTTTATAACTTAGGAACAGAAATACATTGATGCACTGCCCATGCTTATTAACTAATAAAAAATTTCACTTTTGTTTTTTTTATTTTCCCGTTTCAAAAGTTTTTTTTTTAACAAATTTCAAAAGTGTTGTTTAAGAAATCAAAGGCAGAAAATATCAGAGGAAATCAGAGGCAGAATATATCATAGGAAATCAGAGACAGAAAATATGACATTTACAAATGTAATATTTAATATTGTATGATAATTAATATTGATAACAAAAATATTCGAAAATTAAATGACAAAAATATTCGAAAAGTAATATATATCGAATCTCTAAATAAATCCTAAGTTCCTCTATTTCTCCGGCAATATGGTGCTACGTTAGACCAATCTCTACTACCACCCATTTGTCTTCGCAGCATCAAAATTAATTCATTCACCAGTGCGACACCATCAGGTAATACTAGTTATCGATCGAGAAGCTCTTCTGCAATTTCTACTGCACGACGCTGCATTAAAAAATACATTAAATAATTTATTTAAAATAATATATGAATAATTAATTTTCTTATGTAATAAATTGGAATTAATATACCATTGTCGCAACTGATTCATCAGCAGCATCAGCAACAACAGCAGCATCAGCATCAGGTTCAGGTTCTGCAACCAGAGGATCTTCATGAACTGGTTGTGTCTCTTCCTGCAGTAATCGTCTTTGCTCTTGTCTAGCACGGTGAGCCCGTGCAGAAGCCGTTGGTCTAACACGACGACCCTCCTCGTTAGAAGTACCCTCATCCAGTACAACACGACCCTCCCTGTCGGTAAACATAGTGCGCACTATTCCTGCAAAACCAAATCATAATGAAAATCAAAACAATCACAATTTTACAACAATTCCATAATTCTAGCATGTCTTACGTGAACCGAGTTCACGTACGTGAACTGGTTTTCAAGAATCCAGAATCGTACGTCAAGTGTGTTCACGTATGTTTTTGGGTTTTTGAAAACCAATTCACGTCAAGGGTTTGCAACTTTTAAAACTCAACAACACCAACACCAGTGTACAAAAAACAACAACAACAACAACACACATTGTACTTGTTGAAAATGTGATAGTGAAGAAGTTGTTGAAGATGAAGATGTTGATGATGATGATTGAAGGTGTTTGAAGAAGATGAAGATGATTGATGATTTTCGTGTGGACTTTGATGAAGATTATGGAGTTTGGGAATTAGGTTTTGGGAGAAGGGGAACAACGGGAAGAAGGGAAAAAAGATGTTTAAAAACATAAGGGTATTTTCGGAATTTTGATTTAAAAAAAATTGGTGGGTGTGGGTAGTGTAACACCCCAAATTTTATAATAAACTATTTTATTAATGAAATATGATTTTAAATAATTAATTTGATGTTAAAATTATTTTAGAATACATGTTAATAAATTTCGTGATTAGTTTTTGTTATATGGGTGCTTTAAATGATGTGCTACTTTTATACATATTGGACTAAATGAGTAATATAAATAACAAATATTATATTTTATTATTTTATATATTTTTCTAAATAGTATTTTAGTGTAATATTTTAAAGAATAAGATTTTAAGCGATTTTATGTGTATATGCCCGTACACAATTAATGTGATATTTTACAATGCGTTTGTCTGATGTTAAGTGTGCAAGTAGTTATATTTCAATTATTTTCTATTTTAAGTTATATATTTCATAAATAATTATCTTGAGATAGTGGTAATATTGTATTTGATTTTCTTGATTTTTATATACTTGTTATGACATTGTGATTTTATATATATTTATTTTGATTCATTAATTAATATAAAGTATTGATATTATATTTATTTATTTTATAATTTTAAATATTTTTTTAACGATGATAGTAATTTAATGTGAGTATTTGGAAAAATAAGTATAATTTTAGAGATTAATTTGAATATGAGAGTTTTGATTATTAATATATTATAAGAGATTAATTACTTTATTTTATATACTATTAGTTTTAAAATAGTAGTAATATTTTATGAATTAAATTGTGTTTTAAAAACAATATTAATAAAAATTAGTTTTGATAATTGTTGATTTTATTTAAAATAATAATAATAATAATAACAAAAAAGAAAGGAATAATTAAAATGTGTTTTATGAGTTATGGTCATATTCAAAAGTAAACCTAATTAAATCATAATAACCACAAAAAAAAAATGATTGAAAAAAAAAAAAAGAAGAGAAAAGAACGGAAGCAGCCGCCTAGATAAAAAAAATAGGCATAACATCCTCTTCCTCTCAAATTCATCCCATCAATTCCTTGCCATTTGAATCGATCCCAACTTCTATCCCACACAAAATCGGCCACTGAATCCATTTTTGGCATCAATTTTATCAATTGTGGCTCCGTTTCATCAGAAACAGCTGCGCTATTTTCTTGGGCGAGCTGTTTTTGGCCGATTCCGATCAACACGTTTGTCGTATCAAAAAACTGACATCATTTTTGGATTCCACTCGTTGAAACCTTCAAGAAGCATTACTCATTTGCATTTTTCGGTGAAGTTGACGTCGGACCCTTCCGGCGCTCCGACGAGTTAGTGAGACTTTTTCTGCAGTTTTTTTCTCATCATTTTGACTCTATTTTTGCTCAAAAAATTATTATTAATTATTTAACATTGATTTTTATGCTCCGCATAATTTATCAGTCACGTCTCAGAGATTTTGTGAATTCGCCGTTTATTTGGATTCGCTCGCTGTACATCGTCGATCTACGGTTGCGGTTGCAAACATCCATTGATTTCTGTTATTACATAAAACGTCTGACTAAGGTAAGGGGTGAGAGAGCGTTTAAATTCATGAGTATAATATATTGTGAGATGAACGGGAAAACCGTATTTCCCAACGATTCATCTGGGGCTTGCTACGTACGACAGTAGCCCTTTGAGTGTTAAATTGATTAATGTGAAAATATGGAAATTGTGAGATTAAAATTTGGAATAAAAATATTTATAAAGTGTTGATTGAATTAATTTTTCTAAATGTGTGGTATTTGATATTATCGTGATGTTTGATTTATTTTCGTTAAATGTGTGATATTTGATATTATTGTTACATTGGATGTTGAATTAATTTTATGTATGTTTGATTAGAGGAGTTTTGTGATATGATAATAAAAGATGGATACATTGTGATGAGTTTATGTGATGATGATGATGTATGATTAATGATAGTGATGTTATAAACTTGTGATGAAGATACTGAAGTAACCTCATAATTGATGAAATAGTGATGATTCCAATTTGTGTTTGAGATGATGGTCTTAATGGAGTATCATAGGCCAACGAGGGGAGAAAATAAATATTGAGAATTTTTTAAGTGAAGATTATTTTGTCATCATATAGGTAGGGCCTGACAAGCCTAGTGATTCCGGGGAAGTACAACTGAATTGAGCCTGATCGTGGTGGTCTACTATTGAGCCTTAAGGCAAGATTGTTAGACCTTGGAGGTATTTGGGTGGGGAATTCCTAGGTGACTTGAAGGTAGCACTCCAAATATCGGGAGCTACCACGCAACACACGTTTACCTCGACTGTCGCGTATATGTGTCTCGGGTTGAGTTGAGCGGATCTATGAGGACAGGGCCAATTTGAATTGTCCGCCCACCGGGATGGTGGCATAGTATCAAGTCTCCTAACCAAGTACTTTAGAGTTAGAATGGTACCACATTGTGAAGTAGAGTCTAAGCTCATGCATAACATTGCATCTTCTTGTGATTGTTTTGTTGTGATTAATATGTACCGTGTGCGATAATAATTTCTTTTAGATGATTTGATGTTATAGTGAAATATATTGGTTTCTCGTTAGTGATTTTGACTTTATAATGTGATGTTTCTTTTCTTGAAGAATGTTTGTATAATGATACGGTTTATTATGATTGATTGTGTGTTCTTCTTACTTATATTATACTATAAACATGATTTCAAAACTCACCTCCTTCGTTGTTTGTGTTCGTCTGGCTTGGCTCTACGTTTGCGAAATCGCAGTTATTACAGGTTAATGAGTCTTGAAGTTCAAATTTGGGAGAAACTCCGCTCTGATAAGTGATACCGGGAATTAAGGGTTGTAATTTATATTTCACTTTCACTTGTTTAATTAGAAAAGACCTTTTGTATGAAAACCTTATAAGTACTAGTAAGTTTTTGGAATTAAATCAAGAAATTATAGTAAAGTCAAGTTCATTGAGATTGCATTGTTTTAATTAACGAATAAAGTTAAATTTTTACGTGTGTATTTAGAGGAACGTGATATCATAAATTAGTTATAAAAATTCTTATTTTCTTGAAAACATATTTTCTTTATCTGCTGCGAATTAATTATAAAAAAAATTTAGTATAAATTATTTTATATGTTATTTTGGGGTTTAGGGTGTCACAGGTAGTAATACGGGGGGTGTGGGTAGCAAAAGTGTATAACTTGAGCCAATCATCATTCTTTTTTTTTTTTTATTCAATCAATCGGATATTTTTTTAATGAATACCAAATATTTTCTGGAGAAAATCACATTTTTTTCCTATTCAAATTTTTTTTTCTTTTCATTTTAGTATTTATTAAGTAATATATCTGGTCTTAAATATAAAAACAAATTCAAACTAATAGTGATTAATACATTCTCAATTTTTTAAATAATAATAATTTTAAAAAAAATTAGTTTGTTTAAAAAAAATATAGGGAGATAAAATTAGCTCTCTTACTCTTTCTTGGTGCAATTAACTCTCTTACTTTATTATGATAATTTCTTTCTTTTCTTAGTTTATATACTAAGTGGTAAATAATAATAGAAATGTCTTTACTGTTATCTACATAATGAGATGTGATTAACAACATCTACAAAAAAATTGATACACTATATAGCACGTTTGATAGCAAAAACAGAACACAAGACACAAAAATCTAAAAAAATGGAGAAAGAAAATCAAAACAATGTAACACACTGTTTAGTGATTCCATATCCATCACAAGGCCACATAAACAATGCTTCAATTCTCCAAAGAATTAATCCAAAAAGGAAACAAAACAACACTGGTTAACACCATTTCAACTTCCAACAACAACCATTAACCTCAATTCCCTCCATTTCGAAACCATCTCAGATTGGTTTCCACGATGGAGGACATAAATCCGCAAACTCAATTGAGGATTACAACGAAACTCTTACTCAACTACTTCACAATTTAACAACAAATGTAGATTGTGTTGTTTATTATGCTTTCTTGCCTTGGATTTTTTATGTTGGGAAGAATTTGAACTACATGTTGCTGTTTTTCTCACTCAAGCTTGTGCTGTTAATAACATAAATTTTCATGCTTTTAAGGGATGGTTGGATTTACCTTTGTTAGAACAAGAAACTGTCATACCAGGATTGCCTAAGCTTGAACCTTGTGATTTTCCATCTTTTTTGTATAAATTTGGAACTGATCCTTGTTACTTTGATATTCTTACAAACCAATTTTCAAAGATTCATCAAGTTGATTTGGGTTCTTGCCAACACATTTTTGCTTTTGTCTTAACCATCCAGTTTCAGCGTAAAGCATCTTTCTAATTTAGAATTTGGTCGAAACATAAATATAACTTGTCCGAAGATTGTGTTAGAGATATTTTAGATTTGTTCAAATTAGTTTGATATTTTTTAAGGTAGTTACTAGTTAGTTATTAGTTGCTAGTTGGTTATGTTAGTTGTTTTTAGGATTACTGTATAAAGTACATTCTACACACATTATAATTATCTTAATTTTTCTCTTGTTTTTATTTCACTTTATTGGACTCAACCATATTTTTCAACAGATCGTTTCGCTGAAAGCGATCAAACTCAAGTACTAAAGTGCATTAACCATTTGATTATACAATGTTTTAAATTGTAGATCAACATAGACATAAAAAACTTTGATGTCATACTCTAGATTGTGACCGCTTGACATTTTTTTTTTATTTAAAAATTGTGCTTAACTTTATTTCGTTATAGTGAATTATTTTCTGCGGAATAGGTCTCTAAGACTAAACATATTAAACTCTTGGCGTTATTCTTCTTTCTCTCTTCTTTAATTGCTTTGAGTTTGTTTGTTTAGATTTTGGGTTAGTTTCATTTATTGTGTTCATGTTGCTTTGATGATTTCATTTGGTAGCAAGCATGGTTTTAAATTGTGACCGCAACATTGCGAATTTTGAAGTCTCCGCAACAACATTGTTGCTGCAATTTAGGCCATATAGACTCCATTTCTCCGTATTTTCTCACACTATAAAGATTTGCAGTGTATCTGCGATCTGCAATTTAAAACCATGGTCGCAAGTATTGTTTTAGATATTAATGATTGAAAAATCTAAAATGTGATTTTATTTAGGTTGTGGATTGGCTTATGAAGATTTGGCCATTGAAGACAATAGGACCATGTGTTCCATCCATGTTTTTACACAAAAGAATCCAAGATGACAAGGAATATGGGATTAGCATCTTTAATCCAAATTATGAAACTTGTATCAAATGGTTAGATACTAAACCCAAGGGATCAGTTGTGTATGTATCTTCTGGAAGTAGGGCAAGTCTTAGTGAAGACCAAATTGAGGAACTAGCTTTGAGTTTGAGAGATTGTAGAAAATATTTTATATGGGTTGTTAAAGATTCAGAAAAGGGTAAGCTTCCGAAGGAACTTTTCGAGTTATTATCAGATAATGTTTTAATAGTAACATGGTGTCCGCAACTAAAAGTGTTGGAACATGAGAGTGGTGGTTGTTTTGTGACACATTGTGGTTGGAATTCAACATTGGAAGCTTTGAATTTAGGAGTACCTATGATTGCTATGCTAAGAATTCTGTTGATGAGGGAGGAAGTTATGATGAAAATATTGTAAAATTTGTGAATGAATTGACCATTCAAGGTAGGAATTATTAAGTTGTATTTGAAAGTAGTGTGTTAGTCTCCTAAAATTACAATTCAGATGTGAAAAGATTCTGAGGACATTTGATATGTTATGGCGCAGGTTTGAATCTGCAATATTCTACTTCTCTGTATTCAGCCTGTGAGTTTTATCACTCCGATTTTTTAAAAAGAAAAAACTAGTGGTGTGTTAAATTTAAATTATGATCTGCTATGTCTGTTAATTATAAATAAATGTTGCTGACTTCTTAAGATGTAACATGAAATCAGAGAGTTGTATTTTGATGCATTAATAATGTAAATGTGCATTGAACAATGTTTATATCAAGTTAGAATTGGTTTCTGTTTATGAAATCTTCAAATCTCATGTTCAGTTTCAGAATACGTTTAGGAAATAGAATTGTTTTGTATTTTCATGGAAGTCAAACTCTTCATAATAAAAGAAAAAATAAAAAAAGTATTTTTACATATAAATTATTAACTGATTTTATAAGCTATCTTAAAGATTTTATCAAAATAAATTAAAAAATGTTAGTTTAATTATCAATAAACAAAACTATTATCAAGGTCTTAAAAAGATTTGCAATTCCTTTTTAGTGTGACATCAAGATTTTTGTTGTCTTCTCAAACACAATACAATTGAGATTGAAGACGCGTCAGTAGCATTTGATCATGATTCTCTGTAATATCAAGGATCATGATTTGACGGTAATTGTGATTTAAATCATTGCTACAACTTTTAGTAATATCATGTACATTTTACTTTTTTTTACAAAATTAACTATTTTACATATATATTAGGAGTCTGCCGTTAGACTATTCTTTTGTGGTCCATATATAGTGCACCTAGAGTTGTGTGCGAGGAAGTAATTTGCCGTTTAACCAATTCTGCATAAATCCGTATGTGAATGATAACGAGTTGTGATATGTTAGTTTGAGACAATCTTATTTAGTCTATGGTTAAACGAACTAATCTGCATACCATAAAAAATAAATAAATAAATTATTTTGTATTACAAAAACTAAAAATATGATATTATAAAATCTATATTAAAAAAAACAAAAAAACTACAATTATTTATAATATTATGTCATAACTTGTAAATATCAGGTAAAAAAATACTACAAATGATATTTAAAAAGAACTTCAATAGTCCAAACCAATATTAATAATATTAAGAGTATAATAAAAAATATGATAGAATATATATATATATATATATATATATATATAATTATTAACACAAAATTTAATTGATTCAAATTATAGTAAACAAAATATAATTATTATTTTTTCAAAAATTTACAGAAATCATGGATTAATCCGCGAATCCACTGGTTTAAACTGCTTAACATAGAGTCTGACGGTTTAATTCAGGCTTTAGTCATCATTCAAAGGGAATTGTATATTTGCCTCTTCTATACAGAGAACAACATCAAGTTTGCTTCTACTTCTCTTTTGGTGAGTGGCCACCATATTTGACCAAAAGAAATATATATATATATATATATATATATATATATATATATATATATATTACATTTAAAATTTTAAAAAGTCATATGGCTATTTTTTTTAATAGAAACATATCATTCATTGAGAAGGTGCTATGTTGGCAAGGTGAAACTAATATTGTAAAGTTTGTGAATGAATGGAGGATTCAAGGGAGGAATTAATTAGATAGTAAAGTTTTGTGAATATTTGTTATGTTAGGCCGCGAGTTTGAATCCGTAATAACCCACTTCTTTGCACTTAGTGGCGTGTTAAGTTTTAAATTATAATATGTTATGTATGTTTTTTTTGTTCGTAAATATTACCATAAATTCACACAAATAACTGTAAAGTTCTAGATTCGAACTCAGAATATGATTTTCAACCTAATAATATCGACGTTTGTCAGTTAAACTAGGATTTAAGGATAAACTAGATATTGACCTGCGCTTTGCGTGGGAACATTTGATTTATTAAGCTAAGATGAAATTGTACTTAATTACCTCTATTTTTAGGCTTAATTATAGTTTTGATCCTTTTATTTTTACCGATTCACGAAATTGGTCCCTCTATTTTAAAGATCAACAATTTTGGTCCCTCCGTAAGAATTTTGAACTAAAAAAAGACGATCACATATTTTAAATCATGTAACATACAATTTCATAATATAGAACTATCTAGATACATTATTTATTCACATGTCATTAAGAAAATTACAAAAATGAAAAATTTGTGAAGTGGAAAGTTAAGTTTTTAGAGAGTTTATTGTTATTTCATGGTTGTTAATCATTTTACATCGTATCATATGTTATGTTATTTAAAATACGTCATATCGCCATTTTTTAGATAAAAAATCAGAATGGTGAACCAAAACTGTCAAATTTTAAAATAGGAGGACCAATTTCGCATATCGGTCAAAATAGAGAGACTAAATCTGCAATTAAGGCTAAATTTTATAAACATTATTATTTGAATTTAGAAGCAAAGATAATTAGTAGATAATAGTTGTTGAATGATATATTAGGACAAATTTTATGTTGCACAAGTGAGGTAAGTTTTGTATCATGCACATTAGACAAAACCTAAAAAAAATCATTTTTAGTATGATGTTTATTTGTAATTTTCTATCACCTTTTTCGGATATTTTCAAGATGCTTGATAATGATTTAAAAACTCGAAGTTATAATATTTATTTGAACTAATTATTTTTGGCTTTATATTTAAATTTGTACCATATACTCAAAAGATAATTTACTTTCTACCCATACACTAAAATTTCTCAAATATTAATATACTAAAATTTTCTATAACCTTTTTGAACTGGTAAATAAAATAGACTGTGCCTTTCAAGAGTTATGTAAGAGTTTGTATAAATCAAATTATCTCACGATTTGTTATTGTATGTGGGCTTATATTTGATATTCAACCAATAATACTTCTCTTAGATATAACATTTTGAAAGTTCTCAATGAAACATATGACATATCATGCGGTAAAACAATTTGAAATGAAATTATGGGTTGTAAATATTAAAATATAGGAAAAATGAAAAATCAAAATTAAAATAGTTTAGAAATGAGACATTCTTAAAAATTGTTACATCATTGAAGAAACATTAATCAGTATTATGCAATTGCATTTAACTAGTGTATTTGGAGAAGACCATTTTAAAATATTAAGAAGAACAGTAAAATTACAATAAGTTAGACTAATAATATGCAAGTTACCAAACCAATACATTATGAACTCCAAGAAATAGAGACATTATAACAATAAAAGCTTTAGGACTCAACTTGGTAATTGAATCCTTGCAATCTATTGCAAGTCAAGATTGGATGTCACAATTAGAACTCAAGTTGCTATGGAGGAAGCAAACTGGAGAATGAAGGGACGGGGGGATGCAAGGAACTCTATGATATAATGGACTTAAGCTACGATGCAATTTTAAAATATAAAATCTAATGATTTTAATAGACAAATGAGAGTTATCAAATTTATTATATGATATATTTACGTAATAATGAGCAGGGAGGAAATAATTGTGGTTATAAAATTGGTGCAAGAACAACAAATAATGAGTAAAATGAAAATCTTAATGGAAGAATAGATGTGAGATAGCTATAGAAAAGAATGGTAGCAATGTGTAGTTTGAAAGTGGCACATCAAAATATTTATGAAGTGGCAAAATTTAGATAAAGTGACATAAGAAGAACTGATTTATCAATAGATATGATCGGAAGATTGTTTGTGAATAGATGTTGTTGGCTTCTTAAGATGTAACATGAAACCAAAGTTGTATTTTGATACATTTATAATGTAAATATAAATTGAAAATTGTTAGTATATAAAGTTAGAATTGGTTACTGTTTATGAAAGCTTCCAATCTCAAGTTCAATTTAGAGTACATTTTAGATCAACATTTTTTATGAAGACAAAAAGATCATTTGATCAAAAAGCAAAAGGATTTTAAGCAACTCATCTTTCAAATTTATATTTAGGTAAAACATTTGATATTAAATCAAAATACAGTTTAAGTACAATATTATGAGAACCTTCTGATAGCATATGCATTAAAATGTTTCATGAAAATATTTAATAACATAAACATTGTTTGAAATTAATGTTTTTACAAAACTGGAAATCTGTATTCGAATACGAAGTGTCGTAGTCGAATACAGACTACAAGTCAGAAGCTAAAACTGAAGATCTGTATTCGAATACGAAGTGTCGTAGTCGAATACAGATTGCAAGTCAGTAGCTATTTTTAAACATTTGTATTCGACTACAGCTCTGTGTATTCGAATACAACTCTAGTCAGTAGCTAATTTTAAACATTTGTATTCGACTACAGCTTTGTGTATTCGAATACAAATCCAGTTAGTGGCAAAAATCCTGTACTTGTATTCGACTACAAGAGATTGTATTCGACTACAAAGTTCATATTTCAAATACAAACAGAACGTTATAGAAGTGTATTCGAATACACTGAGACTGTATTCAAATACAACTTCGAAACAATGCAACTTTTCAGTTTTGAAACATTGCACAAGTTCATCAAAACGTTTGGGAATCATTGCCATTGATCTGAAGTGTTACCTTGGAATATAAATACTTCAAATCTTCAGTTTTAAACTCAATCAATCCTACCACGAACTTTGAACAACTTTCTGAAATATTTTGTGAACTTTTCAAAGTTATATTTTCATACTTCAAGTACATGCTCTACATTTTCATATCATTGAGAAAGGTTCTCTATTGTACTTGAAAGTATTTTGGATTGGTATCCTTGCACACACTGTTATATCCTGTTGTTCTTAATTAAGAACATTGTTGTAAAAATCATTAATGTTATTGTTTGAAGAAAGTGGTGTATTTTCTTCAAGTGTTGTAAACTAAGATAGTGGTGTGCTATCTTAGGCAGAGTGTTAGGAATTTGTAATTGAAGTCTTAGGGTTAGACTTGTACTTATTCTAACAGATATTGGAAAATCTCTTGTGGGGTGCAAGAGGACTGGATGTACCCTTGGTTGTAAGGGGAACCAGGATAAATTTCTGTGTGTTTTTACCTTCTGTCATTTACAGTTTTCATTTACTAACACAGCAAGATTAAACAAACTTTAAACAATCACTTAAACAATCTCCAAAACTCTAAAAACAGAAAAATTGTCCAACACCTAATTCACCCCCCTCTTAGGTGCAACTCTGTTCTTACAATTGGTATCAGAGCAGGTTTTTGGTAATTTGCTCCTAGATTCATCGCTTCCGAACAACCTGTTTTTAGAGATGGTGGTAGCAGTAACAAACCACCGTACTTTGTCAGCGAACATTATGATTTTTGGAAAATACGTATGCAAGCATACCTTGAGGCTCAAGGAAATGATATATGGGAGGCTGTAGAAAACGGTCCATATGTTCCAACAACAGTTATCAACAATAAAGAGGAAATAAAAATAAAAGCCTCATGGACAGACGATGAAAAGAGAAAAGTACTGTTTGACAAGAAAGCAAAAAATATGTTACAATCAGCATTGGGTATGGATGAATTCTTTCGTATATCCCACTGCAAAACAACAAAAGAGATATGGGATACTCTTGATGTAACCCATGAAGGAATAATTGAGGTAAAACGTTCAAAACTGAACACTTTATCTCAAGAATACGAAATGTTTAGAATGCAACAAGGAGAAGCAATCTTGGACATACAGAAACGTTTTTCCCACTTAACAAATCACTTAACAACACTTGGCAAAAACTTTACTAATGATGAATTGAACCTAAAGGTTCTAAGATCATTGACCAGAGCATGGCAGCCCAAAGTGACAGCAATTTCGGAAAAGAAAAGTTTGTCAAAAATGTCACTCTCAGCACTTTTTGGAAAGTTACAAGAGCATGAAATAGAATAGAAAGATTGGAAAAGAATGAGAGTTCAGGAAAGAAAAAAAAGAATATAGCATTGAAAATAGAATCAAAAGAAATTATAAATGAAGAAGATTCAGATAAAGATGAAAACATCACTTCCCAGGTTAAAAAGTTCGGTAAGTTTCTTCAAAATGATAAAACATTTAAGAAGAAGAAAACCTTCAGGAAGAAAGATGTCTTCACTACAAATCAGAATGTCACTTGCTTTGAATGTGGGAAAGAAGGACATACGAAAGCAGAATGTCCTAACCGTATCAAGAAAAATGCTAACATAAGGAAGGAGCTCAAAAAGGCATACATAGCGTAGGAAGATAATGAAATAAGTTCTTCACCAAATTCAGATAATGACGAATGCATGTTGCTTTGATGGCATCTCATCATTTTGATAATGAAGAAGAGTTTAGTAGTAATACTATTTGTTATGATAATAATGATTCTAGTGTTGAAGATAATGATGCACAACAAGCCATTAAAGAACTACTTAATGAATGTAAAAATCTGTACAAAGTAGTGTCAAATCAAAAGAAACAGATTTTATCCCTAAGTGAAAAGATTGACACTATGGAACAAAATTCTGAAAAACAAAAATAGATTTCTACATGTATGAAATGAGATTTACTTTCTTTTAAAATTGTCCAAATGAATAGAGTTTTAGAAAGGTACGAAAAGGGACAATTTGGATTGGAAAATATACTTAGCATGCAAAGATATTCAAATGACAAAAGTGGACTTGGTTACTCAAAATTTGATAAACCAAGTATTGGTAAAACTATCTTTGTAAAAGCAAGTAACCAATCCAAAAATGAGAAAGTAATAACTGTTCAAAAGAATCATCTTTGTTCTAAGAAAAGTATTATTCAAAAGAAACCATGTTTTCCTGAAAAGAGTCCAAAATGTTTTTATTGTGGTCTTAATGGTCACACACCTAATGCTTATTACTTTAGGAACATTGGTGTTCCACAAGGGCATTATGTGTGGGTCAAGAAAGGTACTAACATTCAAGGACCCAAAGCACTCTGGGTACCAAATAAAACCATAAGCTTGTTTTGTAGGAATACACACAAAGAACCTCAACAATGGGGTACTCAGATAACGGATATGTTTACAAAGCCATTACCTAGAGATCCATTCTACAATATCCAGAAGGAACTAAGAATTCTAAATGAGAATGATCTCAAAAAGGTTTGAAAGCTTTGTAAGTCATAGCAGTTTTAATTTTAAATTTTTTTTCTTCTTTTACTTGATATATGATTCTTTGATATCTTGGTATGTTTTTCTACATGTTTAAAATGTTTTGGGTCTGTTTATTGCTAAAAATTTCACTTTGAAACGAAATCTTTACTGTCGTATTCGAATACAGACAGGTTGTAGTCGAATACACGTTCCTAGAAAAACCTGTATTCGAATACACCAAGTGTGTAGTCGAATACAGTTTCGATTTTTTTTTATATAAAAGGGATTGTTAACAGTTTTAGATTATGAATACAAAAACTGGTAGCCGATTACAATCAAAGTCTCTGATTTCTTCTCTTTAAAATCTTCATCCAAACCTATCCCTAAACCTTCATACAGTCATATCTAAACCTTCCCCTCATCATCCATTGCATCTGAGATTACTGTGAAATTAAAATCAAAACCCTAAATTCTCCAAAAACCGTAAACCTCATCTTCTCAAAAATGGATGCACGCAAAAGAGGACCAAGAACCAAGGTTGCTTATGTGGGTCCTTCAAAGAAACGAAGAAACGACAACATGGCTGACCTATCCAGATTACTTCATTCCCCAGAAGAACTGGACAGCTTCATAACCCATTTCTCTAACAAAAAGCTGGTAACCCCCAAAATTGGTACGCTTGATTCCTTTTCTAAGTTTAAATTTCCTGAGTTGCTGAAGGATCAAAAATTGGAAGAATTTATTGGATACAATGGTCCCATTTATCCTGACCTAGTTAGGGTTTTCTTCTGTAACCTAGAAAAGGATGGGAATAAATTAGTGTCTAAAGTTAAAGGAAAGGTTATCAATTTAGACACTAAACTTATTGGGGAAATTCTGCACATACCTTGTGAAGGTCAGAAGATGTGTCCAGGACATCTATGTGAATGGGTAAACACTACTAAATATGATGCTTATATTTCGTTGTGCCGTTTTGACAAAGAGACTATGGAAAGAAAACGCACACAGTCTGGATCGGAGTATGCTAGACAAAGATATGGTGTTGGTAATCTGACTGTTGACAACAGATTACTACATTATTTCTTAAGTTATATTTTGATACCAAAAGCAGGGAACTACTCACAGATCTCTGAATTTGAACTTCAAGTTATGATTTTTATGATAGAAGGTGTTGATTTAAATTGGGCATACTTTGGTCGTTCAGTTCTATATGCTTCAAAAGATTATATAGCTTTACCCTATGCAAGAGAAGTCACAAGAATTCTGGATCATTTTAAGGTTGATTTCTCAGGCGAGGTGTTGTACTAGACCACCAAAGACAATCTGCTGGACTTAAGTGTTTTGCCCAATATGAAAATAGTTTGGAGTGAATCACTTCAAAGTTATGTCCATAAGGGTGATCTTGGACAAAGTTCATCAACTGCCCAAAATGAGAATGCAGAAGAAGCAAAACCAACAACAAGCCCAGCAGTAGCACCAGAAGCATTACCAGAAGATACACCAGAAGCAGCAACAGCAGTAGCACCAGAACCAGATAACATAACACATACTGAAGACATCATCACAAACAAAATGATCATGGACAAACTTAACTTCATTCAATCCTTTGTCACAGATCAATTCCAACATTTGAATGAGTCTTTCAGTAATCAAATGCAAAACATGACTACTTCCTTCAACCACAAATTCCAAGATCTTGAAGACACCATCAATACACAACATACTTTCTTTCATCAAGAACTTAGTGACCTGTCCGATAAAATTGACCATTTACATATTCCACCAAAATCAGATGATTAAATTTGGCTATTTGCAGTTTTTGTTATTTGATTCTGCTGTTTGACTTTCCCTTTATAAACTCTTAAGTTTCTTTTAAATTGTAATTCTGAACATGATTTATTAAGTTGTTTTCTTCCAGATATCATGTGTTGCCTCTGTTTATTTGTTACATTTGTGCATATCTTGTTTGCTATATGATATCCTCTTCCTTTTTGATAATGTCAAAAGGGGGAGAAAAAGTGTATACATATTGTTGTTGTTAATTATGTTGAACAGATCCTCCAACACTTAAGAAGGAGAAAAACATTTATCAAGGGGTAGTAAGCACACATCTAGGGGGAGAAATCAAGACATTTGAAATCCAAGCAACAAGATTTTTGTCATCATCAAAAAGGGGGAGAATGAAAATTAAAGATCAACATTTTTGATGAAGACAAAAAGATCATTTGATCAAAAAGCAAAAGGATTTTAAGCAACTCATCTTTCAAATTTATATTTAGGTCAAGCATTTGATATTAAATCAAAATACAGTTTAAGTACAATATTATGAGAACCTTCTGATTGCATATGCATTAAAATGTTTTATGAAAATATTTAATAACATAAACATTGTTTGAAATTAAAGTTTTTACAAAACTGGAAATCTGTATTCGAATACGAAGTGTCGTAGTCGAATACAAACTACAAGTCAGAAGCTAAAACTGAAGATCTGTATTCGAATACAAAGTGTCGTAGTCGAATACAGATTGCAAGTCAGTAGCTATTTTTAAACATTTGTATTCGACTACAGCTCTGTGTATTCGAATACAACTTTAGTCAGTAGCTAATTTTAAACATTTGTATTCGACTACAGCTTTGTGTATTCGAATACAAATCCAGTCAGTGGCAAAAATCCCGTACTTGTATTTGACTACAAGAGATTGTATTCGACTACAAAGTTCATATTTCAAATACAAACAGAACGTTATAGAAGTGTATTCGAATACACTGAGACTGTATTCAAATACAACTTCGAAACAATGCAACTTTTCAGTTTTGAAACATTGCACAAGTTTATCAAAACGTTTGGGAATCATTGCCATTGATCTGAAGTGTTACCTTGGAATATGAATACTTCAAATCTTCAGTTTTAAACTCAATCAATCCTACCACGAACTTTGAACAACTTTCTGAAATATTTTGTGAACTTTTCAAAGTTATATTTTCGTACTTCAAGTACATGCTCTACATTTTCATATCATTGAGAAAGGTTCTCTATTGTACTTGAAAGTATTTTGGATTGGTATCCTTGCACAGACTGTTATATCCTGTTGTTCTTAATTAAGAACATTGTTGTAAAAATCATTAATGTTATTGTTTGAAGAAAGTGGTGTATTTTCTTCAAGTGTTGTAAACTAAGATAGTGGTGTGCTATCTTAGGCAGAGTGTTAGGAATTTGTAATTGAAGTCTTAGGGTTAGACTTGTACTTATTCTAATAGATATTGGAAAATCTCTTGTGGGGTGCAAGAGGACTGGATGTACCCTTGGTTGTAAAGGGAACCAGGATAAATTTCTGTGTGTTTTTACCTTCTGTCATTTACAGTTTTCATTTACTAACACACCAAGATTAAACAAACTTTAAACAGTCACTTAAACAGTCTCCAAAACTCTAAAAACAGAAAAATTGTCCAACACCTAATTCACCCCCCCTCTTAGGTGCAACTCTGTTCTTACAGTTACTGTTTATGAAAGCTTCCAATCTCAAGTTCAATTTAGAGTACATTTTAGAAATATAACTTTTTTATATCTCATACATGTTATTTGTATGTAGCTTCATTGTGGCGAATATGGACTTGGGAAATTTTAACAAGGTAACACCAGTCACAAAATCACATACAATTTAATAACAAAAAGTGATTCAGCATTAATTGCATAACATTAATTTGCGATGAACCAAACACAACTTTAGTACAACACATAAAAGATACAATACTTTCAAGTTCATAAGCAAATTTTGAAGTGGTAACTATAAAGCACATATACTGACACAACTTTAACACTGACACTAGAGACAACGTTTACAGACACTAAATATGACACAGACACATCGACATCGGTAATAACTTGTGAAAATTAATTAACTAATTGTAATCATATTGTCGATATTGTGTTGGTGTCAGACACCCCCGACATGTGTCGGACACTGAGACACACCTTCGATCAGAATCTTACAAGGAGTGATGCACTACTTTTGTTCCTTCATCAACATTGATTCAATGCAGCCACAAACTCAGCAATATTTTGATCAGATCTTCCACCCTCGTCAACAGAACCCTTAGCAATACTCTTCCATTTCATAGCATTCTTCTTTAACTCATTTCCTTTATCAGTCTCAATAATTTCCTTTATGCAATTCTTAACAGTTTCTCTTCTCACAATCTCTTTCTCATCAGCAAAAGCTTTGACTCCAGTTTTCCACATATCAGCAATAAACTTTGCATTAGTCACTTGATCAGTCCAAAGTGGCATAGCAATCACTACAACTCCTAAACTCAAAGCTTCCAATGTTGAATTCCAACCACAATGTGTCACAAAACAACCAACACTTTCATGTGTCAACACTTGTAGTTGTGGACACCATGTCACTATTAAACCTTTCTCTAATGATGATTCAACAAACCCTTTTGGAAGCTTAACTTGATCACAATCTCTAACAACCCATAAGAAAAAAGTGTCACTATCTTTTAATCCATAAGCTAGTTCTTTTGTTTGGTCCTCACTAAGACCAGCCATGCTACCAAATGAGACATAAACAACTGACCCTTTTGGCTTCTCATTAAGCCATCTGATACAAACTTCTGTGTTTGGATTTGAAATGCTCACACCATATTCTTTATCATCTTTGAGTCTTTTGTCTAATAGCATAGATGGAACTGATGGTCCTATTGTCTTTAATGGCCATATCTTCACTAACCAATCCACCACCTAAAACAAATTTCATTATAGATGTATTCAGATAAATAGTTTAATTAATCGCTTATAGCATACACATTTGTTATATAACTACTTATGTATAAGTTATTTATGTAATAAAAGATAAAATAAAGGCAAATTGTTTTCATATAAGCTATTAGCTGATTTCATGAAATATCTTAAAGAATTTATGGAAATGAGTTGAAAACAACTTACAAAATGTCATAAGCTATTTCCATAAGTTCTATCAAACAGTTTTGCAAATGTTTAGGTCAATAAATAAGTTCAAATAAGTTGATCCAAACAGATCGTTAATTAAATCATCTACAACAACTAAAAAAGACTACTATCAAGGTCTTAAAAAAGGTTTGCGACTACTCTCTAGTCCGACATCAAGGTTTTTGACGTCTTCTTGACCACAATACAATTGAGATTAAGGACGCATCAATACCAAATCTCATATTAAATAAAATAGGACCTGCAAAAAAGTTTATAAAGTTTATAAAATGAATACTCCTCACTTTACAAGCCGATTTAGTTATATCAATAGTTACAACTACTGAATAGATAAAAACAATAAAACAAATCAAAGTAATTGAATGAAAAGTAAGTAAGTAAGTAACTAACCTCTTGTTCAAGTTCATAAATTGTGTTTGCAAGAATCCAATCAGCTTTACCAATATTTGCAAACTGATTGACAACAATATCAAAGTAGCCGGGATAAGATCCATACTTATACAAAAAAGATGGCAAATCACCTTGATCAAGTTTAGGCAATCCAGGTAACAAATAATCACTTTTTGAAAGTGGCAATTCAATCAACTTCTCATGAGTATGATAATATATACTATTAACAGAACAAGATTGAGTGAAAAATGCAACACCAAGTAAACCAAAACTCTTTGAAACATCAAGAACCCAAGGCAAAAATGCATCAAAGATAACACAATTTGGAGGGTTGTTTGAAGAAGCAAGTTTGTGAAGAAGTTGAGAAAGTGTTTTTGATCCAACACTCCAAAAAGTTTGTTTGTAATCTTCTAAACTTTTTGCTGATTCAAGTCCTCCATCATCATAGCCATCTGAGATTGTTTCAACTTCAATGTCTGATGAGAGGTTTTTGTTGGTGATTGTTTTCCAAAGAGAAACAACAGTTATGAGTGTTACTTTTACTTGTTTTTGTATTAAACGGTTTGAGAATTGAATCATAGGATTCATGTGACCTTGTGCTGGATAAGGTAAGATTAGACAGTGAGGTACGTGGTTTTTTCTCTCCTTTTCCATATCTCTCTCTATCTTTCTTTCTTTTTGTTACTAACACAATGCATCCATTTGATTTGGTAACAAATATATGGGAATTTTTTTGAAGTAAATGTTAAAAGAGTGTCCTTGGTGGATTGTTTAATGGATATTCCCTTGATTTAGGGACGGAGTCAAAAATTAAGTGTAGCGGACCAAATTTAAAAATATAATTTAGTAAGGAAAAAATAAATTTTTAGACACAACATTAATACAAAATTTAAGAAATTATAAGATTTTATTCGAACTTAATATTGTCAAAGAAATATAAAAAAAATTAATATTTACTCTTGAAGTTGTGTTCATCTTTGTTTTATAGAGTTAAAATTTTCAATTATCACATTTGAGGTAAATTTTTCATCTTTTATCTTATTGTGTAGCCTTGTTTTTATAATTTGCATTGTTGAAAATGCATGTTGTGTGATTGTTGTTGACATAGAAGAGTTAACACAATTGATAGCAATCTATCAATCAATAGATAAAAAATTGATTTATTAATTTCAACTAAGGTTTAACATAATTTATCAATAGTGGACAACATCTGAAAAGTGACATCTTTAAGCACATTAAACTCATAATGTTGCAACTAGTATCTCAATTGAATCTTTACAGAAGACAAAGTTGTGAGGGTCACACGAGACTCAAAGCAAACAATACATCAGAAATATGGTACTACAAACTTGAGGCCGGAACATTAGTCCCTTAGTCTTGACTAGGGGCCAGTGTATTGATACCAAAAAGTATAAATGCTCGTAGAATTCAAAGCAAACACTAACTCAAAAACGTGTTGCACATTTGATATTAAACCGTTAGTCAAACGTTTTTAGTTTAACCAAATTATTTATTTAAATATCACCTAGTTATTATTATTATATTTATTAATCTACACAGATAGTGTGTACCTCAGAAATTGTTTATTTTATGAAAATAATTTTTATTTTATTTTTTAAAATGTGTGTTTATTCTACTTAATGAAAATACACTTTTAGAAATAATGAAAATATTTTTTTTTGACATTTTTATTATGTTTAGAAATGTAAATAATTGTTCAGATCAAAAGTCTATTTCACAAAGCAAATGATTCTTACAAATAGATGTGAGAATAGATCAAACCGACCGACAGAAACCTACGGTGTAGCCTACGTCAGACTCAGTCCATGTTTTTTTGTAAAACAAACAAGGCCAAAGCTTCTACAAAAATTTATTTAGTTAAAAAAAAGTCAGGAAGTCTATTAGACCTATCAAGTTTGCCTATTTAAATAAATATAAATAATATTTTTTACTACTACTATAATTATTATATTAAATTTTTGATATTTTTGTTATATATTGAACTTTTAATAATTTAAGAGTTATATCACGGTTAGGTTCAGATCCAAAAAATAAGTCTACAACATGTCACATGTCATAAATTTTTTGACAGATCCAGCTCAGACCTTGCAAAATCTATCTCGACAAAACTATTTTCATCCTTACTTGCAAAACACTTGCGATCTTAATATGTATTTCGGTCAAAGAAATATTCTATTTTTTTTAAATGAGTCAAAAAAAAAATAATTATTTGGGTTAATTGCAATTTTGTTTCCTCTATTTTCACCAATTTATGGGATTGGTCCTTCTATTTTAAAAGTCGACAGTATTGATTCATCTCTCATATTTTTGAACTAAAAAAATGACTATTTGACATATTTTAAATTAGGTGACATACAATTTCATGATATATAACTATTAAATATATTAATTATTCATATGTCACTAATTAAATTACAAAAATGAAAAATTATCAAAGTTGAAAATTAAATTCTTAAATGATTTTATTGCATTTCATAAATATTAATTATTCTATATTATCGTATTATATATCAAGTTATTTAAAATATATCACATCGCTATTTTTTTAGTTAAAAAAGTCAAAATAAGAAAGTAAAACTATCAAATTTTAAAATAAGATCGTTGATTTTGTGAATTCATAAAAATAAAAAAATTGCAATTAATTTTAATTGTTTAATAGTGACAAAAAGCTTTACCAGTTATGATGTCAAAAGATATTGTCGAGGCTTGTCGCGATTTTAATTTTTTATTTGAACTTGAGTTCCACGAGTTCACCGCACCGAATAAAAGAGAATAATAAAACTCAAGGATTTTCTCAAATATTTATAATAAAACTCAAGGATTTTCTCAAATATTTAAATTGGTCATTAAAATTTTATGAATGTATTAATCTACTCATTTATATTGTAAATATTTCAAAATAATATTGCCTAACTCTAAGTTATTTTGTTAATATCATAGAGCAATTCTTAAGAATCCGTTTTCCATGATAATCTTAACCACCCTCTTTGTCCTTAGAAATAATTTCATTATCAACTTGGAGAATAATAAGTTGTTCATCTTTTTATACGATTGCATGAAATTATGCCCCAAGTTGGGGTAAGTTTATCCTTAGGAAGGTGGCTTGACCCCAAGTTAGGATATATAATATCTTACCAATTATAAGATTAGCTCCTCTTCTCCTACATTGTGTTGAGGTAGTTACTATGAATTTTGGTTGTGGAGTGCCTAATCTATCAAGTACCAACAATCTAGTAGTTAGCCTAGTAACAATTTTTTATTCAAATAACTTAGCTTTAGGCCTCTACGAAGCAGTAAAAAAAAAAAAGAAGAAGGTTTACATTGTGTTGACCTATTTAAATTTGTAATTTTAAGTTTTTTATCAAAAACTTATCTTCATTTTATAAATTATTTGTTTAGAAGATGGAAGATAAGGCATAAAGAAATAGAATATAAAAATAAATATATAAGAGAAAGAAAAAAAAACACAATGATTTTTATATTGATTCACAACAGTTGTTGTTACATTAAATTCTCTTCTGAAAAAGAGATTTTGTTTTAATATAATTAATGACTTAATACACTATAAAGTTACAATATTATTCAATCAATCTATGTAGGTATTAAGTATTTCTAAAGTATCTCCAAACTAAATATTTTTCTCTTGTTTCTCCAAACATTGAACATTATTCACATCTTAAACAATGGATGTTGTTTACTTACCTCTCCTAGACATCAGAGTATTATAAAGCCTCTCAAGGCTTAGAAGTATAGGAAATCTCTATCAACTACTCGGTCATTGCAATTCCTTAATTCCCATGGATTTTTATGGTCTTTATAGGACTAGAAGTATAGCTAAAAACTATTATGACTATATAATTGTGAGACAATTATTCTAGGTTGACATGGACTTTGTTTCTTGCTAATTAGTTTGGCTAATGTTTGTGATTGAATACATAGAATAGACTTCTTTTGTCTTCCAAATAAATTATAAGCACAATTCTATGTGAGGATAATACTACAATCATTATTTAGTTGAGAGGCTTTATACAAAACAAAGAGAAGTTTAAAGCAAAATTTAATATGAAAATTTTTAGAATTTATAATAGTTTTTTAATAAAATTATTAAAATATTTGTGAAAAAAAAAACATTTTTTAGATACTATAAAATATAAAATAATTTATTTAATTAATATATAATCAATTTTATATAATATTTTTTTTCAAATAATATTTTAGTTAATTAATTTAATATTTAGTGAGATAATATTAATTTCAAATAAGATTTAATTAATTTTAAATGTAAAAATACTAGAATGTGAATTTTTTATTAAATATAAATAATTTTTTACAATTTTTTATTAAATAAAAAATTAATTTTATTTAAAAATGTAAAACGATTATTTTAGTGAACTTATTATTAGGTCGACTCTTCGTAAAAAGTAAATGTAAAGAAATTATTACAAATGATCGGTGGATCTCAAACTCCCCAAAACTTCATATTTCGCTTATTCTCTGTAACTCGTAGAAAAATGTTCATGATCAATTAGCTTTCACCCGTAGGTAATACTCTAAAATTTATATGTTAACGTTCAATTATATGAGTCTTAAAATTTATATTTCTCTGTCTTACAAACAATCAGTGAGTGTCACTTAAATAAAATATTGTCTTAAAATAAATATCAATTTTCAACATAAAATTAGTATTTTTCTATTAAACCTTCTAATTATATTATCTACACTATTTGTAAAATAGTATATTATATTTTGTTATTTCAAGTTTTTAAAAAACGAGTTTAAAAACAATTTATGCCACCGAAAATATTACTGGGTTGAGTCGCGGACTAGGTCGCTCTCTTTAAGACGTTTCGCGGCACTGCCCAAATTGTGCAAGGCAGACTATCAACCACGCCGTCCCCAGGATAAAACAGCCCAGTTACTCTGTATCTTCTAAAATTACACCCTCAGTATGGCAGTCTAAAGGCTGTCACTCGTAATATGGTACTAAGACCACTCTAAAGAAAAGAAATGTAGAAGTAAGAATATGTGGGAGAAGAGAGAAAAGCCTCAGATGATGGAGTGCTTTTGGTGTGATTTGCAACTGGACAGAACCCTCTATTTATAGAGGAGATCTGCTACTGGATCAGAGGAAATTCGGGATCCATCTGACCAGATCCACACTAAAAACGCCCCAAAATTCTAGGTCTGGTTGACTCCGAAAATTCCAGGGTATTGACTCGGTGGAGGGCCTTTTAAGTAAATACGCAAGCATTCATTTTTTCAGAAATTAAATATTAATTTTTAATTTTCTTTTTTTAATAAAAAATAATAATTCACCACCCAAGCCCAAGCCCATGCCCGGGCCGGCCGAGCTGAGCCGGCCGAACGGGCGACGACGCGCGCGCGCGTGTGTGGTGATTTATTTTGCATGCGTTCTTGCTCCTCTCGAAAATTGGGGCACACCCCAAGGGTCATACCTCCACCTTATCTACACTACTAGAATGTGTAATCCCTCCTATGTGGGACTTCTCATTTTTCAATTCACAAACTAGCTCTTTTGTTCCTCATTTCCAACAATCCCCCACTTGAATTTAAAAAGTAGGTTCTGAAATAGCGTCAAACGCTTTCATAAGATTGTGCATAAACAAAGGTGTCTATGACTTGAACCTTTGCATAGCGAGTAAGATTCTGATTTAAAAAGAGTGACTCGTAGTCTTGAACTCTATCTCGGACATCAAACCCACACACAACCTCTTCATTAGGTGTATTCTAAAAAGCCCGTGCATTTATGGCCCTGCACGTCTATCCCAGTATAGTGAACGCTCTAGGAATTTTTGCCTCAAAATTCCATAGGAAACGACCTCATTTCCACATTCACATAGGTGAGTCTATCAAGAGTACTCCTGTAGCTAGGTACTCCCTCCACATAGAGTATAGATCTCATTAAGAGTTTCTATTATCTCAACCTTCCATCGCTTTAGGAATCATGCTTCTATTAAATATAATAACATGTTCATCTCATATCACTATGACTTGTTATTACCCATTGAACCTAATTCTTGGGATCTCCAGTCTTTTAGGTCGGGTTCCCATCATAAGTGACTCATTTATCTATAGGCAATAGTCCCATCCTTTTGGATGTATTTATGACTTTCTCTCTAGCCAATCCTTTCGTCAAAGGATCTGCTAAATTATCATCAGTGCGTACATGATCCACTATTACAGCTCCTTTAGTTAGTAATTCTCTAACTGTGTTGTGCTTACGACGTATTTGTCATCTCTTACCGTTGTAATAACGATTCTCAATTTTTGCAATAGCCGCGGTACTATCGCAGTGGATCAACACAGCTGGCATAGGTTTTTCCCACAAAGGGATCTCAGCTAGCAAGCATCTTAACCAGCTCGCTTCTTCACTAGCAGTAGCTAGTGCTATCATTTCATACTCCATAGTGGACTGAGCCAGTATCGTCTGTTTCTTCGATTTCCAAGATACAGCACCACCGGCTATATTAAAAATATAGCCACTGGTTGCTTTGGAGTCATCTGATAATGTGTTCCAATCAGCATCACTGTATCCTTCAAGTACGGCAAGAAATCTTTGATAATGTAATCCTAGATTCATGGTCCTTTTAAGGTATCTCATTACTCTTTCGATAGCGTGCCAATGCTTCATACTAGGTCTACTGGTAAACCTGCACAATAATCCCATGACATAGGCAATGTCGGGTCTAGTACAATCAGTGGCATACCTGGGGCTGCCCATGATGCTCGCATATTCAGTTTGTCTAACACCTTCACCAGAGTTCTTAAAGAGTTTCATACTTGGATCATACGGTGTGCATGCAGGTTTACAGTCAAAGTATTTATATTTCTTTAGGATCTTTTCAATATAATGAGACTGATCTAAAGAAATCCCTTTTTCTGACCTAGTAATCTTGATTCCTAAGATTACATCCGCTTCTCCGAGGTCTTTCATATCAAAGTTGTTACTCAACAATGATTTCACTGTATTTACAGCATAGATGTTTGAACCAAATATGAGTAAGTCGTCTACATAGAGACATATGATAATGCAAATGCCATTTTCAAATTTGTAATAAATACATTTGTCACTTTCATTCACTTTAAACTCATTCGATATAATCAAATTGTCAAACTTTTCATGCCATTGCTTAGGAGCTTGTTTAAGACCATACAGAGATTTATCTAACTTACAGACCTTGTTTTCTTGTCCATGAATTACAAACCCTTCAGGTTGTTCCATATAGATTTCTTCTTCCAAGTCACCATTTAAAAAGGCTGTTTTAACATCCATTTGGTGTATCACCAAATTATGAATTGCTGCAAGTGAAATGAGTACCCTAATGGATGTTATTCTCGTGACTGGAGAAAAAGTGTCGAAGAAATCTATATTTTCTCTTTGCCTAAAACCTTTGGCTACAAGGCGTGCCTTGTATTTTTCAATAGTTCCATTGGGTTTTAGTTTCTTTTTCAAAATCCATTTACAACCTATCGGCTTGCAACCAGGAGGCAAGTCTACTATATGCCAGGTCTTGTTAGATTCTAGGGAATCCATTTCATCGTTTATAGCTTCTTGCCAAAGATCTGCATCCAAAGATGACAAGGCTTCTTTGAGATTTGTAGGATCCTCTTCTAAATTATATGACTTGGTTCGCTGCCCCCACTATTTCTCGATTTGAAAGGGAATTTATTTTCATAGAAGTCAACATCATTTGACTCTATGATCACTTTCGCATTTAGGTCATAAAACCTATACGCTTTACTGTTTACTGCATAACCAATGAATACACATTCATAGGCTCTACTGGCAAGTTTTATTCGCTTGGGATCGGGGATTGTGACATACGCCAGACAACCCCATGTTCAAAGATAAGACAAGTTTGGTTGTCTTTTCTTTATTATCTCATAAGGAGATGTTTTGCTTATAGATTTTGGAAGTCTATTCAAAACATAGCAAACAGTCAAAATAATTTCCCCCCACCAATGAGATGCAGCACCAGAGTTAAGCATAATAGCAACAACAAGTTCAGTTATAGTCCTATTTTTTCTTTCAGCTTTACCATTCATTTCAGGTGAATAAGGTGTTGTTGTTTCATGTATGATTCCTTGAGATTTATAAAACTCCTTAAATAAACTAGAATCATATTATGTTCCTCTATCACTACGAAACCTCTTAATCTTTTTACTAAATTGATTTTCTATTTCAGTTAAAAAGATCTTAAACATGTCAATCGCATCACTTTTATTTTTCATCAGATATACGAAGGTATAGTCAGAGCAATCGTCAATAAAAGTAATAAAATAACGTTTTCCATTTCGCGTTAGTGTTCCATCAAGTTCACATATATCAGAGTGTATTAAATCTAGAGGTTCAGATTCTCTAACAACTGATTTATGTGAACTCTTAGTTATTTTAGCTTGACTGCAAAATTCACATTTTTCAAGTTCATTTAAAGATAACTTTGGAATTAAGCCTAAGTTACTTAAGTTTGCAATCACACGTTTGTTCACATGACAAAGTCTAGCATGCCAAATATTAAAATCACACAACATGTAAGCAGAGGGAGACATTTTATTCATTTCAACATTTAATTTAAACATGCCATCAGTAGCGTACCATTTCCCAACAAAAATACCATTTTTAGAAATGGTGTACAAATCTGCCCCTATAGCCTGATTAAACCCAGCCTTATTAAGAAGATAACTAGAAACTAAATTCTTCCTAATTTCTGGAGTGTGCATGACATCCTTCAGAATTAAGGTCTTTCCTGATGTGAATATTAATTCTACATCTCCTATACCAGCAACATTAGTGGTGTGGGAATCTCCCAACGACACTTTCTTATCTTCAGCAGTAGTGTATGTTTTGAACATAGCACGGTCATAACAGACATGGCGAGAGGCGCCAGTGTCAATCCACCATCCATCTGATCCACTAACAAGGTTGATTTCTGTAATCATAGCAATGAATTGCTCTTCTGTCAAGTTAGCCTGTTGAACAGGGTTTGGCTTGTTCCTACATTTGCGTGCCATATGCCCTTCTTTTCCACATTTATAGCAGAGAAAAGGTGCATTTCTAGGAGGTGGTTGCTGCTGCTGCTTTGGGACCTTTGGAAGGTTCCCATTCTTGTTGCTGTTTCTGCGATTCTGATTCTTAAGTGGTTTGTCGTTTGGCTTCAGAACTGCTCCAACGAAATTCTTCTTTTTGTTATTGGTAACAAGAAGAACTTCTTCTTTCTGGTCTTGTTTACGGGATTCTTCCTCAATTCTGAGGCGAGTTATTAGACTTTCAAGAGAAAACTCTTTTGTTTTGTGCCTGAGAGAATTTTTAAAATCTTTCCAAGGAGGGGGCAGTTTGTCAATAATAACAGCAATTTGAAACTGTTCATTGAGGGACATACCTTCAGAGACGATCTCATGAGCAATTTTCTGGATTTCATGGGATTGAGCTTCCACTGATCTGTCATCTGTCATCTGATATTTGAGGCAGCGGCTAAGAGCATACTTCTTGGCTCCAGCTTCCTTAGTATCATATTTCTTCTTTAAAGCATCCCAAACCTGTTTAGCAGTATTGCTGGAACTATAGTAATCATATGGATCATCAGCAAATCCATTCAAAATATAATTCTTACATAAGTAATCATTATTATTCCATTGGGTTAATTCAGCACCTTTTTTATCCTTTTCTGTTTGTTCAGCATTTTCTGCAACAACAGGAATGTCATCTTTTAGAACGTTGGCAACATTTTTCGTAGTTAGAAAAAATAGCATCTTTTGTTGCCATCGTTTGAAGTGACATCCCTCAAACCGAAACGGTTTGCTGAAATCAGAAACAGATGAACCTGTACCAGTAATTTCTTCGGTAGACATGGCAGAAGGAAACGTCTTAAAATTGTTATTTCAAGTTTTTAAAAAATGAGTTTAAAAACAATTTATGCCACCGAAAATATTACTGGGTTGAGTCGCGGACTAGGTCGCTCTCTTTAAGACGTTTCGCGGCACTGCCCAAATTGTGCAAGGCAGACTATCAACCACGCCGTCCCAAGGATAAAACAGCCCAGTTACTCTGTATCGGATTTTCACTGCACCGTGAATAAACCGTTCTAGAATTACACCCTCAGTATGGCAGTCTAAAGGCTGCCACTCGTAATATGGTACTAAGACCACTCTAAAGAAAAGAAATGTAGAAGTAAGAATATAGGGGAGAAGAGAGAAAAGCCTCAGATGATGGAGTGCTTTTGGTGTGGTTTGCAACTGAACAGAACCCTCTATTTATAGAAGAGATCTGCTACTGGATCAAAGGAAATTCGGGATCCATCTGATTAGATCCACACGACCGTTTTGAGGCCCAAGACGAACTCAAAACGGTTCTGGAGCCCATACTTCATGGCAAAGCGATGAGCTGTGTTTGTGACGTGATTCCCTTTCCAAAATAATAATAGGCAATCTGACACCGGACGATCGTTTTCCGCATTTCCTGCTGCGTTTGTCTGCAAAGTCGTTTCTTCCTTGATTCGAATGGATTTCGATTAGTCGGGGGCTTTTTTTGTATGTATTTTCTGTAGTGCAACGCATATATTCAATTACGACGCATGAGTTTACAAGTGTCATCATACCAGCACTAATGCACTGGATCCCATCAGAACTTCGTAGTTAAGCGTGCTTGGGCGAGAGTAGTACTAGGATGGGTGACCTCTTGGGAAGTCCTCGTGTTGCACCTCTTTTTTCAGGTTTTTCTATCGTTTTCCGCATTTCTTGCTGCGTTTGTCCGCAAAGTCGTTTCTTCCTTAATTTGAATGGATTTCGATTAGCCGGGGGCTTTTTTTTGTATGTATTTTCTGTAGTGCAACACATATATTCAATTACGACGCATGAGTTTACAGGTGCGATCATACCAGCACTAATGCATCGGATCCCATCAGAACTCCGCAGTTAAGCGTGCTTGGGCGAGAGTAGTACTAGGATGGGTGAACTCCTTGGAAGTCCTCGTGTTGCACCTTTTTTTTTTTGGATTTCCTGGCCGGGCTGCGGAGCAATATGCTGTCGGAATCACAAAAGAGCGAGTTCTGGAATCCACCAGAGAAGAGAAAATAGGCAAGGAAAAACTAAAACGGCCGTTTTGAGGCCCAAGACGAGCTCAAAACGGTTCTGGAGCCCATATTTCATGGCAAAGCAATGAGCTGTGTTTGATTGCATATATTCAATTACGACGCATGAGTTTACAGGTGCGATCATACCAGTACTAATGCACTGGATCCCGTCAGAACTCCGCAGTTAAGCGCGCTTGGGCGAGAGTAGTACTAGGATGGGTGACCTCTTGAGAAGTCCTCGTGTTCCATCTCTTTTTTCGGATATTCTGGTCGGGCTGTGGAGCAATACGGTGTCGGAATATTTTTTGTATGTATTTTCTGTAGTGCAACGCATATATTCAATTACGACGCATGTGTTTACAGGTGCGATCATACCAGCACTAATGCACCGGATCCCATCAGAACTCCGCAGTTAAGCGTGCTTGGGCGAGAGTAGTACTACGATGGGTGAACTCCTTGGAAGTCCTCGTGTTGCACCTCTTTTTTCGGATTTTCTAGCCGGGCTGCGGAGCAATACGCTGTTGGAATCACAAAAGAACGAGTTCTGGAATCCACCAGAGAAGAGAAAATAGGCAAGGAAAAACTAAAACGGCCGTTTTGAGGCCCAAGACGAGCTCAAAACGGTTCTGGAGCCCATATTTCATGGCAAAGCAATGAGCTGTGTTTGATCGCATATATTCAATTACGACGCATGAGTTTACAAGTGCGATCATACCTGTACTAATGCACTGGATCCCATCAGAACTCCGCAGTTAAGTGCGCTTGGGCGACAGTAGTACTAGGATGGGTGACCTCCTGGGAAGTCCTCGTGTTGCATCTCTTTTTTCGGATATTCTGGCCGGGCTGCGGAGCAATACGCTGTCAGAATCACAAAAGAACGAGTTCTGGAATCCACCAGAGAAGAGAAAATAGGCAAGGAAAAACTAAAACGGCCGTTTTGAGGCCTAAGACGAGCTCAAAATGGTTCTTGAGCCCACATTTCATGGCAAAGCGATGAGCTGTGTTTGTGGCGCGATTCCCGTTCCGGAAAGGTATAATAATAGGCAATCTGACACCAGACGATTGTTTTCCGCATTTCCTGCTGCGTTTGTCCGCAAAGTCGTTTCTTCCTTGATTCGAATAGATTTCGATTAGTCGGGGGTTTTTTTTGTATATAATTTCTATAGTGCAACACATATATTCAATTACGACCCATGAGTTTACAGGTGTGATCATACCAGCACTAATGCACCAGATTCCATCAGAACTCTGCAGTTAAACGTGCTTGGGCGAGAGTAGTACTAGGATGTGTGACCTCCTGGGAAGTCCTCGTGTTGCACCTCTTTTTTCGGATTTTCTGGCCGGGCTGCGGAGCAATACGCTGTCGAAATCACAAAAGAACGAGTTCTAGAATCCACTAGAGAAGAGAAAATAGGCAAGGAAAAACTAAAACAGCCGTTTTGAGGCCCAAGACGAGCTCAAAACGGTTCTGGAGCCCATAATTCATGGCAAAGCGATGAGCTGTGTTTGTGGCGCGATTCCTTTTCCGGAAAAGGTATAATAATAGGCAATTTGACACCGGACGATCGTTTTCCGCATTTCCTGCTGCGTTTGTTCGCAAAGTCGTTTCTTCCTTGATTCGAATGGATTTCGATTAGTCGGGGGCTTTTTTTTGTATGTATTTTCTGTAGTGCAACGCATATATTCAATTACGACGCATGAGTTTACAGGTGCGATCATAGCAGCACTAATGCACCGGATCCCATAAGAACTTCGCAGATAAACGTGCTTGGGCGAGAGTAGTATTAGGATGGGTGAACTCCTGGGAAGTCCTTGTGTTGCACCTCTTTTTTTGGATTTTCTGGCCGGGCTGCGGAGCAATACGCTGTCGGAATCACAACAGAACGAGTTTTGGAATCCACCAGAATAAGAGAAAATAGGCAAGGAAAAACTAAAACGGCCGTTTTGAGGCCCAAGACGAGCACAAAACGGTTCTGGAGGCCATATTTCATGGCAAAGCGATGAGTTGTGTTTGTGTCGCGATTCCCTTTCTAGAAAAGGTATAATAATAGGCAATCTGACACCGGACGATCGTTTTCCGCATTTCCTGCTGCGTTTGTCCGCAAAGTCGTTTCTTCCTTGATTCGAATGGATTTCGATTAGTCGGGGGCTTTTTTTTGTATGTATTTTCTGTAGTGCAACGCATATATTCAATTACGACGCATGAGTTTACAGGTGCGATCATACCAGCACTAATGCACTAGATCCTATCAGAACTCTGCAGTTAACCGTGCTTGGGCGAGAGTAGTACTAGGATGGGTGACCTCCTGGGAAGTCTTTGTGTTGCACCTCTTTTTTCGGATTTTCTAGCCGGGCTGCGGAGCAATACGCTGTCGGAATCACAAAAGAACGAGTTCTGGAATCCACCAGAGAAGAGAAAATAGGCAAGGAAAATCTAAAACGGCTGTTTTGAGGCCCAAGACGAGCTCAAAACGGTTCTGGAGCCCATATTTCATGGCAAAGCGATCAGCTGTGTTTGTGGTGCGATTCCCTTTCCCAAAAGGTATAATAATAGGCAATCTGACACCGGACGATCGTTTTCCGCATTTCTTGCTGCGTTTGTCCGCAAAGTCGTTTCTTCCTTGATTCGAATGGATTTCGATTAGTCGGGGGCTTTTTTTTGTATGTATTTTCTGTAGTGCAGCGCATATATTCAATTACGACGCATGAGTTTATAGGGGCGATCATACTAGCACTAACTCACCGGATCCCATCAGAACTCCGCAGCTAAGCGTGCTTGGGCGAGAGTAGTACTAGGATGGGTGACGTCCTGGGAAGTCCTCCTGTTGCACCTCTTTTTTCGGATTTTCTGGCCGGACTGCGGAGCAATACGCTGTCGGAATCACAAAAGAATGAGTTCTGGAATCCACCATAGAAGAGAAAATAGGCAAAACATAAAAAGGATGGGTGACCTCCTGGGAAGTCCTCGTGTTGAACCTCTTTTTTCGGATTTTCTGGCCAGGCTGCAGAGCAATACGCTGTCGGAATCACAAAAGAACGACTTTCTGGAATCCACCAGAGAAGAGAAAATAGGCAAAACATAAAAAGGATGGGTGACCTCCTGGGATGTCCTCGTGTTACACGCTTTCGGAATCACAAAAGAACGAGTTCTGGAATCCACCAGAGAAGAGATAATAGGAAAAACATAAAAAGGATGGGTGACCTCCTGGGATCGTGTTGCACCTCTTTTTTCGGATTTTCTAGCCGGACTGCGGAGCAATACGCTGTCGGAATCACAAAAGAATGAGTTTTGGAATCCCCTAGAGAAGAGAAAATAGGGAAACATAAAAAGGATGGGTGACTTCCTGGGATCGTGTTGCACCTCTTTTTTCGGATTTTCTGGCCAGACTGCGGAGCAATACGCTGTCGGAATCACAAAAGAACGAGTTCTGGAATCCACCAGAGAAGAGAAAATAGGCAAAACATAAAAAGCCCAAAATTAAAGGAAAAACTAAAACGGCCGTTTCGAGGCCCAAGACGAGCTCAAAACGGTTATGGAGCCCATATTTCATCGCCAAGCGATGAGCTATGTTTGAGGCGCGATTCACTTTCCGAAAAGGTATAATAATAGGCAATCTAACACTGGACGATCGTTTTCTGCATTTCCTGCTGCGTTTGTCAGCAAAGTCGTTTCTTCCTTGATTCGAATGGATTTCGATTAGTCGGGGGCCTTTTTTTGTATATATTTTCTGTGTTGCAACGCATATATTCAATTACGACGCATGAGTTTACAGGTGCGATCATACTAGCACTAATGCACTGGATCCCATCAGATCTCTGGAGTTAAGCGTGCTTGGGCGAGAGTAGTACTAGAATGGCTGACCTCTTGGGAAGTTCTTGTGTTGCACCTCTTTTATCGGATTTTCTGGCCGGATTGCGGAGTAATACGCTGTCGGAATCACAAAAGAACGAGTTTTGGAATCCACTAGAGAAGAGAAAATAGGCAAAACATAAAAAGCCTGAAATTAAAGGAAAAACTAAAACGGCCGTTTCGAGGCCCAAGACGAGCTCAAAACGGTTCTGGAGCCCATAATTCATCGCCAAGCGATGAGCTGTGTTTGTGGCGCGATTCCCTTTCCGGAAAGGTATAATAATAGGCAATCTAACACCGGACGATCGTTTTCCGCATTTCCTACTGCGTTTGTCCACAAAGTCGTTTTTTCCTTGATTCGAATGGATTTCGATTAGTCGGGGGCTTTTTTTGGATTTATTTTCTGTAGTGCAACGCATATATTCAATTACAACGCATGAGTTTACAAGTGCGATCATACCAGCACTAATGCACCGGATCCCATCAAAACTATGCAGTTAAGGGTGCTTGGGCGAGAGTAGTACTAGAATGGGTGACCTCCTGGGAAGTCCTCGTGTTGCACCTCTTTTTTCGGATTTTCAGGCCGGTTTGCGGAGTAATAAGCTGTCGAAATCACAAAAGAACGAGTTCTGGAATCCACCAGAGAAGAGAAAATAGGGAAACATAAAAAGGATGGGTGACCTCCTGGGATCGTGTTGCACCTCTTTTTTCGGATTTTCTGGCCGGACTGCAGAGCAATACGCTGTCGGAATCACAAAAGAACGAGTTCTGGAATCCACCAGATAAGAGAAAATTGGCAAAACATAAAAAGCCCGAAATTAAAGGAAAAACTAAAACGGCCGTTTCAAGGCCCAAGACGAGCTCAAAACGGTTCTGGAGCCCATATTACATGGCAAAGCGATGAGCTGTGTTTGTGGTGCGATTCCCTTTCCGGAAAGGTATAATAATAGGCAATCTGACACCGGACGATCGTTTTCCGCATTTCCTGCTGCGTTTGTCCACAAAGTCGTTTTTTCCTTGATTCGAATGGATTTCGATTAGTCGGGGGCTTTTTTTGGATGTATTTTCTGTAGTGCAACGCATATATTCAATTACGACGCATGAGTTTACAAGTGCGATCATACCAGCACTAATGCACCGGATCCCATCAAAACTCTGCAGTTAAGGGTGCTTGGGCGAGAGTAGTACAAGAATGGGTGACCTCCTGGGAAGTCCTCGTGTTGCACCTCTTTTTTCGGATTTTCTGGCCGGACTGTGGAGTAATACGCTATCGAAATCACAAAAGAACGAGTTCTGGAATCCACCAGAGAAGAGAAAATAGGCAAAACATAAAAAGCCCGAAATTAAAGGAAAAACTAAAACGGCCGTTTCGAGGCCCAAGACGACCTCAAAACGGTTATGGAGCCCATATTTCATGGCAAAGCGATGAGCTGTGTTTGTGGCGCGATTCCCTTCCGGAAAGGTATAATAATAGGCAATCTGACACCGGACGATCGTTTTCCGCATTTCCTGCTGCGTTTGTCCGCAAAGTCGTTTCTTCCTTGATTCGAATGGATTTCGATTAGTCGGGGGCTTTTTTTTGTATGTATTTTCTGTAGTGCAACGCATATATTCAATTACGACGCATGAGTTTACAGGTGCGATCATACCAGCACTAATGCACTGGATCCCATCAGAATTCCGCAGTCAAGCGAGCTTGGGCAAGAGCAGTATTAGGATGGGTGACCTCCTGGGAAATCCTCGTGTTGCACCTCTTTTTTCGGATTTTCTGGCCGGACTGCGGAGCAATACGCTATCGGAATCACAAAAGAATGAGTTCGTGAATCCACTAGAGAAGAGAAAAAAAGCAAACCATTAAAAGGATGAGTGACTTTTTGGGAAGTCCTCGTGTTGCACGCTGTCGGAATCACAAAAGAACGAGTTATGGAATCCACCAGAGAAAAGAAAATAGGCAAAACATAAAAAGGATGGGTGACCTCCTGGGATCGTGTTGCACATCTTTTTTCGGATTTTCAGGCCGGACTGCGGAGCAATACGCTGTCGAAATCACAAAAGAACAAGTTATGGAATCCACCAGAGAAGAGAAAATAGGCAAAACATAAAAAGGCCGAAATTAAAGGAAAAACTAAAACGGCCGTTTCGAGGCCCAAGACGAGCTCAAAACGGATCTAGAGCCCATATTTCATGGCAAAGCGATGAGCTGTGTTTGTGGCGCGATTCCCTTTCCGGAAAGGAATAATAATAGACAATCTGACACCGGACGATCGTTTTCCGCATTTCCTGCTACGTTTATCCGCAATGTCGTTTCTTCCTTGATTCGAATGGATTTCGATTAGTCGGGGGCTTTTTTTTGTATGTATTTTCTGTAGTGCAATGCATATATTCAATTACGACGCATGAGTTTACAGGTGCGATCATACCAGCACTAATGCACCGGATCCCATCAGAACTCCGCAGGTAAGCGTGCTTGGGCGAGAGTAGTACTAGGATGGGTGACCTCTTGGGAAGTCCTCGGGTTGCACCTCTTTTTTCGGTTTTTCCTGCCGGACTGCGGAGTAATACGCTGTCGGAATCACAAAAGAACGAGTGCTGGAATCCACCAGAGAAGAGAAAATAGGCAAAAGATAAAAAGCCCGAAATTAAAGGAAAAACTAAAACGGCCGTTTCGAGGCCCAAGACGAACTGAAAACGGTTATGGAGCCCATATTTCATGGCAAAGCGATGAGCTGTGTTTGTGGCGCGATTCCCTTTCTAGAAAGGTATAATAATAGGCAATCTGACACCGGACGATCGTTTTCCGCATTTCCTGCTACGTTTGTCTGCAAAGTCGTTTCTTCCTTGATTCGAATGGATTTCGATTAGTCGGGGGCTGTTTTTTGTATGTATTTTCTGTAGTGCAATGCATATATTCAATTACGACGCATGAGTTTACATGTGCGATCATACCAGCACTAATGCACCAGATCCCATCAGAACACTGCAGTTAAGCTAGTAGGGGCGAGAGCAGTACTAGGATGGGTGACCTCCTGGGAAGTCCTAGTGTTGCACCTCTTTTTTCGGATTTTCTGGCCGGACTGCGGAGCAATATGCTGTCGGAATCACAAAAGAACGAGTTTTGGAATCCACTAGAAAGAAAAAATTGGCAAAACATAAAAAGGATGGGTGACCTCCTGGGAAGTCCTCGTGTTGCACGCTGTCGGAATCACAAAAGAACGAGTTCTGGAATCCACCAGAGAAGAGATAATAGGCAAAACATAAAAAGGATGGGTGACCTCCTGGGATCGTGTTGCACCTCTTTTTTTCGGATTTTCTTGCCAGACTGCGGAGCAATACGCTGTTGGAATCACAAAAGAACGAGTTCTAGAATCCACCAGAGAAGAGAAAATAGGCAAAACATAAAAAGGATGGGTGACCTCTTGGGAAGTCCTCGTGTTGCACCTCTTTTTTCGGATTTTTTGGCCGGACTGCGGAGCAATACAATGTCGGAATCGCAAAAGAACGAGTTCTGGAATCCACCAGAGAAGAGAAAATAGGCAAAACATAAAAAGAATGGGTGACCTCTTGGGATCGTGTTGCACCTCTTTTTTAGGATTTTCTGGCCGGACTGCGGAGCAATACGCTGTCGGAATCACAAAAGAACGAGTTCTGGAATCCACCAGAGAAGAGAAAATAGGCAAAACATTAAAAGCCCTGAAATTAAAGGAAAAACTAAAACGGCCGTTTCGAGGCCCAAGACGAGCTCAAAAATAGTTCCGGAGCCGATATTTCATGGCAAAGCGATGAGCTGTATTTGTGGCACGATTCACTTTCCGAAAAGGTTTAATAATAGGCAATCTGACACCGGACCATCGTTTTCCGCATTTCGTGCTGCGTTTGTCCGCAAAGTCGTTTCTTCCTTGATTCGAATGGATTTCGATTAGTCGGGGGCTTTTTTTTGTATGTATTTTCTGTAGTGCAACGCATATATTCAATTACGACGCATGAGTTTACAAGTGCCATCATACCAGCACTAATGCACCATATCCCATCAGAACTCCGCAGTTAAGCATGCTTGGGCGAGAGTAGTACTAGGATGGGTGACCTCCTGGTAAGTCCTCGTGTTGCACATCTTTTTTCGGATTTTCTTGCCGGACTGCGGAGCAATAAGCTGTCGGAATCACAAAAGAACGAGTTCTGGAGTCCACCAGAGAAGAGAAAATAGGCAAAACATAAAAAGTCTGAAATTAAAGGAAAAACTAAAACAGCCGTTCCGAGGCCCAAGACGAGCTCAAAACGGTTATGGAGCCCATATTTCATGGCAAAGCGATGAGCTGTGTTTGTGGCGCGATTCCCTTTCCGGAAAGGTATAATAATAGGCAATCTGACACCGGACGATCGTTTTTCGCATTTCCTGCTGCGTTTGTCCGCAAAGTTGTTTCTTCCTTGATTCGAATGAATTTCGATTTGTCGGGGGCTTTTTTTTGTATGTAGTTTCTTGTAGTGCAACGCATATATTCAATTACGACGCATGAGTTTAAAGGTGCGATCATACCAGCACTAATGCACCGGATCCCATCAGAACTCCGCAGTCAAGCGTGCTTGGGCGAGAGTAGTACTAGGATGGGTGACCTCTTGGGAAGTCCTCGTGTTGCACCTCTTTTTTCAGATTTTCTGGCCGGACTGCGGAGCAATAAGTTGTCGGAATCACAAAAGAACGAGTTCTGGAATCCCCTAGAGAAGAGAAAATAGGCAAAACATAAAAAGCCCGAAATTAAAGGAAAAACTAAAACGGCCGTTTCGAGGCCCAAGACGAGCTCAAAACGGTTCTGGAGCCCATATTGCATGGCAAATAGCTGTGTTTGTTGGGCGATTCCCTTTCCGGAAAGATATAATAATAGGCAATCTGACATCGGACGATCGTTTTCCGCATTTCCTGCTTTGTTTGTCCGCAAAGTCGTTTCATCCTTGATTCGAATGAATTTCGATTAGTCGGGGGCTTTTTTTTGTATGTATTTTCTGTAATATGGGCTCATCGTTGCACTACAGCTCATCGCTTTGCCATGAAATATGGGCTCCAGAACCTTTTTGAGCTCGTCTTGGGCCTCGGAACGGCCGTTTTAGTTTTTCCTTTAATTTCGGGCTTTTTATGTTTTGCCTATTTTCTCTTCTCTGGTGGATTCCAGAACTCGTTCTTTTGTGATTCCGACAACTTATTGCTCCGCAGTTTGGCCAGAAAATCCGAAAAAAGAGGTGCAACACGAGGACTTCCTAGGAGGTCACCCATCCTAGTACTACTCTCGCCCAAGCACGCTTAACTGCGGAGTTCTGATGGGATCCGGTACATTAGTGCTGGTATGATCGCTCCTGTAAACTTATGCGTCGTAATTGAATATATGCGTTGCACTACGGAAAATACATACAAAAAAAAGCCCCCGACTAATCGAAATCCATTCGAATCAAGGAAGAAACGACTTTGCGGACAAACGCAGCAGGAAATGCGAAAAACGATCGTCCGGTGTCAGATTTCCTATTATTATACCTTTCCGGAAAGGGAATCGCGCCAGTTTTGCCTATTTTCTCTTCTCTAGTGGATTCCAGAACTCGTTCTTTTGTGATTCCGACAGCTTATTGCTCCGCAGTCTGGCCAGAAAATCCGAAAAAAGATGTGCAACACGAGGATTTCCCATGAGGTCACCCATCCTAGTACTACTCTCGCCAACCACACTTTACTGTGGAGTTCTGATGGGATCCGGTGCATTAGTGCTGGTATGATCGCACCTGTAAACTCATGCGTCGTAATTGAATATATGCGTTGCACTACAGAAAATACATACAAAAAAAAGACCCCGACTAATCGAAATCCATTCGAATCAAGGAAGAAACGACTTTGCGGACAAACGCAGCATAAAATGCGAAAAACGATCGTTCGGTGTCAATATGCCTATTATTATACCTTTTCGGAAAGGGAATCGCGCCACAAACACAGCTCATCGCTTTGCCATGAAATATGGGCTCCAGAACCGTTTTGAGCTCGTCTTGGGCCTCGAAACGGCCGTTTAAGTTTTTTCTTTAATTTCGGGCTTTTTATGTTTTGCCTATTTTCTCTTCTCTGGTGGATTCCAAAACTCGTTCTTTTGTGATTCCGACAGCTTATTGCTCCGCAGTCCGGCCATAAAATCCGAAAAAAGATGTGCAACACGAGGACTTCCAAGGAGGTCACCCATCCTAGTACTACTCTGGCCAAGCACGCTTAACTGCGGTGTTCTGATGGGATTCGGTGCATTAGTGCTGGTATGATCGCACCTGTAAACTCATGCATCGTAATTGAATATATCCGTTGCACTACAGAAAATACATACAAAAAAAAGCCCCCGACTAATCGAAATCCATTCGAATCAAGGAAGAAACGACTTTGCGGACAGACGCAGCACGAAATGCGAAAAACGATCGTCCGGTGTCAGATTACCTTTTATTATACCTTTCCGGAAAGGGAATCGCGCGACAAACACAGCTCATCGCTTTGCCATGCAATATGGGCTCCATAACCGTTTTGAGCTCGTCTAGGGCCTCGAAATGGCAGTTTTAGTTTTTCCTTTAATTTCGGGCTTTTTATGTTTTGCCTATTTTCTTTGGTGGATTCAGAACTCATTCTTTTGTGATTCCGACAACTTATTGCTCCGCAGTCCGGCCAGAAAATCCGAAAAAAGAGGTGCAACACGAGGACTTCCCAGGAGGTCACCAATCCTAGTACTACTCTCGCTCAAGCACGTTTAACTGCGGAGTTCTGATGGGATCCGGTGCATTTGTGCTGGTATGATCGCACCTGTAAACTCATGCGTCGTAATTGAATATATGCGTTGCACTACAGAAAATACATACAAAAAAAGCCCCCGACTAATCGAAATCCATTCGAATCAAGGAAACAACGACTTTGCGGACAAACGCAGCACGAAATGCGAAAAACGATCGTCCGATGTTAGATTGCCTATTATTATACCTTTCCGGAAAGGGAATCGCGCCACAAACACGTCTCAGATTGCCTATTAATATACCTTTTCGTAAAGGGAATCGCGCCACAAACACAGCTTATCGCTTTGCAATGAAATATGGGCTCCATAACCGTTTTGAGCTCGTCTTGGGCCTCGAAACGGCCGTTTTACTTTTTCCTTTAATTTCGGGCTTTTGATGTTTTGCCTATTTTCTCTTCTCTGGTGGATTCCAGAAGTCGTTCTTTTGTGATTCCGACAGCTTATTGCTCCGCAGTCCGGCCAGAAAATCCGAAAAAAGAGGTGCAACACGAGGACTTCACAGGAGGTCACCCATCCTAGTACTACTCTCGCCCAAGCACGCTTAACGTCAGAGTTCTAATGGGATCCGGTGCATTAGTCCTGGTATGATCCCACCTGTAAACTCATGCGTCGTAATTGAATATATGCGTTGCACTACAGAAAATACATACAAAAAATAGCCCCCGACTAATCGAAATCCATTCGAATCAAGGAAGAAACGACTTTGCGGACACACACAGCAGGAAATGCGACAAACGATCGTTCAGTATCAGATTGCTTATTATTATACCTTTCCGGAAAGGGAATCGCGCCACAAACATAGCTCATCGCTTTGCCATGAAATATGGACTCCAGAACCGTTTTGAGCTCGTCTTGGGCCTCGAAACGGCTGTTTTAGTTTTTCCTTTAATTTCGGGCATTTTATGTTTTGCCTATTTTCTCTTCTCTGGTGGATTCCAAAACTCGTTCTTTTGTGATTTCGACAGCTTATTGCTCCGCAGTCCGGCCAGAAAATCCGAAAAAAGATGTGCAACACGAGGACTTCCCAAGAGGTCACCCATCCTAGTACTACTCTCGCCCAAGCACGCTTAACTGCGGAGTTCTGATGGGATCCGGTACATTAGTGCTGGTATGATCGCTCCTGTAAACTTATGCGTCGTAATTGAATATATGCGTTGCACTACGGAAAATACATACAAAAAAAAGCCCCCGACTAATCGAAATCCATTCGAATCAAGGAAGAAACGACTTTGCGGACAAACGCAGCAGGAAATGCGAAAAACGATCGTCCGGTGTCAGATTTCCTATTATTATACCTTTCCGGAAAGGGAATCGCGCCAGTTTTGCCTATTTTCTCTTCTCTAGTGGATTCCAGAACTCGTTCTTTTGTGATTCCGACAGCTTATTGCTCCGCAGTCTGGCCAGAAAATCCGAAAAAAGATGTGCAACACGAGGATTTCCCATGAGGTCACCCATCCTAGTACTACTCTCGCCAACCACACTTTACTGTGGAGTTCTGATGGGATCCGGTGCATTAGTGCTGGTATGATCGCACCTGTAAACTCATGCGTCGTAATTGAATATATGCGTTGCACTACAGAAAATACATACAAAAAAAAGACCCCGACTAATCGAAATCCATTCGAATCAAGGAAGAAACGACTTTGCGGACAAACGCAGCATAAAATGCGAAAAACGATCGTTCGGTGTCAATATGCCTATTATTATACCTTTTCGGAAAGGGAATCGCGCCACAAACACAGCTCATCGCTTTGCCATGAAATATGGGCTCCAGAACCGTTTTGAGCTCGTCTTGGGCCTCGAAACGGCCGTTTAAGTTTTTTCTTTAATTTCGGGCTTTTTATGTTTTGCCTATTTTCTCTTCTCTGGTGGATTCCAAAACTCGTTCTTTTGTGATTCCGACAGCTTATTGCTCCGCAGTCCGGCCATAAAATCCGAAAAAAGATGTGCAACACGAGGACTTCCAAGGAGGTCACCCATCCTAGTACTACTCTGGCCAAGCACGCTTAACTGCGGTGTTCTGATGGGATTCGGTGCATTAGTGCTGGTATGATCGCACCTGTAAACTCATGCATCGTAATTGAATATATCCGTTGCACTACAGAAAATACATACAAAAAAAAGCCCCCGACTAATCGAAATCCATTCGAATCAAGGAAGAAACGACTTTGCGGACAGACGCAGCACGAAATGCGAAAAACGATCGTCCGGTGTCAGATTACCTTTTATTATACCTTTCCGGAAAGGGAATCGCGCGACAAACACAGCTCATCGCTTTGCCATGCAATATGGGCTCCATAACCGTTTTGAGCTCGTCTAGGGCCTCGAAATGGCAGTTTTAGTTTTTCCTTTAATTTCGGGCTTTTTATGTTTTGCCTATTTTCTTTGGTGGATTCAGAACTCATTCTTTTGTGATTCCGACAACTTATTGCTCCGCAGTCCGGCCAGAAAATCCGAAAAAAGAGGTGCAACACGAGGACTTCCCAGGAGGTCACCAATCCTAGTACTACTCTCGCTCAAGCACGTTTAACTGCGGAGTTCTGATGGGATCCGGTGCATTTGTGCTGGTATGATCGCACCTGTAAACTCATGCGTCGTAATTGAATATATGCGTTGCACTACAGAAAATACATACAAAAAAAGCCCCCGACTAATCGAAATCCATTCGAATCAAGGAAACAACGACTTTGCGGACAAACGCAGCACGAAATGCGAAAAACGATCGTCCGATGTTAGATTGCCTATTATTATACCTTTCCGGAAAGGGAATCGCGCCACAAACACGTCTCAGATTGCCTATTAATATACCTTTTCGTAAAGGGAATCGCGCCACAAACACAGCTTATCGCTTTGCAATGAAATATGGGCTCCATAACCGTTTTGAGCTCGTCTTGGGCCTCGAAACGGCCGTTTTACTTTTTCCTTTAATTTCGGGCTTTTGATGTTTTGCCTATTTTCTCTTCTCTGGTGGATTCCAGAAGTCGTTCTTTTGTGATTCCGACAGCTTATTGCTCCGCAGTCCGGCCAGAAAATCCGAAAAAAGAGGTGCAACACGAGGACTTCACAGGAGGTCACCCATCCTAGTACTACTCTCGCCCAAGCACGCTTAACGTCAGAGTTCTAATGGGATCCGGTGCATTAGTCCTGGTATGATCCCACCTGTAAACTCATGCGTCGTAATTGAATATATGCGTTGCACTACAGAAAATACATACAAAAAATAGCCCCCGACTAATCGAAATCCATTCGAATCAAGGAAGAAACGACTTTGCGGACACACACAGCAGGAAATGCGACAAACGATCGTTCAGTATCAGATTGCTTATTATTATACCTTTCCGGAAAGGGAATCGCGCCACAAACATAGCTCATCGCTTTGCCATGAAATATGGACTCCAGAACCGTTTTGAGCTCGTCTTGGGCCTCGAAACGGCTGTTTTAGTTTTTCCTTTAATTTCGGGCATTTTATGTTTTGCCTATTTTCTCTTCTCTGGTGGATTCCA
>JBBPBO010000003.1:7238089-7249390 GCA_037974295.1 Cicer cuneatum | reverse complement strand
AGTTCTGATGGGATCCGATGCATTAGTGCTGGTATGATCCCACCTGTAAACTCATGCATCGTAATTGAATATATGTGTTGCCCTACAGAAAATACATTCAAAATAAAGCCCCCGACTAATCGAAATCCATTAGAATCAAGGAAGAAACGACATTGCGGACAAACGCAGCAGGAAATGCGAAAAACGATCGTCCGGTGTCAGATTGCCTATTATTATACCTTTCCGGAAAGGGAATCGCGCCACAAACACAGCTCATCGCTTTGCCATGAAATATGGGCTCCAGAACCGTTTTGAGCTCGTCTTGGGCCTCGAAACGGCCGTTTTAGTTTTTCCTTTAATTTCGGGCTTTTTATGTTTTGCCTATTTTCTCTTCTCTGGTGGATTCCAGAACTCGTTCTTTTGTGATTTTGACAGCTTATTGCTCCGCAGTCCGGCCAGAAAATCCGAAAAAAGATGTGCAACACGAGGACTTCCCAAGAGGTCACCCATCCTAGTACTACTCTCGCCCAAGAACGCTTAGCTGCGGAGTTCTGATGGTATCTGTTCCATTAGTGCTCGTATTATCGCACCTGTAAACTCATGCGTCGTAATTGAATATATGCGTTGCACTATAGAAAATACATACAAAAAAAAGGCCCCGACTAATCGAATCAAGGAAGAAACGTCTTTGTGGACAAACGCAGCAGGAAATGCGAAAAACGATCGTCCGGTGTCAGATTGCCTATTATTACAGCTCATCGCTTTGCCATGAATTATGGGCTCCAGAACCAATTTGAGCTCGTCTTGGGCCTCGAAACGGCCGTTTTAGTTTTTCCTTTAATTTTGCCAATGTTTTGCCTATTATTTCTATATTGCTCCGCAAATCGGCCAGAAAATCCGAAAAAGATGTTCAACACGAGGACTTCCCAGGAGGTCACCCATCCAAGTACTACTCTCGCCGAAGCACGCTTATCTTCGGAGTTCTGATGGGATCCGTTGCATTAGTGCTGGTATGATCGCACCTGTAAACTCATGCGTCGTAATTGAATATATGCGTTGCACTACAGAAAATACATACAAAAAAAAGCCCCCGACTAATCGAAATCCATTCGAATCAAGGAAGAAACGACTTTGCGGACAAACGCAGTAGGAAATGCGAAAAACGATCGTCCGGTGTCAGATTACCTATTATTATACCTTTCCAGAAAGGGAATCGCGCCACAAACACAGCTCATCGCTTTTCCATCCATTATGGGCTCCAGAACCGTTTTGAGCTCGTCTTGGGCCTCAGAACGGCCGTTTTAGTTTTTCCTTTAATTTCAGGCTTTTTATGTTTTGCCTATTTTCTCTTCTCTGGTGGATTCCAGAACTCGTTCTTTTGTGATTCCGACAGCTTATTGCTCCGCAGTTCGCCAGAAAATCCGAAAAAAGAGGTGCAACACGAGGACTTGCCAGGAGGTCACCCATCCAAGTACTACCCTCGCCCAAGCACGGTTAACTGCGGAGTTCTGATGGAATCCGGTGCATTAGTGCTGGTATGATCGCACCTGTAAACTCATGCGTCGTAATTGAATATATGCGTTGCACTACAGAAAATACATACAAAAAAAAAGCCCCCGACTAATCGAAATCCATTCGAATCAAGGAAGAAACGACTTTGCGGACACACGCAGCAGGAAATGCGAAAAACGATCGTTCGGTATCAGATTGCTTATTATTATACCTTTCCGGAAAGGGAATGGCGCCACAAACATAGCTCATCGCTTTGCCATGAAATATGGGCTCCAGAACCGTTTTGAGCTCGTCTTGGGCCTCGAAACGGCCGTTTTAGTTTTTCCTTTAATTTCGGGCTTTTTATGTTTTGCCTATTTTCTCTTCTCTGGTGGATTCCAGAAGTCGTTCTTTTGTGATTCCGACAGCTTATTGCTCCGCAGTCCGGCCAGAAAATCTGAAAAAGGAGGTGCAACACGAGGACTTCACAGGAGGTCACCCATCCTAGTACTACTCTCGCCCAAGCACGCTTAACGTCAGAGTTCTGATGGGATCCGGTGCATTAGTCCTGGTATGATCCCACCTGTAAACTCATGCGTCGTAATTGAATATATGCGTTGCACTACAGAAAATACATACAAAAAATAGCCCCCGACTAATCGAAATCCATTCGAATCAAGGAAGAAACGACTTTGCGGACACACGCAGCAGGAAATGCGAAAAACGATCGTTCGGTATCAGATTGCTTATTATTATACCTTTCCGGAAAGGGAATCGCGCCACAAACATAGCTCATCGCTTTGCCATGAAATTTGGGCTCCAGAACCGTTTTGAGCTCGTCTTGGGCCTCGAAACGGCCGTTTTAGTTTTTCGTTTAATTTCGGGCTTTTTATGTTTTGCCTATTTTCTCTTCTCTGGTGGATTCCAGAACTCGTTCTTTTGTGATTTCGACAGCTTATTGCTCCGCAGTCCGGCCAGAAAATCCGAAAAAAGATGTGCAACACGAGGACTTCCCAAGAGGTCACCCATCCTAGTACTACTCTCGCCCAAGAACGCTTAACTGCGGAGTTCTGATGGGACCCGTTGCATTAGTGCTCGTATTATCGCACCTGTAAACTCATGCGTCGTAATTGAATATATGCGTTGCACTACAGAAAATACATACAAAAAAAGGCCCCCGACTAATCGAATCAAGGAAGAAACGTCTTTGAAGACAAACGCAGCAAGAAATGCGAAAAACGATCGTCTGGTGTCAGATTGCCTATTATTACAGCTCATCGCTTTGCCATGAATTATGGGCTCCAGAACCGTTTTGAGCTCGTCTTGGGCCTCGAAACGGCCGTTTTAGTTTTTTCCTTTAATTTCGGGCTTTTTATGTTTTGCCTATTTTCTCTTCTCTGGTGGATTCCAGTACTGGTACTTTTGTGATTCCGACAGCTTATTGCTCCGCAGTCCGGCCAGAAAATCCGAAAAAATAGGTGCAACACGAAGACTTCCCACGAGGTCACCCATCCTAGTACTACTCTCGCCCAAGCACGCTTAACTGCGGAGTTCTGATGGGATCCGATGCATTAGTGCTGGTATGATCCCACCTGTAAACTCATGCATCGTAATTGAATATATGTGTTGCCCTACAGAAAATACATTCAAAATAAAGCCCCCGACTAATCGAAATCCATTAGAATCAAGGAAGAAACGACTTTGCGGACAAACGCAGCAGGAAATGCGAAAAACGATCGTCCGGTGTTAGATTGCCTATTATTATACCTTTCCGGAAAGGGAATCGCGCCACAAACACAGCTCATCGCTTTGCCATGAATTCTGGGCTCCAGAACCGTTTTGAGCTCGTCTTGGGCCTCGAAACGGCCGTTTTAGTTTTTCCTTTAATTTCGGGCTTTTTATGTTTTGCCTATTTTTATACCTTTCCGGAAGGGAATCGCGCCACAAACACAGCTCATCGCTTTGCCATGAATTATGGGCTCCAGAACCGTTTTGAGCTCGTCTTGGGCCTCGAAACGGCCGTTTTAGTTTTTCCTTTAATTTCGGGCTTTTTATGTTTTGCCTATTTTCTCTTCTCTGGTGGATTCCAGAAGTCGTTCTTTTGTGATTCCGACAGCTTATTGCTCCGCAGTCCGGCCAGAAAATCCGAAAAAAGAGGTGCAACACGAGGACTTCCCAAGAGGTCACCCATCCTAGTACTACTCTCGCCCAAGCACACTTAACTACGGAGTACTGATGGGATCCGGTGCATTAGTGCTGGTATGATCCCACCAGTAAACTCATGCGCAGTAATTGAATATATGCGTTGCACTACAGATAATACATACAAAAAAAAGCCCTCGACTAATCGCAATCAATTCGAATCAAGGAAGAAACGACTTTGCGGAAAAACGCAGCAGGAAATGCGAAAAACGATCGTCCGGTGTCAGATTGCGTATTATTATACCTTTCCAGAATGGGAATCGCGCCACAAACACAGCTCATCGCTTTGCCATGAATTATGGGCTCCAGAACCTTTTTGAGCTCGTCTTGGGCCTCGAAACGGCCGTTTTAGTTTTTCCTTTAATTTCGGGCTTTTTATGTTTTGCCTATTTTTATACCTTTCCGGAAAGGGAATCGCGCCACAAACACAGCTCATCGCTTTGCCATGAATTATGGGCTCCAGAACCGTTTTGAGCTCGTCTTGGGCCTCGAAACGACCGTTTTAGTTTTTCCTTTAATTTCGGGCTTTTTATGTTTTGCCTATTTTCTCTTCTCTGGTGGATTCCAGAAGTCGTTCTTTTGTGATTCCGACAGCTTATTGCTCCACAGTCCGGCCAGAAAATCCGAAAAAAGAGGTGCAACACGAGGACTTCACAAGAGGTCACCCATCCTAGTACTACTCTCGCCCAAGCACGCTTAACGTCGGAGTTCTGATGGGATATGGTGCATTAGTCCTGGTATGATCCGACCTGTAAACTCATGCGTCGTAATTGAAATATGCGTTGCACTACAGAAAATACATACAAAAAATAGCCCCCGACTAATCGAAATCCATTCGAATCAAGGAAGAAACGACTTTGCAGACAAACGCAGCAGGAAATGCGAAAAACGATCGTCCGGTGTCAGATTGCCTATTATTATACGTTTCCGGAAAGGGAATCGCGCCACAAACACAGCTCATCGTTTTGCCATGAAATATGGGCTCCAGAACCGTTTTGAGCTCGTCTTGGGCCTCGAGACGGCCGTTTTAGTTTTTCCTTTAATTTCGGGCTTTTTATGATTTGCCTATTTTCTCTTCTCTGGTGGATTCCAGAACTCGTTCTTTTGTGATTTCGACAGCTTATTGCTCCGCAGTCCGGCCAGAAAATCCGAAAAAAGATGTGCAACACGAGGACTTCCCAAGAGGTCACCCATCCTAGTACTACTCTCGCCCAAGCACGCTTAAATTCGGAGTTCTGATGGGATCCGTTGCATTAGTGCTCGTATGATCGCACCTGTAAACTCATGCGTCGTAATTGAATATATGCGTTGCACTACAGAAAATACATACAAAAAAAGGCCCCCGACTAATCGAATCAAGGAAGAAACGTCTTTGAAGACAAACGCAGCAGGAGATGCGAAAAACGATCGTCTGGTGTCAGATTGCCTATTATTACAGCTCATCGCTTTGCCATGAATTATGGGCTCCAGAACCGTTTTGAGCTCGTCTTGGGCCTCGAAACGGCCGTTTTAGTTTTTCCTTTAATTTCGGGCTTTTTATGTTTTGCCTATTTTCTCTTCTCTGGTGGATTCCAGTACTGGTACTTTTGTGATTCCGACAGCTTATTGCTCCGCAGTCCGGCCAGAAAATCCGAAAAAAGAGGTGCAACACGAAGACTTCCCACGAGGTCACCCATCCTAGTACTACTCTCGCCCAAGCACGCTTCACTGCGGAGTTCTGATGGGATCCGATGCATTAGTGCTGGTATGATCCCACCTGTAAACTCATGCATCGTAATTGAATATATGTGTTGCCCTACAGAAAATACATTCAAAATAAAGCCCCCGACTAATCGAAATCCATTCGAATCAAGGAAGAAACGACTTTGCGGACAAACGCAGCAGGAAATGCGAAAAACGATCGTCCGGTGTCAGATTGCCTATTATTATACCTTTCCGGAAAGGGAATCGCGCCACAAACACAGCTCATCGCTTTGCCATGAATTATGGGCTCCAGAACCGTTTTGAGCTCGTCTTGGGCCTCGAAACGACCGTTTTAGTTTTTCCTTTAATTTTGGGCTTTTTATGTTTTGCCTATTTTTATACCTTTCCGGAAGGGAATCGCGCCACAAACACAGCTCATCGCTTTGCCATGAATTATAGGCTCCAGAACCGTTTTGAGCTCGTCTTGGGCCTCGAAACGGCCGTTTTAGTTTTTCCTTTAATTTTGGGCTTTTTATGTTTTGCCTATTTTCTCTTCTCTGGTGGATTCCAGAAGTCGTTCTTTTGTGATTCCGACAGCTTATTGCTCCGCAGTCCGGCCAGAAAATCCGAAAAAAGAGGTGCAACACGAGGACTTCCTAGGAGGTCACCCATCCTGGTACTACTCTCGCCCAAGCACGCTTAACTGCAAAGTTCTGATGGGATCCGGTGCATTAGTGCTGGTATGATCCCACTTGTAAACTCATGCGTCGTAATTGAATATATGCGTTGCACTATAGAAAATACATACAAAAAAAAGCCCCCGACTAATCGAAATCCATTCGAATCAAGGAAGAAACGACTTTGCGGACAAACGCAGCAGGAAATGCGAAAAACGATTGTCCGGTGTCAGATTGCCTTTTATTATACCTTTCCGGAAAGGGAATCGCGCCACAAACACACCTCATCGCTTTGCCATGAATTATGGGCTCCAGAACCGTTTTGAGCTCGTCTTGGGCCTCGATACGGCCGTTTTAGTTTTTCCTTTAATTTCGGGCTTCTTATGTTTTGCCTATTTTCTCTTCTCTGGTGGATTCCAGAACTCGTTCTTTTGTGATTCCGACAGTTTATTGCTCTGCAGTCCGGCCAGAAAATCCGAAAAAAGAGGTGCAACACAAGGACTTCCCAGGAGGTCACCCATCCTAGTACTACTCTCGCCCAAGCACGCTTAACTACGGAGTTTTGATGGGATCCGGTGCATTAGTGCTGGTATGATCCCACCAGTAAACTCATGCGCAGTAATTGAATATATGCGTTGCACTACAGAAAATACATACAAAAAAAAGCCCCCGACTAATCGAAATCCATTCGAGTCAAGGAAGAAACGACTTTGCGAACAAACGCAGCAGGAAATGCGAAAAACGATTGTCCGGTGTCAGATTGCTTATTATTATAACTTTCCGAAAAGGGAATCGCGCCACAAACACAACTCATCGCTTTGCCATGAATTATGGGCTCCAGAACCGTTTTGAGCTCGTCTTGGGCCTCGAAACGGCCGTTTTAGTTTTTCCTTTAATTTCGAGCTTCTTATGTTTTGCCTATTTTCTCTTCTCTGGTGGATTCCAGAACTCGTTCTTTTGTGATTCCGACAGCTTATTGCTCCGCAGTCCGGCCAGAAAATCTGAAAAAAGAGGTGCAACACGAGGACATCCCAGGAGGTCACCCATCCTAGTACTACTCTCGCCCAAGCACGCTTAACTACGGAGTTCTGATGGGATCCGGTGCATTAGTGCTGGTATGATCCCACCAGTAAACTCATGCGCAATAATTGAATATATGCGTTGCACTACAGAAAATACATACAAAAAAAAGCCCCCGACTAATCGAAATCCATTCGAATCAAGGAAGAAACGACTTTGCGGACAAACGCAGCAGGAAATGCGAAAAACGATCGTCCGGTGTCAGATTGCCTATTATTATACTTTTCTGGAAAGGGAATCGCGCCACAAACACAGCTCATTGCTTTGCCATGAATTATGGGCTCCAGAACCGTTTTGAGCTCGTCTTGGGCCTGGAAACGGCCGTTTTAGTTTTTCCTTTAATTTCGGGATTTTTATGTTTTGCCTATTTTCTCTTCTCTGGTGGATTCCAGAACTCGTTCTTTTGTGATTCCGACAGCTTATTGCTCCGCAGTCCGGCCAGAAAATCTGAAAAAAGAGGTGCAACAAGAGGACTTCCCAGGAGATCACCCATCCTAGTACTACTCTCGCTCGAGCACGCTTAACTGCGGAGTTCTGATGGGATCCGGTGCATTAGTGCTGGTATGATCGCACCTGTAAACTCTTGCGTCGTAATTGAATATATGCGTTGCACTATAGAAAATAAATACAAAAAAAAGCCCCCGACTAATCGAAATCCATTCGAACAAAGGAAGAAACGATTTTGCGGACAAACACAGCAGGAAATGCGAAAAACGATTGTCCGGTGTCAGATTGCCTATTATTATACCTTTCCGGAAAGGGAATCGCGCCATAAACACAGCTCATCGCTTTGCCATGAATTATAGGCTCCAGAACCGTTTTGAGCTCGTCTTGGGCCTCGAAACGGCCGTTTTAGTTTTTCCTTTAATTTCGGGCTTTTTATGTTTTGCCTATTTTCTCTTCTCTGGTGGATTCCAGAACTCGTTCTTTTGTGATTCTGACATCTTATTGCTCCGTAGTCTGGCCAAAAAATCCGAAAAAAGAGGTGCAACACGAGGACTTCCTAGGAGGTCACCCATCCTAGTACAACTCTCGCCCAAGCACGCTTAACTGCAATGTTCTGATGGGATCCGGTGCATTAGTGCTGGTATGATCCCACTTGTAAACTCATGCGTCGTAATTGAATATATGTGTTGCACTATAGAAAATACATACAAAAAAAAGCCCCCGACTAATCGAAATCCATTCGAATCAAGGAAGAAACGACTTTGCGGACAAACGCAGCAGGAAATGCGAAAAACGATTGTCCGGTGTTAGATTGCCTATTATTATACCTTTCCGGAAAGGGAATCGCGCCACAAACACACCTCATCGCTTTGCCATGAATTATGGGCTCCATAACCGTTTTGAGCTCGTCTTGGGCCTCGAAACGGCCGTTTTAGTTTTTCCTTTAATTTCGGGCTTCTTATGTTTTGCCTATTTTCTCTTCTCTGGTGGATTCCAGAACTCGTTCTTTTGTGATTCCGACAGTTTATTGCTCTACAGTCCGGCCAGAAAATCCGAAAAAAGAGGTGCAACACGAGGACTTCCTAAGAGGTCACCCATCCTAGTACTACTCTCGCCCAAGCACGCTTAACTGCAAAGTTCTGATGGGATCCGGTGCATTAGTGCTGGTATGATACCACTTGTAAACTCATGCGTCGTAATTGAATATATGCGTTGCACTATAGAAAATACATACAAAAAAAAGCCCCCGACTAATCGAAATCCATTCGAATCAAGGAAGAAACGACTTTGCGGACAAACGCAGCAGGAAATGCGAAAAACGATTGTCCGGTGTCAGATTGCTTATTATTATACCTTTCCGGAAAGGGAATCGCGCCACAAACACACCTCATCGCTTTGCCATGAATTATGGGCTCCAGAACCGTTTTGAGCTCGTCTTGGGCCTCGAAACGGCCGTTTTAGTTTTTCCTTTAATTTCGGGCTTCTTATGTTTTGCCAATTTTCTCTTCTGTGGTGGATTCCAGAACTCGTTCTTTTGTGATTCCGACAGTTTATTGCCCTGCAGTCCGGCCAGAAAATCCGAAAAAAGAGGTGCAACACGAGGACTTCCCAGGAAGTCACCCATCCTAGTACTACTCTCGCCCAAGCACGCTTAACTACGGAGTTCTGCTGGGATCTGGTGCATTAGTGCTGGTATGATCCCACCAGTAAACTCATGCGCAGTAATTGAATATATGCGTTGCACTACAGAAAATACATACAAAAAAAAGCCCCCGACTAATCGAAATCCATTCGAATCAAGGAAGAAACGACTTTGCGGACAAACGCAGCAGGAAATGCGAAAAACGATTGTCCGGTGTCAGATTGCCTATTATTATACCTTTCCGGAAAGGGAATCGCGCCACAAACACAGCTCATCGCTTTGCCATGAATTATGGGCTCCAGAACTGTTTTGAGCTCGTCTTGGGCCTCGAAACGGCCGTTTTAGTTTTTTCTTTAATTTAGAGCTTCTTATGTTTTGCCTATTTTCTCTTCTCTGGTGGATTCCAGAACTCGTTCTTTTGTGATTCCGACAGCTTATTGCTCCGCAGTCCGGCCAGAAAATCCGAAAAAAGAGGTGCAACACGAGGACTTCCCTGGAGGTCACCCATCCTAGTACTACTCTCGCCCAAGCACGCCTAACTACGGAGTTCTGATGGGATCCGGTGCATTAGTGCTGGTATGATCCCACTTGTAAACTCATGCGCAGTAATTGAATATATGCGTTGCACTACAGAAAATACATACAAAAAAAAGCCCCCGACTAATCGAAATCAATTCAAATCAAGGAAGAAACGACTTTGCGGACAAACGCAGCAGGAAATGCGAAAAACGATTGTCCGGTGTCAGATTGCCTATTATTAAACTTTTCCGGAAAGGGAATCGCGCCACAAACACAGCTGATCGCTTTGCCATGAATTATGGGCTCCAGAACCGTTTTGAGCTCGTCTTGGGCCTCGAAACGGCCGTTTTAGTTTTTCCTTTAATTTCAGGCTTCTTATGTTTTGCCTATTTTCTCTTCTCTGGTGGATTCCAGAACTCGTTCTTTTGTAATTCCGACAGCTTATTGCTCCGCAGTCCGGCCAGAAAATCCGAAAAAAGAGGTGCAACACGAGGACTTTCCAGCAGGTCACCCATCCTAGTACTACTCTCGCCCAAGCACGCTTAACTACGGAGTTCTGATGGGATCCGGTGCATTAGTGCTGGTACGATCCCACCAGTAAACTCATGCGCAGTAATTGAATATATGCGTTGCATTACAGAAAATACATACAAAAAAAAGCCCCCGACTAATCGAAATCAATTGAAATCAAGGAAGAAACGACTTTGCGGACAAACGCAGCAGGAAATGCGAAAAACGATCGTCCGGTGTCAGATTGCCTATTATTATACCTTTTCGGAAAGGGAATCGCGCCACAAACACAGCTCATCGCTTTGCCATGAAATATGGGTTCCAGAACCGTTTTGAGCTCGTCTTGGGCCTCGAAACGGTCGTTTTAGTTTTTCCTTTAATTTCGGGCTTTTTATGTTTTGCCTATTTTCTCTTCTATGGTGGACTCCAGAAGTCGTTCTTTTGTGATTCCGACAGCTTATTGCTCCGCAGTCCGGCCTGAAAATCCGAAAAACGAGGTGCAACACGAGGACTTCCCAGGAGGTCACCCTTCCTAGTACTACTCTCGCCCAAGCACGCTGAACTGCGGAGTTCTAATGGTATCCGGTGCATTAGTGCTGGTATGATCGCACATTTAAACTCATGCGTCGTAATTGAATATATGCGTTGCACTACAGAAAATACATACAAAAAAAAGCCCCCGACTAATCGAAATCAATTCGAATCAAGGAAGAAACGGCTTTGCGGACAAACACAGCAGGAAATGCGAAAAACGATCGTCCGGTGTCAGATTGCCTATTATTATACATTTCCGGCAAGGGAATCGCACCACAAACACAGCTCATCGCTTTGCCATGAAATATGGGCTCCAGAACCGTTTTGAGCTCATCTTGGGCCTCGAAACGGCCGTTTTAGTTTTTCCTTTAATTTCGGGCTTTTAACGTTTTGCCTATTTTCTCTTCTCTGGTGGACTCCAGAAGTCGTTCTTTTGTGATTCCGACAGCTTATTGCTCCGCAGTCCGGCCAGAAAATCCGAAAAAGAGGTGCAACACGAGGACTTCCCAGGAGGTCACCCTTCCTAGTACTACTCTC
>JBBPBO010000003.1:7192667-7235042 GCA_037974295.1 Cicer cuneatum | reverse complement strand
AAAAAGCCCCCGACTAATCGAAATCAATTCGAATCAAAGAAGAAACGGCTTTGCGGACAAACGCAGCACGAAATGCGAAAAACGATCGTCCGGTGTCAGATTGCCTATTATTATACCTTTCCGGAAAGGGAATCGCGCCACAAACACAGCTCATCGCTTTGCCATGAAATATGGGTTCCAGAACCGTTTTGAGCTCGTCTTAGGCCTTGAAACGGCCGTTTTAGTTTTCCCTTTAATTTCGGGCTTCTTATGTTTTGCCTATTTTCTCTTCACTGGTGGATTCCAGAACTCGTTCTTTTGTGATTCCGACAGTTTATTGCTCTGCAGTCCGGCCAGAAAATCCGAAAAAAGAGGTGCAACACGAGGACTTCCCAGGAAGTCACCCATCCTAGTACTACTCTCGCCCAAGCACGCTTAACTACGGAGTTCTGCTGGGATCTGGTGCATTAGTGCTGGTATGATCCCACCAGTAAACTCATGCGCAGTAATTGAATATATGCGTTGCACTACAGAAAATACATACAAAAAAAAGCCCCCGACTAATCGAAATCCATTCGAATCAAGGAAGAAACGACTTTGCGGACAAACGCAGCAGGAAATGCGAAAAACGATTGTCCGGTGTCAGATTGCCTATTATTATACCTTTCCGGAAAGGGAATCGCGCCACAAACACAGCTCATCGCTTTGCCATGAATTATGGGCTCCAGAACCGTTTTGAGCTCGTCTTGGGCCTCGAAACGGTCGTTTTAGTTTTTTCTTTAATTTAGAGCTTCTTATGTTTTGCCTATTTTCTCTTCTCTGGTGGATTCCAGAACTCGTTCTTTTGTGATTCCGACAGCTTATTGCTCCGCAGTCCGGCCAGAAAATCCGAAAAAAGAGGTGCAACACGAGGACTTCCCTGGAGGTCACCCATCCTAGTACTACTCTCGCCCAAGCACGCCTAACTACGGAGTTCTGATGGGATCCGGTGCATTAGTGCTGGTATGATCCCACTTGTAAACTCATGCGCAGTAATTGAATATATGCGTTGCACTACAGAAAATACATACAAAAAAAAGCCCCCGACTAATCGAAATCAATTCAAATCAAGGAAGAAACGACTTTGCGGACAAACGCAGCAGGAAATGCGAAAAACGATTGTCCGGTGTCAGATTGCCTATTATTAAACTTTTCCGGAAAGGGAATCGCGCCACAAACACAGCTGATCGCTTTGCCATGAATTATGGGCTCCAGAACCGTTTTGAGCTCGTCTTGGGCCTCGAAACGGCCGTTTTAGTTTTTCCTTTAATTTCGGGCTTTTTATGTTTTGCCTATTTTCTCTTCTATGGTGGACTCCAGAAGTCGTTCTTTTGTGATTCCGACAGCTTATTGCTCCGAAGTCCGGCCTGAAAATCCGAAAAACGAGGTGCAACACGAGGACTTCCCAGGAGGTCACCCTTCCTAGTACTACTCTCGCCCAAGCACGCTGAACTGCGGAGTTCTAATGGTATCCGGTGCATTAGTGCTGGTATGATCGCACATTTAAACTCATGTGTCGTAATTGAATATATGCGTTGCACTACAGAAAATACATACAAAAAAAAGCCCCCGACTAATCGAAATCAATTCGAATCAAGGAAGAAACGGCTTTGCGGACAAACACAGCAGGAAATGCGAAAAACGATCGTCCGGTGTCAGATTGCCTATTATTATACATTTCCGGCAAGGGAATCGCACCACAAACACAGCTCATCGCTTTGCCATGAAATATGGGCTCCAGAACCGTTTTGAGCTCATCTTGGGCCTCGAAACGGCCGTTTTAGTTTTTCCTTTAATTTCGGGCTTTTTACGTTTTGCCTATTTTCTCTTCTCTGGTGGACTCCAGAAGTCGTTCTTTTGTGATTCCGACAGCTTATTGCTCCGCAGTCCGGCCTGAAAATCTGAAAAACGAGGTGCAACACGAGGACTTCCCAGGAGGTCACCCTTCCTAGTACTACTCTCGCCCAAGCACGCTGAACTGCGGAGTTCTAATGGTATCCGGTGCATTAGTGCTGGTATGATCGCACATGTAAACTCATGCGTCGTAATTGAATATATGCGTTGCACTACAGAAAATACATACAAAAAAAAGCCCCCGACTAATCGAAATCAATTCGAATCAAGGAAGAAACGGCTTTGCGGACAAACACAGCAGGAAATGCGAAAAACGATCGTCCGGTGTCAGATTGCCTATTATTATACATTTCCGGAAAGGGAATCGCACCACAAACACAGCTCATCGCTTTGCCATGAAATATGGGCTCCAGAACCGTTTTGAGCTCATCTTGGGCCTCGAAACGGCCGTTTTAGTTTTTCCTTTAATTTCGGGCTTTTTACGTTTTGCCTATTTTCTCTTCTCTGGTGGACTCCAGAAGTCGTTCTTTTGTGATTCCGACAGCTTATTGCTCCGCAGTCCGGCCAGAAAATCCGAAAAAGAGGTGCAACACGAGGACTTCCCAGGAGGTCACCCTTCCTAGTACTACTCTCGCCCAAGCACGCTTAACTGTGGAGTTCTGATGGGATCCGGTGCATTAGTGCTGGTATGATCGCACATGTAAACTCATGTGTCGTAATTGAATATATGCGATGCACTACAGAAAATACATACAAGAAAAAGCCCCCGACTAATCGAAATCAATTCGAATCAAAGAAGAAACGGCTTTGCGGACAAACGCAGCACGAAATGCGAAAAACGATCGTCCGGTGTCAGATTGCCTATTATTATACCTTTCCGGAAAGGGAATCGCGCCACAAACACAACTCATCGCTTAGCCATTAAATATGGCTTCCAGAACCGTTTTGAGCTCGTCTTGGGCCTCGAAACGGCCGTTTTAGTTTTTCCTTTAATTTCGGGCTTTTTATGTTTTGCCTATTTTCTCTTCTCTGGTGGACCCCAGAAGTCGTTCTTTTGTGATTCCGACAGCTTATTGCTCCGTAGTCCGGCCAGAAAATCCGAAAAACGAGGAGCAACACGAGGACTTCCCAGGAGGTCACCCTTCCTAGTACTACTCTCGCCCAGGCACGCTTAACTGCGGAGTTCTGATCGGATCCGGTGCATTAGTGCTGGTATGATCGCACATGTAAACTCATGCGTCGTAATTGAATATATGCGTTGCACTACAGAAAATACATAGGAAAAAAAGCCCCCGACTAATCGAAATCAATTCGAATCAAGGAAGAAACGGCTTTGCGGACAAACACAGCAGTAAATGCGACAAACGATCGTCCGTTGTCAGATTGCCTATTATTATACCTTTCCGGAAAGGGAATCGCGCCACAGACACAGCAGGAAATGCGAAAAACTTTCGTCCGGTGTCAGATTGCCTATTATTATACATTTCCGGAAAGGGAATCGCGCCACAAACACAGCTCATTGCTTTGCCATGAAATATGGGCTCCAGAACCGTTTTGAGCTCATCACAGCTTATTGCTCCGCAGTCCGGCCAGAAAATCCGAAAAAGAGGTGCAACATGAGGACTTCCCAGGAGGTCACCCTTCCTAGTACTACTCTCGCCCAAGCACGCTTAACTGCGGAGTTCTGATGGGATCCGGTGCATTAGTGCTGGTATGATCGCACCTGTAAACTCATGCGTCGTAATTGAATATATGCGTTGCACTACAGAAAATACATACAAAAAAAAGCCCCTGACTAATCGAAATCAATTCGAATCAAGGAAGCAACGACTTTGCGGACAAACGCAGCAGGTAATGCCAAAAACGATCGTCCGGTGTCAGATTGCCTATTATTATACCTTTCCGGAAAGGGAATCGCGCCACAAACACAGCAGGAAATGCGAAAAACGATCGTCCGGTGTCAGATTGCCTATTATTATACATTTCCGGAAAGGGAATCGCACCACAAACACAGCTCATTGCTTTGCCATGAAATATGGGCTCCAGAACTGTTTTGAGCTCATTGCATTAGTGCTGGTATGATCGCACTTGTAAACTCAAGCGTCGTAATTAAATATATGCGTTGCACTACAGAAAATACATACAAAAAAAAGCCCCCGACTAATCGAAATCAATTCGAATCAAGGAAGAAACGACTTTGCGGACAAACGCAGCACGAAATGCGAAAAACGATCGTCCGGTGTCAGATTGCCTATTATTATACCTTTACGGAAAGGGAATCGCGCCACAAACACAGCTTATCGCTTTGCCATGAAATTTGGGTTCCAGAACCGTTTTGAGCTCGTCTTGGGCCTCGAAACGGCCGTTTTATTTTTCCCTTTAATTTCGGGCTTTTATGTTTTGCCTATTTTCTCTTCTCTGGTGGACTCCAGAAGTCGTTCTTTTGTGATTCCGACAGTGTATTGCTCCGCAGTCCGGCCAGAAAATCCGAAAAAAGAGGTGCAACACGAGGACTTCCCAGGATGTCACCCATCCTAGTACTACTCTCGCCCAAGCACGCTTTACTGCGGAGTTCTGATGGGATCCGGTGCATTAGTGCTGGTATGATCACACCTGTAAACTCATGCGTCGTAATTGAATATATGCGTTGCACTACAGAAAATACATACAAAAAAAGCCCCCGACTAATCGAAATCAATTCGAATCAAGGAAGAAACGGCTTTGCGGACAAACGCAGCAGGAAATGCGAAAAACGATCGTCCGGTGTCAGATTGCTTATTATTATACCTTTCCGGAAAGGGAATCGCGCCACAAACACAGCAGGAAATGCGAAAAACGATCGTCCGGTGTCAGATTGCCTATTGTTATACATTTCTGGAAAGGGAATCGCGCCACAAACACAGCTCATTGCTTTGCCATGAAATATGGGCTCCAGAACCGTTTTGAGCTCATCACAGCTTATTGCTCCGCAGTCCGGCCAGAAAATCCGAAAAAGAGGTGCAACACGAGGACTTCCCAGGAGGTCACCCTTCCTAGTACTACTCTCGCCCAAGCACGCTTAACTGCGGAGTTCTGATGGGATCCGGTGCATTAGTGCTGGTATGATCGCACCTGTAAACTCATGCGTCGTAATTGAATATATGCGTTGCACTACAGAAAATACATACAAAAACAAGCCCCCGACTAATCGAAATCAATTCGAATCAAGGAAGCAACGACTTTGCGGACAAACGCAGCAGGTAATGCGAAAAACGATCGTCCGGTGTCAGATTGCCTATTATTATACCTTTCCGGAAAGGGAATCGCGCCACAAACACAGCAGGAAATGCGAAAAACGATCGTCCGGTGTCAGATTGCCTATTATTATACATTTCCAGAAAGGGAATCGCGCCACAAACACAGCTCATTGCTTTGCCATGGAATATGGGCTCCAGAACCGTTTTGAGCTCATTGCATTAGTGCTGGTATGATCGCACCTGTAAACTCATGCGTGGTAATTAAATATATGCGTTGCACTACAGAAAATACATACAAAAAAAAGCCCCCGACTAATCGAAATCAATTCGAATCAAGGAAGAAACGACTTTGCGGACAAACGCTGCAGGAAATGCGAAAAACGATCGTTCGGTGTCAGATTGCCTATTATTATACCTTTCCGGAAACGGAATCGCGCCACAAACACAGCTCATCGCTTTGCCATTAAATATGGGTTCCAGAACCGTTTTGAGCTCATCTTTGGCCTCGAAACGGCCGTTTTAGTTTTTCCTTTAATTTCGGGCTTTTTATGTTTTGCCTATTTTCTCTTCTCAGGTGGACTCCAGAGGTCGTTCTTTTTTGATTCCGACAGCTTATTGCTCCGCAGTCCGGCCAGAAAATCCGAAAAAAGAGGTGCAACACGAGGACTTCCCAGGAGGTCACCCTTCCTAGTACTACTCTCGCCCAAGCACGCTTAACTACGGAGTTCTGATGGGATCCGGTGCATTAGTGGTGGTATGATTGCAACTGTAAACTCATGCGTCGTAATTGAATATATGCGTTGCACTACAGAAAATACATACAAAAAAAGCCCCCGACTAATCGAAATCAATTCGAATCAAGGAAGAAACGACTTTGCGGACAAAAGCAGCAGGAAATGCGAAAAACGATCGTCCGGTGTCAGATTGCCTATTATTATACCTTTCTGGAAAGGGAATCGCGCCACAAACACAGCAGGAAATGCGAAAAACGATCGTCCGGTGTCAGATTGCCTATTATTATACATTTCCGGAAAGGGAATCGCGCCACAAACACAGCTCATTGCTTTGCCATGAAATATAGCTCCAGAACCGTTTTGAGCTCATTGCATTGGTGCTGGTATGATCGCACCTGTTAACTCATGCGTCGTAATTAAATATATGTGTTGCACTACAGAAAATACATACAAAAAAAAGCCCCCGACTAATCGAAATCAATTCGAATCAAGGAAGAAACGACTTTGCGGACAAACGCAGCAGGAAATGCGAAAAACGATCGTCCGGTGTCAGATTGCCTATTATTATACCTTTCCGAAAAGGGAATCGCGCCACAAACACAGCTCAATCGCTTAGCCATTAAATATGGGTTCCAGAACCGTTTTGAGCTCGTCTTGGGCCTCGAAACGGCCGTTTTAGTTTTTCCTTTAATTTCGGGCTTTTTATGTTTTGCCTATTTTCTCTTCTCTGGTGGACTCCAGAAGTCGTTCTTTTGTGGTTCCGACAGCTTATTGCTCCGCAGTCCGGCCAGAAAATCCGAAAAACGAGGTGCAACACGAGGACTTCCCAGGACGTCACCATTCCTAGTACTACTCTCGTCCAAGCACGCTTAATTGCGGAGTTCTGATGGGATTCGGTGCATTAGTGCTGGTATGATCGCACCTATAAACTCATGCGTCGTAATTGAATATATGCATTGCACTACAGAAAATACATACAAAAAAAGCCCCCGACTAATCGAAATCAATTCGAATCAAGGAAGAAACGACTTTGCGGACAAACGCAGCACGAAATGCGAAAAACGATCGTCCAGTGTGAGATTGCCTATTATTATACCTTTCCGGAAAGGGAATCGCGCCACAAACACAGCAGGAAATACGAAAAACGATCGTCCGATGTCAGATTGCCTATTATTATACATTTCCGGAAAGGGAATCGCGCCACAAACACAGCTCATTGCTTTGCCATGAAATATGGGCTCCAGAACCGGTTTGAGCTCATTGCATTAGTGCTGGTATGATCGCACCTGTAAACTCATGCGTCGTAATTAAATATATGCGTTGCACTACAGAAAATACATACAAAAAAAAGCCCCCGACTAATCGAAATCAATTCGAATCAAGGAAGAAACGACTTTGCGGGCAAACGCAGCAGGAAATGCGAAAAACGATCGTCCGGTGTCAGATTGCCTATTATTATACCATTCCGGAAAGGGAATCGCGCCACAAACACAACTCATCGCTTAGCCATTAAATATGGCTTCCATAACCGTTTTGAGCTCGTCTTGGGCCTCGAAACGGCCGTTTTAGTTTTTCCTTTAATTTCGGGCTTTTTATGTTTTGCCTATTTTCTCTTCTCTGGTGGACCCCAGAAGTCGTTCTTTTGTGATTCCGACAGCTTATTGCTCCGTAGTCCGGCCAGAAAATCCGAAAAACGAGGAGCAACACGAGGACTTCCCAGGAGGTCACCCTTCCTAGTACTACTCTCGCCCAGGCACGCTTAACTGCGGAGTTCTGATCGGATCCGGTGCATTAGTGCTGGTATGATCGCACATGTAAACTCATGCGTCGTAATTGAATATATGCGTTGCACTACAGAAAATACATAGGAAAAAAAGCCCCCGACTAATCGAAATCAATTCGAATCAAGGAAGAAACGGCTTTGCGGACAAACACAGCAGTAAATGCGACAAACGATCGTCCGTTGTCAGATTGCCTATTATTATACCTTTCCGGAAAGGGAATCGCGCCACAGACACAGCAGGAAATGCGAAAAACGTTCGTCCGGTGTCAGATTGCCTATTATTATACATTTCCGGAAAAGGAATCGCGCCACAAACAAAACTCATGACTTTGCCATGAAATATGGGCTCCAGAACCGTTTTGAGCTCGTCATGGGCCTCGAAACGGCCGTTTTAGTTTTGCTTTACCATGAAATATGGGCTCCAGAACCGTTTTGAGCTCGTCTTGGGCCTCGAAACGGCCGTTTTAGTTTTTCCTTTAATTTCGAGCTTTTTATGTTTTGCCTATTTTCTCTTCTCTAGTGGACTCCAGAGGTCGTTCTTTTGTGATTCCGACAGCTTATTGCTCCGCAGTCCGGCCAGAAAATCCGAAAAAAGAGGTGCAACACGAGGACTTCCCAGGACGTCACCATTCCTAGTACTACTCTCGTCCAAGCACGCTTAATTGCGGAGTTCTGATGGGATTCGGTGCATTAGTGCTGGTATGATCGCACCTGTAAACTCATGCGTCGTAATTGAATATATGCATTGCACTACAGAAAATACATACAAAAAAAGCCCCCGACTAATCGAAATCAATTCGAATCAAGGAAGAAACGACTTTGCGGACAAACGCAGCATGAAATGCGAAAAACGATCGTCCAGTGTGAGATTGCCTATTATTATACCTTTCCGGAAAGGGAATCGCGCCACAAACACAGCAGGAAATACGAAAAACGATCGTCCGATGTCAGATTGCCTATTATTATACATTTCCGGAAAGGGAATCGCGCCACAAACACAGCTCATTGCTTTGCCATGAAATATGGGCTCCAGAACCGGTTTGAGCTCATTGCATTAGTGTTGGTATGATCGCACCTGTAAACTCATGCGTCGTAATTAAATATATGCGTTGCACTACAGAAAATACATACAAAAAAAAGCCCCCGACTAATCGAAATCAATTCGAATCAAGGAAGAAACGACTTTGCAGACAAACGCAGCAGGAAATGCGAAAAACGATCGTCCGGTGTCAGATTGCGTATTATTATACCTTTCCGAAAAGGGAATCGCGCCACAAACACAGCTCATCGCTTAGCCATTAAATATGGGTTCCAGAACCGTTTTGAGCTCGTCTTGGGCCTCGAAACGGCCGTTTTAGTTTTTCCTTTAATTTCGGGCTTTTTATGTTTTGCCTATTTTCTCTTCTCTGGTGGACTCCAGAAGTCGTTCTTTTGTGATTCCGACAGCTTATTACTCCGAAGTCCGGCCAGAAAATCCGAAAAACGAGGTGCAACACGAGGACTTCCCAGGAGGTCACCCTTCCTAGTACTACTCTCGCCCAGGCACGCTTAACTGCGGAGTTCTGATCGAATCCGGTGCATTAGTGCTGGTATGATCGCACATGTAAACTCATGCGTCGTAATTGAATATATGCGTTGCACTACAGAAAATACATACAAAAAAAAGCCCCCGACTAATCGAAATCAATTCGAATCAAGGAAGAAACGGCTTTGGGGACAAACACAGCAGTAAATGTGAAAAACGATCGTCTGTTGTCAGATTGCCTATTATTATACCTTTCCGGAAAGGGAATCGCGCCACAAACACAGCAGGAAATGCGAAAAACGATCGTCCGGTGTCAGATTGCCTATTATTATACATTTCCGGAAAGGGAATCGCGCCACAAACACAACTCATCACTTTGCCATGAAATATGGGCTCCAGAACCGTTTTGAGCTCGTCTTGGGCCTCGAAACGGCCGTTTTAGTTTTTCCTTTAATTTCGGGCTTTTTATGTTTTGCCTATTTTCTCTTCTCTGGTGGACTCCAGAAGTCCTTCTTTTGTGATTCCGACAGCTTATTGCTCCGCAGTCCGGCCAGAAAATCCGAAAAACGAGGTGCAACACGAGGACTTCCCAGGAGGTCACCCTTCCTAGTACTACTCTCGCCCAAGCACGCTTAACTGCGGTGTTCTGATGGGATCTGGTGCATTAGTGCTGGTATGATCGCACCTGTAAACTCATGCGTCGTAATTGAATATATGCGTTGCACTACAGAAAATACATACAAAAAAAGCCCCCGACTAATCGAAATCAATTCGAATCAAGGAAGAAACGACTTTGCGGACAAACGCAGCAGGAAATGCGAAAAACGATCGTCCGGTGTAAGATTGCCTATTATTATACCTTTCCGGAAAGGGAATCGCGCCACAAACACAGCAGGAAATGCGAAAAACGATCGTCCGGTGTCAGATTGCCTATTATTAAACATTTCCAGAAAGGGAATCGCGCCACAAACACAGCTCATTGCTTTGCCATGAAATATGGGCTCCAGAACCGGTTTGAGCTCATTGCATTAGTGCTGGTATGATCGCACCTGTAAACTCATGCGTCGTAATTAAATATATGCGTCGCACTACAGAAAATACATACAAAAAAAAGCCCCCGACTAATCGAAATCAATTCGAATCAAGGAAGAAACGACTTTGCGGACAAACGCACCAGGAAATGCGAAAAACGATCGTCCGGTGTCAGATTGCCTATTATTATACCTTTCCGGAAAGGGAGTCGCGCCACAAACACAGCTCATCGCTTAGCCATTAAATATGGGTTCCAGAACCGTTTTGAGCTCGTCTTGGGCCTCGAAACGGCCGTTTTAGTTTTTCCTTTAATTTCGGGCTTTTTATGTTTTGCCTATTTTCTCTTCTCTGGTGGACTACAGAAGTCGTTCTTTTGTGATTCCGACAGCTTATTGCTCCGCAGTCCGGCCAGAAAATCCGAAAAACGAGGTGCAACACGAGGATTTCCCAGGAGGTCACCCTTCCTAGTACTACTCTCGCCCAGGCACGCTTAGCTGCGGAGTTCTGATTGGATCCGGTGCATTAGTGCTGGTATGATCGCACATGTAAACTCATGCGTCGTAATTGAATATATGCGTTGCGCTACAGAAAATACATACAAAAAAAAGCCCCCGACTAATCGAAATCAATTCGAATCAAGGAAGAAACGGCTTTGCGGACAAACACAGCAGTAAATGCGAAAAACGATCGTCCGTTGTCAGATTGCCTATTATTATACCTTTCCGGAAAGGGAATCGCGCCACAAACACAGCAGGAAATGCGAAAAACGATCGTCCGGTTTCAGATTGCCTATTATTATACATTTCCGGAAAGGGAATCGCGCTACAAACACAACTCATCGCTTTGCCATGAAATATGGGCTCCAGAACCGTTTTGAGCTCGTCTTGGGCCTCGAAACGGCCGTTTTAGTTTTTCCTTTAATATCGGGCTTTTTATGTTTTGCCTATTTTCTCTTCTCTGGTGGACTCCAGAAGTCGTTCTTTTGTGATTCCGACAGCTTATTGCTCCGCAGTCCGGCCAGAAAATCCGAAAAAACAGGTGCAACACGAGGACTTCCCAGGAGGTCACCCTTCCTAGTACTACTCTCGCCCAAGCATGCTTAACTGTAGAGTTCTGATGGGATCCGGTGCATTAGTGCTGGTATGATCGCACCTGTAAACTCATGCGTCGTAATTAAATATATGGGTTGCACTACAGAAAATACATACAAAAAAAAGCCCTCGACTAATCGAAATCAATTCGAATCAAGGAAGAAACAACTTTGCGGACAAACGCAGCAGAAATTGCGAAAAACGATCGTCCGGTGTCAGATTGCATATTATTATACCTTTCCGGAAAGGGAATCGCCCCCCAAACACAGCAGGAAATGCGAAAAACGATCGTCCAGCGTCAAATTGCTTATTATTATACCTTTCCGGAAAGGGAATCGCGCCACAAACACAGTAGGAAATGCGAAAAACGATCGTCCGGTGTCAGATTGGCTATGATTATACCTTTCCGGAAAGGGAATCGTGCCACAAACACAGCACGAAATGCGAAAAACGATCGTCCGGTGTCAGATTGCTATTATTATACCTTTCCGGAAAAGGAATCGCGGCACAAACACAGCAGGAAATGCGAAAAACGATCGTCCGGTGTCAGATTGCCTATTATTATAGATTTCCGGAAAGGGAATCGCGCCACAAACACAGCTCATTGCTTTGCCATGAAATATGGGCTCCAGAACCGTTTTGAGCTCGTCTTGGGCCTCGAAACGGCCGTTTTAGTTTTTCCTTTAATTTCGGGCTTTTTATGTTTTGCCTATTTTCTCTTCTCTGGTGGACTCCATAAGTCGTTCTTTTGTGATTCCGACAGCTTATTGCTCCGCAGTCCGGCCAGAATATCCGAAAAAGAGGTGCAACACGAGGACTTCCTAGGAGGTCACCCATCCTAGTACTACTCTGGTCCAAGCATGCTTAACTGTAGAGTTCTGATGGGATCTGGTTCATTAGTGCTGGTCTGATCGCACCTGTAAACTCAAGCGTCGTAATTGAATATATGCGTTGTACTACAAAAAATACATACAAAAAAAAGCCCCAGACTAATCGAAATCAATTCGAATCAAGGAAGAAACGACTTTGCGGACAAACGCAGCACGAAATGCGAAAAACGGTCGTCCGGTGTCAGATTGCCTATTATTATACCTTTCCGGAAAGGGAATCGCCCCACAAACACAGCAGGAAATGCGAAAAACGATCGTCCAGCGTCAAATTGCCTATTATTATACCTTTCCGAAAAGGGAATCGCGCCACAAACACAGCAGGAAATGCGAAAAAGGATCGTCCGGTGTCAGATTCGCTATTATTATACCTTTCCGGAAAGGGAATCGTGGCACAAACACAGCAGGAAATGCGAAAAACGATCGTCCAGTGTTAGATTGCCTATTATTATACCTTTCCGAAAAGGAATCGCGGCACAAACACAGCAGGAAATTGGAAAAACGATCGTCCGGTGTCAGATTGCCTATTATTATAGATTTCCGGAAAGGGAATCGCGCCACAAACACAGCTCATCGCTTTGCCATGAAATATGGGCTCTTGAACCGTTTTAAGCTCGTCTTGGGCCTCGAAACGGCCGTTTTAGTTTTGCTTTACCATGAAATATGGGCTCCAGAACCGTTTTGAGCTCGTCTTGGGCCTCGAAACAGCCATTTTAGTTTTTTCTTTAATTTCGAGCTTTTTATGTTTTGCCTATTTTCTCTTCTCTGGTGGACTCCAGAACTCGTTCTTTTGTGATTCCGACAGCTTATTGCTCTGCAGTCCGGCCAGAAAATCCGAAAAAAGAGGTGCAACAAGAGAACTTCCCAGGAGGTCACCCATCCTAGTACTACTCTTGCCAAAGCACACTTAACTGCGGAGTTCTGAGGGGATCCGGTGCTTTAGTTCTGGTATGATCGCACCTGTAAACTCATGCGTCGTAATTGAATATATGCGTTGCACTACAGAAAATACATACAAAAAAAAGCCCCCGACTAATCGAAATTAATTCGAATCAAGGAAGAAACGACTTTGCGGACAAATGCAGCAGGAAATGCGAAAAACGATCGTCCGGTGTCAGATTGCCTATTATTATACCTTTCCGGAAAGGGAATCGCACCACAAACACAACAAGAAATGTGAAAAACGATCGTCCGGTGTCAGATTGCCTATTATTATACTCATCGCTTTGCAATGAAATATGGGCTCCAAAACCTTATGAATCTTTTTTTGGATTACACCCTTTATCTCAAGTTTTGGATCGAACCAATCCATTGACGCAAATAGTTCATGGGAGAAAGTTGAGTTATTTGGGTCCTGGAGGATTGACGGGGCGAACTGCTAGTTTTCGGATACGAGATATTCATCCTAGTCACTATGGACGCATTTGCCCAATTGACACCTCTGAAGGAATCAATGTTGGACTTATTGGATCCTTGGCAATTCACGCAAGGATTGGTCATTGGGGATCCATAGAAAGTCCATTTTATGAAATTTCTGAGAGATCAAAAAGAATACAAATGCTTTATTTATCACCAAGTAGAGATGAATACTATATGGTAGGGGCTCCAAAACCGTTTTGAGCTCGTCTTGGGCCTCGAAACGGCCGTTTTAGTTTTTCCTTTAATTTCGGGCTTTTTATGTTTTGCTTATTTTCTCTTCTCTAGTGGACTCCAGAACTCGTTCTTTTGTGATTCCGACAGCTTATTGCTCCGCAGTCCGGCCAGAAAATCCGAAAAACAAGGTGCAACACGAGAACTTCCCAGGAGGTCACCCATCCTAGTACTACTCTTGCCCAAGCACGCTTCACTGCGGAGTTCTGATGGGATCCGGTGCATTAGTGCTTGTATGACCGCACCTGTAAACTCATGCGTCGTAATTGAATATATGTGTTGCACTACAGAAAATACATACAAAAAAAAAGCCCCCGACTAATTGAAATCAATTCGAATCAAGGAAGAAACGACTTTGCGGACAAACGCAGCAGGAAATGCGAAAAACGATCGTCTCGCCACAAACACAGCAGGAAATGGGAAAAACGATCGTCCGCTGTCAGATTTCCTATTATTATACATTTCCGGAAAGGGAATCGCGCCACAAACACAGCTCATCGCCTTGCCATGAAATATGGGCTCCAGAACCGTTTTGAGCTAGTCTTGGGCCTCGAAACGGCCATTTTAGTTTTTCCTTTAATTTCGGGCTTTTTATGTTTTGCCTATTTTCTCTTCTCTAGTGAACTCCAGAACTCGTTCTTTTGTGATTTCGACAGCTTATTGCTCCGCAGTCCAGCCAGAAAATCCGAAAAACGAGGTGCAACACAAGAACTTCCCAGGAGGTCACCCATCCTAGTACTACTCTTGCCCAAGCACGCTTAACTGCGGAGTTCTGATGGGATCCGATGCATTAGTGCTGGTACGATCGCACCTGTAAACTCATGCGTCATAATTGAATATATGTGTTGCACTACAGAAAATACATACAAAAAAAAAGCCCCCGACTAATCGAAATCAATTCGAATCAAGGAAGAAACGACTTTGCGGACAAACGCAGCAGGAAATGCGAAAAACGATCGTCCGGTGTAAGATTGCCTATTATTATACCTTTCCGGAAAAGGAATCTCGCCACAAACACAGCAGGAAATGCGAAAAACGATCGTCCGCTGTCAGATTGCCTATTATTATACATTTCCGGAAAGGGAATCGCGCCACAAACACAGCTCATCGCTTTGCCATGAAATATGGGCTCTAGAACCGTTTTGAGCTCGTCTTGGGCCTCGAAACGGCCGTTTTAGTTTTTCCTTTAATTTCGAGCTTTTTATGTTTTGCCTATTTTCTCTTCTCTGGTGGACTCCAGAACTCGTTCTTTTGTGATTCCCACCTCCGCAGTCCGGCCAGAAAATCCGAAAAAAGAGGTGCAACAAGAGGACTTCCCAGGAGGTCACCCATTCTAGTACTACTCTCGCCCAAGCACGCTTAACTGCAGAGTTCTGATGGGATCCGGTGCATTAGTGCTGGTATGATCGCACCTGTAAACTCATGCGTCGTAATTGAATATATGCGTTGCACTACAGAAAATACATACAAAAAAAAGTCCCCGACTAATCGAAATCAATTCGAATCAAGGAAGAAACGACTTTGCGGACGAACGCAGCAAGAAATGCGAAAAACGATCGTCGTCCGGTGTCCGATTGCCTATTATTATACATTGCCGGAAAGGGAACCGCGCCACAAACACTGCTCATTGCTTTGCCAGGAAATATGGGCTCCAGAACCGTTTTGAGCTCGTCTTGGGCCTCGAAACGGCCGTTTTAGTTTTTCCTTTAATTTCGGGCTTTTTATGTTTTGCCTATTTTCTCTTCTCTGGTGGACTCCAGAACTCGTTCTTTTGTGATTCCAAGCTCCGCAGTCCGGCTAGAAAATCCGAAAAAAGAGGTGCAACACGAGGACTTCCCAGGAGGTCACCCATTCGAGTACTACTCTCGCCCAAGCACGCTTAACTGCAGAGTTCTGATGGGATCCGGTGCATTAGTGCTGGTATGATCGCACCTGTAAACTCATGCGTCGTAATTGAATATATGCGTTGCACTACAGAAAATACATACAAAAAAAAGCCCCCGACTAATCGAAATCAATTCGAATCAAGGAAGAAACGACTTTGCGAACAAACGCAGCAGGAAATGCAAAAAACGATCGTCCGGTGTCAGATTGCCACTTATTATACCTTTCCGGAAAGGGAATCGCGCCACAAACACAGCAGGAAATGCAAAAAACGATCGTCCGGTGTCAGATTGCCTATTATTATACATTTCCGGAAAGGGAATCGCGCCACAAACACAGCTCATCGCTTTGCCATGAAATATGGGTGACCTCATGGGAAGTTCTCGTGTTGCACCTCTTTTTTCGGATTTTCTGGCCAGACTGCGGAGCAATAAGCTGTCGGAATCACAAAAGAACGAGTTCTGGAGTCCCCCAGAGAAGAGAAAATAGGCAAAACATAAAAAGCTCGAAATTAAAGGAAAAACTAAAACGGCCGTTTCGAGGCCCAAGACGAGCTCAAAACGGTTACGGTTCTGGAGCCCATATTTCATGGCAAAGCAATGAGCTGTGTTTGTGGCGCGATTCCCTTTCCGGAAATGTATAATAATAGGCAATCTTACACCAGACGATCGTTTTTCGGATTTCCTGCTGTGTTTGTGGCGCGATTCCCTTTCCGGAAAGGTATAATAATAGGCAATCTGACACCGGACGATCGTTTTTCGCATTTCCTGCTGCGTTTGTCCGCAAAGTCGTTTCTTGCTTGATTCGAATTGATTTCGATTAGTGCTGGTATGATCGCACCTGTAAACTCATGCGTCGTAATTGAATATATGCGTTGCACTACAGAAAATAAATACACAAAAAAGCCCCCGACTAATCGAAATCAATTCGAATCAAGGAAGAAACGACTTGGCGGACAAACGCAGCAGGAAATGCGAAAAACGATCGTCCGGTGTCAGATTGCCTATTATTATACCTTTTCGGAAAGGGAATCGCGCCACAAACACAGCAGGAAATGTGAAAACGGTCGTCTGGTGTCCGATTGCCTATTATTATACATTTCCAGAAAGGGAATCGTGCCACAAACACAGCTCATCGCTTTGCCATGAAATATGGGCTCCAGAACAATTTTGAGCTCGTCTTGGGCCTCGAAACGACCGTTTTAGTTTTGCTTTGCCATGAAATATGGGCTCCATAACCGTTTTGAGCTCGTCTTGGGCCTCGAAACGGCCGTTTTAGTTTATCCTTTAATTTCGAGCTTTTTATGTTTTGCCTATTTTCTCTTCTCTAATGGATTCCAGAACTCGTTCTTTTGTGATTCCGACAGCTTATTGCTCCGCAGTCCGGCCAGAAAATCCGAAAAAAGAGGTGCAACACGAGAACTTCCCAGGAGGTCACCCATCCTAGTACTACTCTTGCCAAAGCACGCTTAACTGCGGAGTTCTAGGGGAACCGGTGCAATAGTTCTGGTGTGATCGCACCTGTAAACTCATGCGTCGTAATTGAATATATGCGTTGCACTACAGAAAATACATACAAAAAAAAGCCCCCGACTAATCGAATTCAATTCGAATCAAGGAAGAAACGACTTTGCGGACAAACGCAGTAGGAAATGCGAAAAACGATCGTCCGGTGTCAGATTGCCTATTATTATACCTTTCCGGAAAAGGAATCGCGCCACAAACACAGCAGGAAATTCGAGAAACGATCGTCCGGTGTCAGGTTGCCTATTATTATACATTTCCGGAAAGGGAAATCGCGCCACAAACACAGCTCATCGCTTTGCCATGAAATATGGGCTCCAGAACCGTTTTGAGCTCGTCTTGGGCCTCGAAACGGCCGTTTTAGTTTATCCTTTAATTTCGAGCTTTTTATGTTTTGCCTATTTTCTCTTCTCTAATGGACTCCAGAACTCGTTCTTTTGTGATTCCGACAGCTTATTGCTCCGCAGTCCGGCCAGAATATCCGAAAAAAGAGGTGCAACACGAGAACTTCCCAGGAAGTCACCCATCCTGGTACTACTCTTGCCAAAGCACGCTTAACTGCGGAGTTTTAGGGGAACCGGTGCATTAGTTCTGGTGTGATCGCACCTGTAAACTCATGCGTCGTAATTGAATATATGCGATGCACTACAGAAAATACATACAAAAAAAAGCCCCAACTAATCGAAATCAATTCGAATCAAGGAAGAAACGACTTTGCGGAAAAACGCAGCAGGAAATGCGAAAAACGCTCGTCCGGTGTCAGATTGCCTATTATTATACCTTTCCGGAAAGGGAATCGCGCCACAAACACAGCAGGAAATGGGAAAAACGATCGTCCGGTGTCCGATTGCCTATTATTATACATTTCCGGAAAGGGAATCGCGCCACAAACACAGCTCATCGCTTTGCCATGAAATATGGGCTCCAGAACCGTTTTGAGCTCGTCTTGGGCCTCGAAACGGCCGTTTTAGTTTTGCTTTGCCATGAAATATGGGGTCCAGAACCGTTTTAAGCTCGTCTTGGGCCTCGAAACGGCCGTTTTAGTTTTTCCTTTAATTTCGAGCTTTTTATGTTATGCCTAATTTCTCATCTCTGGTGGACTCCAGAACTCGTTCTTTTGTGATTCCGACAGCTTATTGCTCCGCAGTCTGGCCAGAAAATCCGAAAAAGAGGTGCAACACGAGGACTTCCAAGGAGGTCACCAATCCTAGTACTACTCTCGCCCAAGCACGCTTAACTGCGGAGTTCTGATGGGATCCGGTGCATTAGTGCTGGTATGATCGCACCCGTAAACTCATGCGTCGTAATTGAATATATGCGTTGCACTACAGAAAATACATACAAAAAAAAGCCCCCGACTAATCGAAATCAATTCGAATCAAGGAAGAAACGACATTGCGGACAAACGCAGCAGGAAATGCGAAAAACGATCGTCCGGTGTTAGATTGCCTATTATTAACCTTTCCGGAAACGGAATCGCGCCACGAACACAGTAGGAAATGCGAAAAACGATCGTCCGGTGTCAGTTTCCTATTATTATACATTTCCGGAAAGGGAATCGCGCCACAAACACAACTCATCGTTTTGCCATTAAATATGGTCTCCATAACCGTTATGAGCTCGTCTTGGGCCTCGAAACGGCCGTTTTAGTTTTTCCTTTAATTTCGAGCTTTTTATGTTTTGCCTATTTTCTCTTCTCTAGTGGACTCCAAAACTCGTTCTTTTGTGATTCCGACAGCTTATTGCTCTGCAGTCCGGCTAGAAAATCCGAAAAAAGAGGTGCAACACGAGAACTTCCCAGGAGGTCACCCATCCTAGTACTACTAGTGCCAAAGCACGCTTAACTGTGGAGTTCTGAGGGTATCCGGGGCATTAGTTCTGGTATGATCGCACCTGTAAACTCATGCGTCGTAATTGAATATATGCGTTGCACTACAGAAAATACATACAAAAAAAAGCCCCCGACTAATCGAAATCAATTCGAATCAAAGAAGAAACGACTTTGCGGACAAACGCAGCAGGAAATGCGAAAAACGATCGTCCGGTGTCAAATTGCCTATTATTATACCATTCCGGAAAGGGAATGGCGCCACAAACACAACTCATCGCTTTGCCATGAAATATGGGCTCCCGAACTGTTTTGAGCTCGTCTTGGGACTCGAATAGGCCGTTTCAGTTTTTTCTTTAATTTCGAGCTTTTTATGTTTTGCCTATTTTCTCTTCTCTGGTGGACTCCAGAACTCGTTCTTTTGTGATTCCGACAGCTTATTGCTCCGCAGTCCGGCCAGAAAATCCGAAAAAAGAGGTGCAACACGAGGACTTCCCAAGAGGTCACCCATCCTAGTACTACTCTCGCCCAAGCACGCTTAACTGCAGAGTTCTGATGGGATCCGGTGCATTAGTGCTGGTATGATCTTACCTGTAAACTCATGCTTCGTAATTGAATATATGCGTTGCACTACAGAAAATACATACAAAAAAAAGCCCAAGACTAATCGAAATCAATTCGAATCAAGGAAGAAACGACTTTGCGGACAAACGCAGCAGGAAATGCGAAAAACGATCGTCCGGTGTCAGATTGCCTATTATTATACCTTTCCGGAAAGGGAGTCGCGCCACAAACACAGCAGGAAATACGAAAAACGATCGTCCGGTGTCAGGTTGCCTATTATTATACATTTCCGGAAAGGGAATCGCGCCACAAACACAGCTCATTGCTTTGCCATGAAATATGGGCTCCAGAACCGTTTTGAGCTCGTCTTGGGCCTCGAAACGGTCGTTTTAGTTTTTCCTTTAATTTCGAGCTTTTTATGTTTTGCCTATTTTCTCTTCTCTGGTGGACTCCAGAACTCGTTCTTTTGTGATTCCGACAGCTTATTGCTCCGCAGTCCTGCCAGAAAATCCGAAAAAAGAGGTGCAACACGAGGACTTCCCAGGAGGTCACCCATCCTAGTACTACTCTGGCCCAAGCATGCTTAACTGCAGAGTTCTGATGGGATCTGGTTCATTAGTGCTGGTATGATCGCACCTGTAAACTCAAGCGTCGTAATTGAATATATGCGTTGCACTACAGAAAATACATACAAAAAAAAGCCCCAGACTAATCGAAATCAATTCGAATCAAGGAAGAAACGACTTTGCTGACAAACGCAGCAGGAAATAAGAAAAACGGTCGTCCGGTGTCAGATTGCCTATTATTATACCTTTCCGGAAAGGGAATCGCCTCACAAACACAGCAGAAAATGCGAAAAACGATCGTCCAGTGTCAAATTGCCTATTATTATACCTTTCCGGAAAGGGAATCGCGCCACAAACACAGCAGGAAATGCGAAAAACAATCATCCGGTGTCAGATTGGCTATTATTATACCTTTCCGGAAAGGCAATCGTGCCACAAACACAGCAGGAAATGGGAAAAACGATCGTCCGGTGTCAGATTGCCTATTATTAAACCTTTCCGGAAAAGGAATCGCGGCACAAACACAGTAGGAAATGCGAAAAACGATCTTCCGGTGTCAGATTGCCTATTATTATAGATTTCCAGAAAGGGAATCGCGCCACAAACACAGCTCATTGCTTTGCCATGAAATATGGGCTCCAGAACCGTTTTGAGCTCGTCTTGGGCCTCGAAACGGCCGTTTTAGTTTTTCCTTTAATTTCGAGCTTATTATGTTTTGCCTATTTTCTCTTCTCTGGTGGACTCCAGAACTCGTTCTTTTGTGATTCCGACAGCTTATTGCTCCGCAGTCCGGCCAGAAAATCCGAAAAAAGAGGTGCAACACGAGGACTTCCCAGGAGGTCACCCATCCTAGTACTACTCTGGCCCAAGCATGCTTAACTGTAGAGTTCTGATGGGATATGGTTCATTAGTGCTGGTATGATCGCACCTGTAAACTCAAGCGTCGAAATTGAATATAGGCGTTGCACTACAGAAAATACATACAAAAAAAAGCCCCAGACTAATCGAAATCAATTGGAATCACGGAAGAAACGACTTTGCGGACAAACGCAGCAGGAAATGCGAAAAACGGTCGTCTGGTGTCAGATTGCCTATTATTATACCTTTCCGGAAACGGAATCGCCCCAAAACACAGCAGGAAATGCGAAAAACGATCGTCCAGTGTCAAATTGCCTATTATTATACCTTTCCGGAAAGGGAATCGCGCCACAAACACAGCAGGAAATGCGAAAAAGGATCGTCCGGTGTCAGATTGGCTATTATTATACCTTTCCAGAAACGGAATCGTGCCACAAACACAGCAGGAAATGCGAAAAACGATCGTCCGGTGTTAGATTGCCTATTATTATACCTTTCCGGAAAAGGAATCCCGGCACAAACACAGCAGGAAATGCGAAAAAAGATCGTCCGGTGTCAGATTGCCTATTATTATAGATTTCCGGAAAGGGAATCGCGCCACAAAAACAACTCATCGCTTTGCCATGAAATATGGGCTCCAGAACCGTTTTAAGCTCGTCTTGGGCCTCGAAACGGCCGTTTTAATTTTGCTTTACCATGAAATATGGGCTCCAGAACCGTTTTGAGCTCGTCTTGGGCCTCGAAACGGCCGTTTTAGTTTTTCCTTTAATTTCGAGCTTTTTATGTTTTGCCTATTTTCTCTTCTCTGGTGCACTCCAGAACTCGTTCTTTTGTGATTCTGACAGCTTATTGCTCCGCAGTCCGGCCAGAAAATTCGAAAAAAGAGGTGCAACACGAGAACTTCCCAGGAGGTCACCCATCCTAGTACTACTCTTGCCAAAGCACACTTAACTGCGGAGTTCTGAGCGGATCCGGTGCTTTAGTTCTTGTATGATCACACCTGTAAACTCATGCGTCTGAAATGAATATATGCGTTGCACTACAGAAAATACATACAAAAAAAAGCCCCCGACTAATCGAAATCAATTCGAATCAAGCAAGAAACGACTTTGCGGACAAACGCAGCAGGAAATGCGAAAAACGATCGTCCGGTGTCAGATTGCCTATTATTATACCTTTCCGGAAATGGAATCGCGCCACAAACACAGCAGGAAATGCGAAAAACGATCGTCCGGTGTAAGATTGCCTATTATTATACATTTCCGGAAAGGGAATCGCGCCACAAACACAGCTCATTGCTTTGCCATGAAATATGGGCTCCAGAACCGTAACCGTTTTGAGCTCGTCTCGGGATTCGGTGCATTAGTGCTGGTATGATCGCACCTGTAAACTCATGCAACGTAATTGAATATATGTGTTGCACTACCGAAAATACATACAAAAAAAGCCCCCGACTAATCGAAATCAATTCGAATCAATGAACAAACGACTTTGCAGACAAACGCCGCAGGAAATGCGAAAAACGATTGTCCGGTGTCAGATTGCCTATTATTATACCTTTCCAGAAAAGGTGATCGCGCCACAAACACAGCAAGAAATACGAAAAACGATCGTCCGGTGTCCGATTGCCTATTATTATACATTTCCGGAAAGCGAATCGCGCCACAAACACAGCTCATCGCTTTGCCATGAAATATGGGCTCTAGAACCGTTTTGAGCTCGTATTGGGCCTCGAACTTCTCTGGTGGACTCCAGAACTCGTTCTTTTGTGATTCTGAGCTGCGCAGTCCGGCCAGAAAATCCGAAAAAAGAGATGCAACACGAGGACTTCCCAGGAGGTCACCCATCCTAGTACTACCCTTCCCCAAGCACACTTAACTGCAGAGTTCTGATGGGATCCCGTGCATTAGTGCTGCTATGATCGCACCTGTAAACTCATGCGTCGTAATTGAATATATGCGTTGCACTACGGAAAATACATACAAAAAAAAGCCCCCGACTAATCGAAATCAATTCGAATCAAGGAAGAAACGACTTTGCGGACAAACGCAGCAGGAAATGCGAAAAACGATCGTCCGGTGTCAGATTGCCTATTATTATACCTTTCCGGAAAGGGAATCGCGCCACAAACACAGCTGGAAATGCGAAAAACGATCGTCCGGTGTCCGATTGCCTATTATTATACATTTCCGGAAAGGGAATCGCGCCACAAACACAGCTCATCGCTTTGCCATGAAATATGGGCTCCATAACCGTATTGAGCTCGTCTTGGGTCTCGAAACGGCCGTTTTAGTTTTTCCTTTAATTTCGGGCTTTTTATGTTTTGCCTATTTTCTCTTCTCTGGTGGACTCCAGAACTCGTTCTTTTGTAATTCCGAGCTCCGCAGTCCGGCCAGAAAATCCGAACAAAGAGGTGCAACACGAGGACTTCCCAGGAGGTCACCCATCCTAGTACTACTCTCGCCCAAGCACGCTTAACTGCAGAGTTCTGATGGGATCGGTGCATTAGTGCTGGTATGATCGCACCTGTAAACTCATGCGTCGTAATTGAATATATGCGTTGCACTACAGAAAATACATACAAAAAAAGCCCCCGACTAATCGAAATCAATTCGAATCAAGGAAGAAACGACTTTGCGGACAAACGCAGCAGGTAATGCAAAAAACGATCGTCCGGTATCAGATTGCCTATTATTAAACATTTCCGGAAAGGGAATCGCGCCACAATGAGCTGTGTTTTGCCATGAAATATGGGCTCCATAACCGTTTTGAGCTCGTCTTGGGCCTCGAAACGGCCGTTTTAGTTTTTCCTTTAATTTCGAGCTTTTTATGTTTTGCCTATTTTCTCTTCTCTGGTTGACTCCAGAACTCGTTCTTTTGTGATTCCGACAGCTTATTGCTCCGCAGTCCGGCCAGAAAATCCGAAAAAAGAGGTGCAACACGAGGACTTCCGAGGAGGTCACCCATCCTAGTACTACTCTCGACCAAGCACGCTTGACTGCGGAGTTCTGATGGGATCCAGTGCATTAGTGCTGGTATGATCGGACCTGTAAACTCAAGCGTCGTAATTGAATATATGCGTTGCACTACAGAAAATACATACCAAAAAAAGCCCCAGACTAATCGAAATCAATTCGAATCAAGGAAGAAACGACTTTGCGGACAAACGCAGCAGGAAATGCGAAAAACGATCGTCCGGTGTCAGATTGCCTATTATTATACCTTTCCGGATAGGGAATCGCGCCACAAACACAGCAGGAAATGCGAAAAACGATCGTCCGATGTCAGATTGCCTATTATTATACCTTTCCAGAAAGGGAATCGCGCCACAAACACAGCAGGAAATGCGAAAAACGATCGTCCGGTGTCAGATTGCCTATTATTATACCTTTCCGGAAAGGGAATCGCGACACAAACACAACAGGAAATGCGAAAAACGATCGTCCGGTGTCAGATTGCCTATTATTATACCTTTCCGAAAAAGGAATCGCGCCACAAACACAGCAGGAAATGCGAAAAACGATCGTCCGGTGTCAGATTGCCTATTATTATACATTTCCGGAAAGGGAATCTCGCCACAAACACAGCTCATCGCTTTGCCATGAAATATGGGCTCCAGAACCGTTTTAAGCTTGTCTTGGGCCTCGAAACGGCCGTTTTAGTTTTGCTTTACCATGAAATATGGGCTCCAGAACCGTTTTGAGCTCGTCTTGGGCCTCAAAACGGCCGTTTTAGTTTTTCCTTTAATTTCGAGCTATTTATGTTTTGCCTATTTTCTCTTCTCTGGTGGACTCCAGAACTCGTTCTTTTGTGATTCCGACAGCTTATTGCTCCGCAATCCGGCCAGAAAATCCGAAAAAAGAGGTGAAACACGAGAGCTTCCCAGGAGGTCACCCATCCTAGTACTACTCTTGCCCAAGCACGCTTAACTGCGGAGTTCTAATGGGATCCGGTGCATTAGTGCTGGTATGATCGCACCTGTAAACTCATGCGTCGTAATTGAATATATGTGTTGCACTACCGAAAATACATACAAAAAAAGCCCCCGACTAATCGAAATCAATTCGAATCAATGAAGAAACGACTTTGCGGACAAACGCAGCAGGAAATGCGAAAAACGATCGTCCGGTGTCAGATTGCCTATTATTATACCTTGCCAGAAAAGGGAATTGCGCCACAAACACAGCAAGAAATGCGAAAAACGATCGTCCGGTGTCCGATTGCCTATTATTATACATTTCCGGAAAGGGAATCGCGCCACAAACACAGCAGTAAATGCGAAAAACGATCGTCCGGTGTCAGATTGCCTATTATTATACCGTTCCAGAAAGGGAATCGCGCCACAAACACAGCAGGAAGTGCGAAAAACGATCGTCCGGTGTCAGATTGCCTATTATTATACCTTTCCGGAAAGGGAATCGCGCCACAAACACAGCAGGAAATGCGAAAAACGATCGTCCGGTGTCTGATTGCCTATTATTATACATTTCTGGAAAGGGAATCTCGCCACAAACACAGCTCATCGCTTTGCCATGAAATATGGGCTCCAGAACCGTTTTGAGTTCGTCTTGGGCCTCGAAACAGCCGTTTTAGTTTTGCTTTGCCATGAAATATGGGCTCCAGAACCGTTTTGAGCTCGTTTTCAGCCTCGAAACGGCCGAGAACTCGTTCTTTTGTGATTCCGACAGCTTATTGCTCCGCAGTCCGGCCAGAAAATCCGAAAAAAGAGGTGCAACACGAGAACTTCCCAGGAGGTCACCAAACCTAGTACTACTCTTGCCCAAGCACGCTTAACTGCAGAGTCCTGATGGGATCCGGTGCATTAGTGCTGGTATGATCGCACCTGTAAACTCATGCGTCGTAATTGAATATATGCGTTGCACTACAGAAAATACATACAAAAAAAAGCCACCGACTAATCGAAATCATTTCGAATCAAGGTAGAAACGACTTTGCGGACAAACGCAGCAGGAAATGCGAAAAACGATCGTCCGGTGTCAGATTGCCTATTATTATACCTTTCCGGAAAGGGTATCGCGCCACAAACACAGCAGGAAATGCGAAAAACGATCGTCCGGTGTCCGATTGCCTATTATTATACATTTCCGGAACGGGAATCGCGCCACAAACACAGCTCATCGCTTTGCCATGAAATATGGGCTCCAGAACCGTTTTGAGCTCGTCTTGGGCCTCGAAACGGCCGTTTTAGTTTTTCCTTTAATTTCGGGCTTTTTATGTTTTGCCTATTTTCTCTTCTCTTGTGGACTCCAGAACTCGTTCTTTTGTGATTCCGAGCTCTGCAGTTCGGCCAGAAAATCCGAAAAAAAAGGTGCAACACGAGGACTTCCCAGGAGGTCACCCATCCTAGTACTACTCTCGCCCAAGCACGCTTTACTGCAGAGTTCTGATGGGATCCGGTGCATTAGTGCTGGTGTGATCGCACCTGTAAACTCATGCGTCGTAATTGAATATATGTGTTGCACTACAGAAAATACATACAAAAACAGCCCCCGACTAATCGAAATCAATTCGAATCAAGGAAGAAACGACTTTGCGGACAAACGCTGCAGGAAATGCGAAAAACGATCGTCCGGTGTCAGATTGCCTATTATTATACCTTTCCGGAAAGGGAATCGCGCCACAAACACAGCTCATGGCTTTGCCATGAAATATGGGCTCCAGAACAGTTTTGAGCTCGTCTTAGGCCTCGAAACGGCCGTTTGAGTTTTTCCTGTGATTCCGACAGCTTATTGCTCCGCAGCCGGCCAGAAAATCCGAAAAAATAGGTGCAACACGAGGACTTCCCAGGAGGTCACCCATCCTAGTACTACTCTCGCCCAAGCACGCTTCACTGCGAAGTTCTGATGGGATCCGGTGCATTAGTGCTGGTATGATCGCACCTGTAAACTCATGCGTCGTAATTGAATATATGCGTTGCACTACAGAAAATACATACAAAAAAAAGCCCCCGACTAATCGAAATCAATTCGAATCAAGGAAGAAACGACTTTGCGGACAAACGCAGCAGGTCCGGTGTCAGATTGCCTATTATTATACCTTTCCGGAAAGGGAATCAGGGAATCGCGCCACAAACACAGCTCGTCGCTATGCCATGAAATATGGGCTCCAGAACTGTTTGGAGCTCGTCTTGGGCCTCGAGAAGTCGTTCTTTTGTGATTCCGACACCTTATTGCTCCACAGTTCGGCCAGAAAATCCGAAAAAAAAGGTGCAACACGAGAACTTCCCAGGAGGTCCCCATCCTAGTACTACTCTTGCCCAAGCACGCTTAACTGCAGAGTTCTGATGGGATCCGGTGCATTAGTGCTGGTATGATCGCACCTGTAAACTCATGCGTCGTAATTGAATATATGCGTTGCACTACAGAAAATACATACAAAAAAAAGCCACCGACTAATCGAAATCAATTCGAATCAAGGTAGAAACGACTTTGCGGACAAACGCAGCAGGAAATGCGAAAAACGATCGTCCGGTGTCAGATTGCCTATTATTATACCTTTCCGGAAAGGGTATCGCGCCACAAACACAGCAGGAAATGCGAAAAACGATCGTCCGGTGTCCGATTGCCTATTATTATACATTTCCGGAACGGGAATCGCGCCACAAACACAGCTCATCGCTTTGCCATGAAATATGGGCTCCAGAACCATTTTGAGCTCGTCTTGGGCCTCGAAACGGCCGTTTTAGTTTTTCCTTTAATTTCGAGCTTTTTATGTTTTGCCTATTTTCTCTTCTCTGGTGGACTCCAGAACTCGTTCTTTTGTGATTCCGACAGCTTATTGCTCCGCAGTCCGACCAGAAAATCCGAAGAAAGAGGTGCAACACGAGGACTTCCCAGGAGGTCACCCATCCTAGTACTACTCTCGCCCAAGCACGCTTAACTGCAGAGTTCTGATGGGATCCGGTGCATTAGTGCTGGTATGATCGCACCTGTAAACTCATGCGTCGTAATTGAATATATGCGTTGCACTACAGAAAATACATACAAAAAAAAGCCCCCGACTAATCGAAATTAATTCGAATCAAGGAAGAAACAACTTTGCGGACAAACGCAGCAGGAAATGCGAAAAACGATTGTCCGGTGTCAGATTGCCTATTATTATACCTTTCCGGAAAGGGAATCGCACCACAAACACAGCAAGAAGTGCGAAAAACGATCGTCCGGTGTCAGATTGCCTATTATTATACTCATCGCTTTGCAATGAAATATGGGCTCCAAAACCGTTTTGAGCTCGTCTTGGGCCTCGAAACGGCCGTTTTAGTTTTGCTTTGCCATGAAATATGGGCTCCATAACCGATTTGAGCTCGTCTTGGGCCTCGAAACGGCCGTTTATGTTTTTTTTTAATTTCGAGCTTATTATGTTTTGCCTATTTTATCTTCTCTGGTGGACTCCAGAACTCGTTCTTTTGTGATTCCGACAGCTTATGGCTCCGCAGTCCGGCCAGAAAATCCGAAAAAAGAGGTGCAACACGAGAACTTCCCATGAGGTCACCCATCCTTGTACTACTCTTGCCCAAGCACGCTTAACTGCGGAATCCTAATGGGATCCAGTGCATTAGTGCTGGTATGATCGCACCTGTAAACTCATGCGTCGTAATTGAATATATGCATCGCACTACAGAAAATACATACAAAAAAAAAGCCCCCGACTAATCGAAATCAATTCGAATCAAGGAAGAAACCACTATGCAGACAAACGCAGCAGGAAATGCGAAAAACGATCGTCTGGTGTCAGATTGCCTATTATTATACATTTCCGGAAAAGGAATCGCGCCACAAACACAGCAAATTGCTTTGCCATGAAATATGGGCTCCAGAACCGTTTTGAGCTTGTCTTAGGCCTCGAAACGGCCGTTTTAGTTTTTCCTTTAATTTCGGGCTTTTTATGTTTTGCCTATTTTCTCTTCTCTGGTGGACTCCAGAACTCGTTCTTTTGTGATTCCGAGCTCCGCAGTCCGGCCAAAAAATCCGAAAAAAGAGGTGCAACACGAGGACTTCCCAAGAGGTCACCCATCCTAGTACTACTCTCGCCCAAGCACGCTTCACTGCAGAGTTCTGATGGGATCCGGTGCATTAGTGCTGGTATGATCGCACCTGTAAACTCATGCGTCGTAATTGAATATATGCGTTGCACTACAGAAAATACATACAAAAAAAAGCCCCCGACTAATCGAAATCAATTCGAATCAAGGAAGAAACGACTTTGCGGACAAACGCAGCAGGAAATGCGAAAAACGATCGTCCGGTGTCAGATTGCCACTTATTATACCTTTCCGGAAAGGGAATCGCGCCACAAACACAGCAGGAAATGCGAAAAACGATCGTCCGGTGTCAGATTGCCTATTATTATACATTTCCGGAAAGGGAATCGCGCTACAAACACAGCTCATCGCTTTGCCATGAAATATGGGCTCCAGAACCGTTTTGAGCTCGTCTTGGGCCTCGAAACGGCCGTTTTAGTTTTTAGTTTTTCCTTTAATTTCGAGCTTTTTATGTTTTGCCTATTTTCTCTTCTCTGGTGGACTCTAGAACTCGTTCTTTTGTGATTCCGACAGCTTATTGCTCCGCAGTCCGGCCAGAAAATCCAAAAAAAGAGGTGCAACACTAGCACTTCCCAGGAGGTCCCCATCCTAGTAATACTCTTGCCCAAGCACGCTTAACTGCGGAGTTCTGATGGGATCCGGTGCATTAGTGCTGGTATGATAGCACCTGTAAACTCATGCGTCGTAATTGAATATATGCGTTGCACTACAGAAAATACATACAAAAAAAAGCCCCCGACTAATCGAAATCAATTCGAATCAAGGAAGAAACGACTTTGCGGACAAACGCAGCAGGAAATGCGAAAAACGATCGTCCGGTGTCAGATTGCCTATTATTATACCTTTCCGGAAGGGGATCGCGCCACAAATAGAGCAGGAAATGCGAAAAACGATCGTCCGCTGTCAGATTGCCTATTATTATACATTTCCGGAAAGGGAATCGCGCCACAAACACAGCTCATCGCTTTGCCATGAAATTTGGGCTCCAGAACCGTTTTGAGCTCGTCTTGGGCCTCGAAACGGCCGTTTTAGTTTTTAGTTTTTCCTTTAATTTCGAGCTTTTTATGTTTTGCCTATTTTCTCTTCTCTGGTGGACTCCAGAACTCGTTCTTTTGTGATTCCGACAGCTTATTGCTCCGCAGTCCGGCCAGAAAATCCGAAAAAAGAGGTGCAACACGAGCACTTCCCAGGAGGTCCCCATCCTAGTACTACTTTTGCCCAAGCACGCTTCACTGCGGAGTTCTGATGGGATCCAGTGTATTAGTGCTGGTATGATCGAACCTGTAAACTCATGCGTCGTAATTGAATATATGCGTTGCACTACAGAAAATACATACAAAAAAAAGTCCCCGACTAATCGAAATCAATTCGAATCAAGGAAGAAACGACTTTGCGGACAAACGCAGCAGGTCCGGTGGTTGATTGCCTATTATTATACCTTTCCGGAAAGGGAATTAGGGAATCGCGCCACAACACAGCTCGTCGCTTTGCCATGAAATATGGGCTCCAGAACCGTTTTGAGCTCGTCTTGGGTCTCGAAACGGCCGTTTTAGTTTTTCCTTTAATTTCGGGCTTTTTATGTTTTGCCTATTTTCTCTTCTCTGGTGGACTCCAGAACTCGTTCTTTTGTGATTCCGACAGCTTATTGCTCCGCAGTCCGGCCAGAAAATCCGAAAAAAGAGGTGCAACACGAGGACTTCCCAGGAGGTCACCCATCCTAGTACTACTCTCGCCCAAGCACGCTTCACTGCGAAGTTCTGATGGGATCCGGTGCATTAGTGCTGGTATGATCGCACCTATAAACTCATGTGTCGTAATTGAATATATGCGTTGCACTACCGAAAATACATACAAAAAAAAGCCCCCGACTAATCGAAATCAATTCGAATCAAGGAAGAAACGACTTTGCGGACAAACGCAGCAGGAAATGCGAAAAACGATCGTCCGGTGTCAGATTGCCTATTATTATACCTTTCCGGAAAGGGAATCGCGCCACAAACACAGCTCATCGCTTTGCCATGAAATATGGGCTCCAGAACCGTTTTGAGCTCGTCTTGGGCCTCGAAACGGCCGTTTTAGTTTTTCCTGTGTTTCCGACAGCTTATTGCTACGCAGTCCGGCCAGAAAATCCGAAAAAAGAGGTGCAACACGAGGACTTCCCAGGAGGTCACCCATCCTAGTACTACTATCGCCCAAGCACGCTTAACTGCGGAGTTCTAATGGGATCCGGTGCATTAGTGCTGGTATGATCGCAACTGTAAACTCATGCGTCGTAATTGAATATATGCGTTGCACTACAGAAAATACATACAAAAAAAAGCCCCCGACTAATCGAAATCAATTCGAATCAAGGAAGAAACGACTTTGCGGACAAACGCAGCAGGTCCGGTGTCAGATTGCCTATTATTATACCTTTCCGGAAAGGGAATCAGGTTATCGCGCCACAAACACAGCTCGTCGCTTTGCCATGAAATATGGGCTCCAGAACCGTTTTGAGCTCGTCTTGGGCCTCGAAACGGCCGTTTTAGTTTTTCCTTTAATTTCAGGAAAGTGCTGGTATGATCACAACTGTAAACTCATGCGTCGTAATTGAATATATGCGTTGCACTACAGAAAATACATACAAAAAAAAGCCCCCGACTAATCGAAATCAATTCGAATCAAGGAACAAACGACTTTGCGGACAAACGCAGCACGTCCGGTGTCAGATTGCCTATTATTATACCTTTCCGGAAAGGGAATCAGGGAATCGCGCCACAAACATACCTCGTCGCTTTGCCATGAAATATGGGCTCCAGAACCGTTTTGAGCTCGTCTTGGGCCTCGAAACGGCCGTTTTAGTTTTTCCTTTAATTTCGGGAAAGTGCTGGTATGATCGCAACTGTAAACTCATGCGTCGTAATTGAATATATGCGTTGCACTACAGAAAATACATACAAAAAAAAGCCCCCGACTAATCGAAATCAATTCGAATCAAGGAAGAAACGACTTTGCGGACAAACGCAGCACGTCCGGTGTCAGATTGCCTATTATTATACCTTTCCGGAAAGGGAATCAGGGAATCGCGCCACAAACACAGCTCGTCGCTTTGCCATGAAATATGGGCTCCAGAACCGTTTTGAGCTCGTCTTGGGCCTCGAGAACTCGTTCTTTTGTGATTCCGACAGCTTATTGCTCCGCAGTCCGGCCAGAAAATCCGAAAAAAGAGGTGCAACACGAGGAATTCCCAGGAGGTCACCCATCCTAGTACTACTCTCGCCCAAGCACGCTTAACTGCGGAGTTCTGATGGGATCCGGTGCATTAGTGCTGGTATGATCGCACCTGTAAACTCAAGCGTCGTAATTGAATATATGCGTTGCACTACAGAAAATACATACAAAAAAAAGCCCCCGACTAATCGAAATCAATTCGAATCAAGGAAGAAACGACTTTGCGGACAAACGCTGCAGGAAATGCGAAAAACGATCGTCCGGTGTCAGATTGCCTATTATTATACCTTTCCGGAAACGGAATCGCGCCACAAACACAGCTCATCGCTTTGCCTTGAAATATGGGCTCCAGAACCGTTTTGAGCTCGTCTTAGGCCTCGAAACGGCCGTTTTAGTTTTTCCTGTGATTCCGACAGCTTATTGCTCCGCAGCCGGCCAGAAAATCCGAAAAAATAGGTGCAACACGAGGTCTTCCCAGGTGGTCACCCATCCTAGTACTACTCTCGCCCAAGCACGCTTCACTGCGAAGTTCTGATGGGATCCGGTGCATTAGTGCTGGTATGATCGCACCTGTAAAGTCATGCGTCGTAATTGAATATATGCGTTGCACTACAGAAAATACATACAAAAAAAGCCCCCGACTAATCGAAATCAATTCGAATCAAGGAAGAAACGACTTTGCGGACAAACGCAGCATGTCCGGTGTCAGATTGCCTATTATTATACCATTCCGGAAAGGGAATCAGGGAATCGCGCCACAAACACAGCTCGTCGCTTTGCCATGAAATATGGGCTCCAGAACCGTTTTGAGCTCGTCTTGGGCCTCGAGAACTCGTTCTTTTGTGATTCCGACAGCTTATTGCTCCGCAGTCCGGCCAGAAAATCCGAAAAAAGAGGTGCAACACGAGGGCTTCCCAGGAGGTCACCCATCCTAGTACTACTCTCGCCCAAGCAAGCTTAACTCCGGAGTTCTGATGGGATCCGGTGCATTAGTGCTGGTATGATCGCACCTGTAAACTCAAGCGTCGTAATTGAATATATGCGTTGCACTACAGAAAATACATACAAATAAAAGCCCCCGACTAATCGAAATCAATTCGAATCAAGGAAGAAACGACTTTGCGGACAAACGCTGCAGGAAATGCGAAAAACGATCGTCCGGTGTCAGATTGCCTATTATTATACCTTTCCGGAAAGGCAATCGCGCCACAAACACAGCTCATCGCTTTGCCATGAAATATGGGCTCCAGAACCGTTTTGAGCTCGTCTTAGGCCTCGAAACGGCCGTTTTAGTTTTTCCTGTGATTCCGACAGCTTATTGCTCCGCAGCCGGCCAGAAAATCTGAAAAAATAGGTGCAACACGAGGACTTCCCAGGTGGTCACCCATCCTAGTACTACTCTCGCCCAAGCACGCTTCACTGCGAAGTTCTGATGGGATCCGGTGCATTAGTGCTGGTATGATTGCACCTGTAAAGTCATGCGTCGTAATTGAATATATGCGTTGCACTACAGAAAATACATACAAAAAAAAGCCCCCGACTAATCGAAATCAATTCGAATCAAGGAAGAAACGACTTTGCGGACAAACGCAGCAGGTCCGGTGTCAGATTGCCTATTATTATACCTTTCCGGAAAGGGAATCAGGGAATCGCGCCACAAACACAGCTCGTCGTTTTGCCATGAAATATGGGCTCCAGAACCGTTTTGAGCTCGTCTTAGGCCTCGAGAACTCGTTCTTTTGTGATTCCGACAGCTTATTGCTCCGCAGTCCGGCCAGAAAATCCGAAAAAAGAGGTGCAACACGAGGACTTCCCAGGAGGTCAACCATCCTAGTACTACTCTCGCCAAAGCACGCTTAACTGCGGAGTTCTGATGGGATCCGGTGCATTAGTGCTGGTATGATCGCACCTGTAAACTCATGCGTCGTAATTGAATATATGCGTTGCACTACAGAAAATACATACAAAAAAAAGCCCCCGACTAATCGAAATCAATTCGAATCAAGGAAGAAACGACTTTGCGGACAAACGCTGCAGGAAATGCGAAAAACGATCGTCCGGTGTCAGATTGCCTATTATTAAACCTTTCCGGAAAGGGAATCGCGCCACAAACACAGCTCATGGCTTTGCCATGAAATATGGGCTCCAGAACCGTTTTGAGCTCGTCTTGGGCCTCGAAACGGCCGTTTTAGTTTTTCCTGTGATTCCGACAGCTTACTGCTCCGCAGTCCGGCCAGAAAATCCGAAAAAAGAGGTGCAACACAAGGACTTCGCAGGAGGTCACCCATCCTAGTACTACTCTCGCCCAAGCACGCTTCACTGCGAAGTTCTGATGGGATCTGGTGCATTAGTGCTGGTATGATCGCACCTGTAAACTCATGCGTCGTAACTGAATATATGTGTTGCACTACAGAAAATACATACAAAACAAAGCCCCCGACTAATCGAAATCAATTCGAATCAAGGAAGAAACGACTTTGCGGACAAACGCAGCAGGAAATGCGAAAAACGATCGTCCGGTGTCAGATTGCCTATTATTATACCTTTCCGGAAAGGGAATCGCGCCACAAACACAGCTCATCGCTTTGCCATGAAATATGGGCTCCAGAACCGTTTTGAGCTCGTCTTGGGCCTCATAACGGCCGTTTTAGTTTTTCCTGTGATTCCGACAGCTTATTGCTCCGCAGTCCGGCCAGAAAATCCGAAAAAAGAGGTGCAACACGAGGACTTCCAAGGAGGTCACCCATCCTAGTACTACTCTCGCCCAAGCACGCTTCACTGCGAAGTTCTGATGGGATCCGGTGCATTAGTGCTGGTATGATCGCACCTGTCAACTGATGCGTCGTAATTGAATATATGCGTTGCACTACAGAAAATACATACAAAAAAAAGCCCCCGACTAATCGAAATCTATTCGAATCAAGGAAGAAACGACTTTGCGGACAAACGCTGCAGGAAATGCGAAAAACGATCGTCCGGTGTCAGATTGCCTATTATTATACCTTTCCGGAAAGGGAATCAGGGAATCGCGCCACAAACACAGCTCGTCGTTTTGCCATGAAATATGGGCTCCAGAACCGTTTTGAGCTCGTCTTAGGCCTCGAGAACTCGTTCTTTTGTGATTCCGACAGCTTATTGCTCCGCAGTCCGGCCAGAAAATCCGAAAAAAGAGGTGCAACACGAGGACTTCCCAGGAGGTCACCCATCCTAGTACTACTCTCGCCAAAGCACGCTTCACTGCGGAGTTCTGATGGGATCCGGTGCATTAGTGCTGGTATGATCGCACCTGTAAACTCATGCGTCGTAATTGAATATATGCGTTGCACTACAAAAAATACATACAAAAAAAAGCCCCCGACTAATCGAAATCAATTCGAATCAAGGAAGAAACGACTTTGCGGACAAACGCTGCAGGAAATGCGAAAAACGATCGTCCGGTGTCAGATTGCCTATTATTAAACCTTTCCGGAAAGGGAATCGCGCCACAAACACAGCTCATGGCTTTGCCATGAAATATGGGCTCCAGAACCGTTTTGAGCTCTTCTTGGGCCTCGAAACGGCCGTTTTAGTTTTTCCTGTGATTCCGACAGCTTACTGCTCTGCAGTCCGGCCAGAAAATCCGAAAAAAGAGGTGCAACACGAGGACTTCCCAGGAGGTCACCCATCCTAGTACTACTCTCGCCCAAGCACGCTTCACTGCGAATTTCTGATGGGATCCGGTGCATTAGTGCTGGTATGATCGCACCTGTAAACTCATGCGTCGTAATTGAATATATGTGTTGCACTACAGAAAATACATACAAAACAAAGCCCCCGACTAATCGAAATCAATTCGAATCAAGGAAGAAACGACTTTGCGGACAAATGCTGCAGGAAATGCGAAAAACGATCGTCCGGTGTCAGATTGCCTATTATTATACCTTTCCGAAAAGGGAATCGCGCCACAAACACAGCTCATGGCTATGCCATGAAATATGGGCTCCAGAACCGTTTTGAGCTCGTCTTGGGCCTCGAAACGGCCGTTTTAGTTTTTCCTGTGATTCCGACAGCTTATAGCTCCGCAGTCCGGCCAGAAAAACCGAAAAAAGAGGTGCAACACGAGGACTTCCCAGGAGGTCACCCATCCTAGTACTACTCTCGCCCAAGCACGCTTCACTGCGAAGTTCTGATGGGATCCGGTGCATTAGTGCTGGTATGATCGCACCTGTCAACTGATGCGTCGTAATTGAATATATGCGTTGCACTACAGAAAATACATACAAAAAAAAGCCCCCGACTAATCGAAATCAATTCGAATCAAGGAAGAAACGACTTTGCGGACAAACGCTGCAGGAAATGCGAAAAACGATCGTCCGGTGTCAGATTGCCTATTATTATACCTTTCCGAAAAGGGAATCGCGCCACAAACACAGCTCATGGCTTTGCCATGAAATATGGGCTCCAGAACCGTTTTGAGCTCGTCTTGGGCCTCGAAACGGCCGTTTTAGTTTTTCATGTGATTCCGACAGCTTACTGCTCCGCAGTCCGGCCAGAAAATCCGAAAAAAGAGGTGCAACACGAGGACTTCCCAGGAGGTCACCCATCCTAGTACTACTCTCGCCCAAGCACGCTTCACTGCGAAGTTCTGATGGGATCCGGTGCATTAGTGCTGGTATGATCGCACCTGTAAACTCATGCGTCGTAATTGAATATATGCGTTGCACTACAGAAAATACATACAAAACAAAGCCCCCGACTAATCGAAATCAATTCGAATCAAGGAAGAAACGACTTTGCGGACAAACGCAGCAGGAAATGCGAAAAACGATCGTCCGGTGTCAGATTGCCTATTATTATACCTTTCCGGAAAGGGATTCGCGCCACAAACACAGCTCATCGCTTTGCCATGAAATATGGGCTCCAGAACCGTTTTGAGCTCGTCTTGGGCCTCGAAACGGCCGTTTTAGTTTTTCCTGTGATTCCGACAGCTTATTGCTCCGCAGTCCGGCCAGAAAATCCGAAAAAAGAGGTGCAACACGAGGACTTCCCAAGAGGTCACCCATCCTAGTACTACTCTCACCCAAGCACACTTCACTGCGATGTTCTGATGGGATCCGGTGCATTAGTGCTGGTATGATCGCACCTGTAAACTCATGCGTCGTAATTGAATATATGCGTTGCACTACAGAAAATACATACAAAAAAAAGCCCCCGACTAATCGAGATCAATTCGAATCAAGGAAGAAACGACTTTGCGGACAAACGCTGCAGGAAATGCGAAAAACGATCGTCCGGTGTCAGATTGCCTATTATTATACCTTTCCGGAAAGGGAATCGCGCCACAAACACAGCTCATGGCTTTTGCCAGGAAATATAGGCTCCAGAACCGTTTTGAGCTCGTCTTGGGCCTCGAAACGGTCGTTTTAGTTTTTCCTGTGATTCCGACAGCTTATTGCTCCGCAGTCCGGCCAGAAAATCCGAAAAAAGAGGTCCAACACGAGGACTTCCTAGGAGGTCACCCATCCTAGTACTACTCTCGCCCAAGCACGCTTAACTGCGGAGTTCCAATGGGATCCGGTGCATTAGTGCTGGTATGATCGCACCTGTAAACTCATGCGTCGTAATTGAATATATGCGTTGCACTACAGAAAATACATACAAAAAAAAGCCCCCGACTAATCGAAATCAATTCGAATCAAGGAAGAAACGACTTTGCGGACAAACGCAGCAGGAAATGCGAAAAACGATCGTCCGGTGTCAGATTGCCTATTATTATACCTTTCCAGAAAGGGAATCGCGCCACAAACACAGCTCATGGCGTTGCCATAAAATATGGGCTCCAGAACCGTTTTGAGCTCGTCTTGGGCCTCGTAACGGCCGTTTTAGTTTTTCCTTTAATTTCGGGCTTTTTATGTTTTGCCTATTTTCTCTTCTCTGGTGGACACGAGAACTCGTTCTTTTGTGATTCCGACACCTTATTGCTCCGCAGTCCGGCCAGAAAATCCGAAAAAAGAGGTGCAACACGAGGACTTCCCAGGAGGTCACCCATCCTAGTACTACTCTCGCCCAAGCACGCTTCACTGCGAAGTTCTGATGGGATCCGGTGCATTAGTGCTGGTATGATCGCACCTGTAAACTCAGGCGTCGTAATTGAATATATGCGTTGCACTACAGAAAATACATACAAAAAAAAGCCCCCGACTAATCGAAATCAATTCGAATCAAGGAAGAAACGACTTTGCGGACAAACGTTGCAGGAAATGCGAAAAACGATCGTCCGGTGTCAGATTGCCTATTATTATACCTTTCCGAAAAGGGAATCGCGCCACAAACACAGCTCATCGCTTTGCCATGAAATATAGGCTCCAGAACCGTTTTGAGCTCGTCTTGGGCCTCGAAACGGCCGTTTTAGTTTTTCCTTTAATTTCGGGCTTTTTATGTTTTGCCTATTTTCTCTTCTCTGGTGGACTCCAGAACTCGTTCTTTTGTGATTCCGACAGCTTATTGCTCCGCAGTCCCGCCAGAAAATCCGAAAAAAGAGGTGCAACACGAGGACTTCCCAGGAGGTCACCCTTTCTAGTACTACTCTCGCCCAAGCACGCTTAACTGCGGAGTTCTGATGGGATCCGGTGCATTAGTGCTGGTATGATCGCACCTGTAAACTCATGCGTCGTAATTGAATATATGCGTTGCACTACAGAAAATACATAAAAAAAAGCCCCCGACTAATCGAAATCAATTCGAATCAAGGAAGAAACGACTTTGCGGACAAACGCAGCAGGTCCAGTGTCAGATTGCCTATTATTATACCTTTCCGGAAAGGGAATCAGGGAATCGCGCCACAAACACAGCTCGTCGCTTTGCCATGAAACATGGGCTCCAGAACCGTTTTGAGCTCGTCTTGGGCCTCGAGAACTCGTTCTTTTGTGATTCCGACAGCTTATTGCTCCGCAGTCCGGCCAGAAAATCCGAAAAAAGAAGTGCAACACGAGGACTTCCCAGGAAGTCACCCATTCTAGTACTACTCTCGCTCAAGCACGCTTAACTGCGGAGTTCTGATGGGATCCGGTGCATTAGTGCTGGTATGATCGCAGCTGTAAACTCATGCGTCGTAATTGAATATATGCGTTGCACTACAGAAAATACATACAAAAAAAAGCCCCCGACTAATCGAAATCAATTCGAATCAAGGAAGAAACGACTTTGCGGACAAACGCTGCAGGAAATGCGAAAAACGATCGTCCGGTGTCAGATTGCCTATTATTATACCTTTCCGGAAAGGGAACCGCGCCACAAACAAAGCTCATGGCTTTGCCATGAAATATGGGCTCCAGAACCGTTTTGAGCTCGTCTTAGGCCTCGAAACGGCCGTTTTAGTTTTTCCTGTGATTTCGACAGCTTATTGCTCCGCAGCCGGCCAGAAAATCCGAAAAAATAGGTGCAACACGAGGACTTCCCAGGAGGTCACCCATCCTAGTACTACTCTCGCCCAAGCACGCTTCACTGCGAAGTTCTGATGGGATCCGGTGCATTAGTGCTGGTATGATCGCACCTGTAAACTCATGCGTCGTAATTGAATATATGCGTTGCACTACAGAAAATACATACAAAAAAAAGCCCCCGACTAATCGAAATCAATTCGAATCAAGGAAGAAACGACTTCGCGGACAAACGCAGCAGGTCCGGTGTCAGATTGCCTATTATTATACCTTTCCGGAAAGGGAATCAGGGAATCGCGCCACAAACACAGCTCGTCGCTTTGCCATGAAATATGGGCTCCAGAACCGTTTTGAGCTCGTCTTGGGCCTCGAGAACTCATTCTTTTGTGATTCCGACAGCTTATTGCTCCGCAGTCCGGCCAGAAAATCCGAAAAAAGAGGTGCAACACGAGGACTTCATAGGAGGTCACCCATCCTAGTACTACTCTCGCCCAAGCACGCTTAGCTGCGGAGTTCTGATGGGATCCGGTGCATTAGTGCTGGTATGATCTCACCTGTAAACTCATGCGTCGTAATTGAATATATGCGTTGCACTACAGAAAATACATACAAAAAAAAAGCCCCCGATTAATCGAAATCAATTCGAATCAAGGAAGAAACGACTTTGCGGACAAACGCAGCAGGTCCGGTGTCAGATTGCCTATTATTATACCTTTCCGGAAAGGGAATCAGGGAATCGCGCCACAAACACAGCTCGTCGCTTTGCCATGAAATATGGGCTCCAGAACCGTTTTGAGCTCGTCTTGGGCCTCGAGAACTCGTTCTTTTGTGATTCCGACAGCTTATTGCTCCGCAGTCCGGCCAGAAAATCCGAAAAAAGAAGTGCAACACGAGGACTTCCCAGGAGGTCACCATCCTAGTACTACTCTCGCCCATGCACGCTTAACTACGGAGTTCTGATGGGATCCAGTGCATTAGTGCTGGTATGATCGCACCTATAAACTCATGCGTCGTAATTGAATATATGCGTTGCACTACAGAAAATACATACAAAAAAAAGCCCCCGACTAATCGAAATCAATTCGAATCAAGGAAGAAACGACTTTGCGGACAAACACTGCAGGAAATGATGAAATATAGGCTCCAGAACTCGTTCTTTTGTGATTCCGACAGCTTATTGCTCCGCAGTCCGGCCAGAAAATCCGAAAAAAGAGGTGCAACACGAGGACTTCCCAGGAGATCACCCATCCTAGTACTACTCTCGCCCAAGCACGCTTAACTGCGGAGTTCTAATGGGATCCAGTGCATTAGTGCTGGTATGATCGCACCTGTAAACTCATGCGTCGTAATTGAATATATGCGTTGCACTACAGAAAATACATACAAAAAAAAGCCCCCGACCAATCGAAATCAATTCGAATCAAGGAAGAAACGACTTTGCGGACAAACGCTGCAGGAAATGCGAAAAACGATCGTCCGGTGTCAGATTGCCTATTATTATAAAGCTTATTGCTCCGCAGTCCGGCAAGAAAATCCGATAAAAGAGGTGCAACACGAGGACTTCCCAGGAGGTCACCCATCCTAGTACTACTATCGCCCAAGCACGCTTCACTGCAGAGTTCTGATGGGATCCGGTGCATTAGTGCTGGTATGATCACACTTGTAAACTCATGCGTCGTAATTGAATATATGCGTTGCACTACAGAAAATACATACAAAAAAAAGCCCCCGACTAATCGAAATCAATTCGAATCAAGGAAGAAACGACTTTGCGGACAAACGCTGCAGGAAATGCGAAAAACGATCGTCCGGTGTCAGATTGCCTATTATTATAAAGCTTATTGCTCCGCAGTCCGGCCAGAAAATCCGAAAAAAGAGGTGCAACACGAGGACTTCCCAGGAGGTCACCCATCCTAGTACTACTCTCGCCCAAGCACGCTTGACTGCGGAGTTCTGATGGGATCCGGTGCATTAGTGCTGGTATGATCGCACCTGTAAACTCATGCGTCGTAATTGAATATATGCGTTGCACTACAGAAAATACATACAAAAAAAAGCCCCCGACTAATCGAAATCAATTCGAATCAAGGAAGAAACGACTTTGCGGACAAACGCTGCAGGAAATGCAAATATAGGCTCCAGAACCGTTTTGAGCTCGTCTTGGGCCTCGAAACGGCCGTTTTAGTTTTTCCTTTAATTTCGGGCTTTTTATGTTTTGCCTATTTTCTCTTCTCTGGTGGACTCCAGAACTCGTTCTTTTGTGATTCCGACAGCTTATTGCTCCGCAGTCCGGCCAGAAAATCCGAAAAAAGAGGTGCAACACGAGGACTTCCAAGGAGGTCACCCATCCTAGTACTACTCTCGCCCATGCACGCTTAACTGCGAAGTTCTGATGGGATCCGGTGCATTAGTGCTGGTATGATCGCACCTGTAAACTCATGCGTCGTAATTGAATATATGTGTTGCACTACAGAAAATACATACAAAAAAAAGCCCCCGACTAATCGAAATCAATTCGAATCAAGGAAGAAACGACTTTGCGGACAAACGCTGCAGGAAATGCGAAAAACGATCGTCCGGTGTCAGATTGCCTATTATTATACCTTTCCGAAAAGGGAATCGCGCCACAAACACAGCTCATCGCTTTGCCAT
>JBBPBO010000003.1:7169384-7192657 GCA_037974295.1 Cicer cuneatum | reverse complement strand
ATGGGATCCGGTGCATTAGTGCTGGTATGATCGCACCTGTAAACTCATGCGTCGTAATTGAATATATGCGTTGCACTACAGAAAATACATACAAAAAAAAGCCCCCGACTAATCGAAATCAATTCGAATCAAGGAAGAAACGACTTTGCGGACAAACGCAGCAGGTCCGGTGTCAGATTGCGTATTATTATACCTTTCCGGAAAGGGAATCAGGGAATCGCGCCACAAACACAGCTCGTCGCTTTGCCATGAAATATGGGCTCCAGAACCGTTTTGAGCTCGTCTTGGGCCTCGAGAACTCGTTCTTTTGTGATTCCGACAGCTAATTGCTCCGCAGTCCGGCCAGAAAATCCGAAAAAAGAGGTGCAACACGAGGACTTCCCAGGAGGTCTCCCATCCTAGTACTACTCTCGCCCAAGTACGCTTAACTGCGGAGTTCTTATGGGATCCGGTGCATTAGTGCTGGTATGATCGCACCTGTAAACTCATGCGTCGTAATTGAATATATGCGTTGCACTACAGAAAATACATACAAAAAAAAGCCTCCGACTAATCGAAATCAATTCGAATCAAGGAAGAAACGACATTGCGGACAAACGCTGCAGGAAATGCGAAAAACGATCGTCCGGTGTCAGATTGCCTATTATTATACCTTTCCAGGAAATGGAATCGTGCCACAAACACAGCTCATTGCTTTGCCATGAAATATAGGCTCCAGAACCGTTTTGAGCTCGTCTTGGGCCTCGAAACGGCCGTTTTAGTTTTTTCTTTAATTTCGGGCTTTTTATGTTTTGCCTATTTTCTCTTCTCTGGTGGACTCCAGAACTCGTTCTTTTGTGATTCCGACAGCTTATTGCTCCGCAGTCCGGCCAGATAATCCGAAAAAAGAGGTGCAACACGAGGACTTCCCAGGAGGTCACCCATCCTAGTACTACTCTCGTCCAAGCACGCTTAACTGCGGAGTTCTGATGGGATCCGGTTGATTAGTGCTGGTATGATCGCACCTATAAACTTATGCGTCGTAATTGAATATATGCGTTGCACTACAGAAAATACATACAAAAAAAGCCCCCGACTAATCGAAATCAATTCGAATCAAGGAAGAAACGACTTTGCGGACAAACGCAGCAGGTCCGGTGTCAGATTGCCTATTATTATACCTTTCCGGAAAGGGAATCGCGCCACAAACACAGCTCATCGCTTTGCCATGAAATATAGGCTCCAGAACCGTTTTGAGCTCGTCTTGGGCCTCGAAAAGGCCGTTTTAGTTTTTCCTTCTATTTCGGGCGTTTTAGTTTTTCCTTTAATTTCGGGCTTTTTATGTTTTGCCTATTTTCTCTTCTCTGGTGGACTCCAGAACTCATTCTTTTGTGATTCCGATAGCTTATTGCTCCGCAGTCCGGCCAGATAATCCGAAAAAAGAGGTGCAACACGAGGACTTCCCAGGAGGTCACCCATCCTAGTACTACTCTCGCCCAAGCACGCTTAACTGCGGAGTTCTGATGGGATCCGGTGCATTAGTGCTGGTATGATCGCACCTGTAAACTTATGCGTCGTAATTGAATATATGCGTTGCACTACAGAAAATACATACAAAAAAAAGCCCCCGACTAATCGAAATCAATTCGAATCAAGGAAGAAACGACTTTGCGGACAAACGCAGCAGGTCCGGTGTCAGATTGCCTATTATTATACCTTTCCGGAAAGGGAATCGCGCCACAAACACAGCTCATTGCTTTGCCATGAAATATAGGCTCCAGAACCGTTTTGAGCTCGTCTTGGGCCTCGAAACGGCCGTTTTAGTTTTTCCTTTAATTTCGGGCTTTTTATGTTTTTCCTATTTTCTCTTCTCTGGTGGACTCCAGAACTCGTTCTTTTGTGATTCCGACAGCTTATTGCTCCGCAGTCCGGCCAGAAAATCCGAAAAAAGAGGTGCAACACGAGGACTTCCCAGGAGGTCACCCATCCTAGTACTACTATCGCCCAAGCACGCTTAACTGCGAAGTTCTGATGGGATCCGGTGCATTAGTGCTGGTATGATCGCACCTGTAAACTCATGCGTCGTAATTGAATATATGTGTTGCACTACAGAAAATACATACAAAAAAAAGCCCCCGACTAATCGAAATCAATTCGAATCAAGGAAGAAACGACTTTGCGGACAAACGCTGCAGGAAATGCGAAAAACGATCGTCCGGTGTCAGATTGCCTATTATTATACCTTTCCGAAAAGGGAATCGCGCCACAAACACAGCTCATCGCTTTGCCATCAAATATAGGCTCCAGAACCGTTTTGAGCTCGTCTTGGGCCTCGAAACGGCCGTTTTAATTTTTTCCTTTAATTTCGGGCTTTTTATGTTTTGCCTATTTTCTCTTCTCTGGTGGACTCCAGAACTCGTTCTTTTGTGATTCCGACAGCTTATTGCTCCGCAGTCCGGCCAGAAAATCCGAAAAAAGAGGTGCAACACGAGGACTTCCCAGGAGGTCACCCATCCTAGTACTACTCTCGCCAAAGCACGCTTCACTGCGGAGTTCTGATGGGATCCGGTGCATTAGTGCTGGTATGATCGCACCTGTAAACTCATGCGTCGTAATTGAATATATGCGTTGCACTACAGAAAATACATACAAAAAAAAGCCCCCGACTAATCGAAATCAATTCGAATCAAGGAAGAAACGACTTTGCGGACAAACGCAGCAGGTCCGGTGTCAGATTGCCTATTATTATACCTTTCCGGAAAGGGAATCAGGGAATCGCGCCACAAACACAGCTCGTCGCTTTGCCATGAAATATGGGCTCCAGAACCGTTTTGAGCTCGTCTTGGGCCTCGAGAACTCGTTCTTTTGTGATTCCGACAGCTTATTGCTCCGCAGTCCGGCCAGAAAATCCGAAAAAAGAGGTGCAACACGAGGACTTCCCAGGAGGTCACCCATCCTAGTACTACTCTCGCCCAAGCACGCTTAACTGCGGAGTTCTGATGGGATCCGGTGCATTAGTGCTGGTATGATCGCACCTGTAAACTCATGCGTCGTAATTGAATATATGCGTTGCACTACAGAAAATACATACAAAAAAAAGCCCCCGACTAATCGAAATCAATTCGAATCAAGGAAGAAACGACTTTGCGGACAAACGCTGCAGGAAATGCAAATATAGGCTTCAGAACCGTTTTGAGCTCGTCTTGGGCCTCGAAACGGCCGCTTTAGTTTTTCCTTTAATTTCGGGCTTTTTATGTTTTGCCTATTTTCTCTTCTCTGGTGGACTCGAGAACTCGTTCTTTTGTGATTCCGACAGCTTATTGCTCCGCAGTCCGGCCAGAAAATCCGAAAAAAGAGGTGCAACACGAGGACTTCCCAGGAGGTCACCCATCCTAGTACTACTATCGCCCAAGCACGCTTAACTGCGAAGTTCTGATGGGATCCGGTGCATTAGTGCTGGTATGATCGCACCTGTAAACTCATGCGTCGTAATTGAATATATGTGTTGCACTACAGAAAATACATACAAAAAAAAGCCCCCGACTAATCGAAATCAATTCGAATCAAGGAAGAAACGACTTTGCGGACAAACGCTGCAGGAAATGCGAAAAACGATCGTCCGGTGTCAGATTGCCTATTATTATACCTTTCCGAAAAGGGAATCGCGCCACAAACACAGCTCATCGCTTTGCCATGAAATATAGGCTGCAGAACCGTTTTGAGCTCGTCTTGGGCCTCGAAACGGCCGTTTTAGTTTTTCCTTTAATTTCGGGCTTTTTATGTTTTGCCTATTTTCTCTTCTCTGGTGGACTCCAGAACTCGTTCTTTTGTGATTCCGACAGCTTATTGCTCCGCAGTCCGGCCAGAAAATCCGAAAAAAGAGGTGCAACACGAGGACTTCCCAGGAGGTCACCCATCATAGTACTACTCTCGCCCAAGCACGCTTCACTGCGGAGTTCTGATGGGATCCGGTGCATTAGTGCTGGTATGATCGCACCTGTAAACCCATGCGTCGTAATTGAATATATGCGTTGCACTACAGAAAATACATACAAAAAAAAGCCCCCGACTAATCGAAATCAATTCGAATCAAGGAAGAAACGACTTTGCGGACAAACGCTGCAGGAAATGCGAAAAACGATCGTCCGGTGTCGGATTGCCTATTATTATACCTTTCCGAAAAGGGAATCGCGCCACAAACACAGCTCATCGCTTTGCCATGAAATATAGGCTCCAGAACCGTTTTGAGCTCGTCTTGGGCCTCGAAACGGCCGTTTTAGTTTTTCCTTTAATTTCGGGCTTTTTATGTTTTGCCTATTTTCTCTTCTCTGGTGGACTCCAGAACTCGTTCTTTTGTGATTCCGACAGCTTATTGCTCCGCAGTCCGGCCAGAAAATCCGAAAAAAGAGGTGCAACACGAGGACTTCCCAAGAGGTCACCCATCCTAGTACTACTCTCGCCCAAGCACGCTTAACTGCGGAGTTCTGATGGGATCCGGTGCATTAGTGCTGGTATGATCGCACCTGTAAACCCATGCGTCGTAATTGAATATATGCGTTGCGCTACAGAAAATACATACAGAAAAAAGCCCCCGACTAATCGAAATCAAGGAAGAAACGACTTTGCGGACAAACGCTGCAGGAAATGCGAAAAACGATCGTCCGGTGTCAGATTGCCTATTATTATACCTTTCCGGAAAGGGAATCGCGCCACAAACACAGCTCATTGCTTTGCCATGAAATATAGGCTCCAGAACCGTTTTGAGCTCGTCTTGGGCCTCGAAACGGCCGTTTTAGTGTTTCCTTTAATTTCGGGCTTTTGCTCCGCAGTCCGGCCAGAAAATCCGAAAAAAGAGGTGCAACACGAGGACTTCCCAGGAGGTCACCCATCCTAGTACTACTCTCGCCCAAGCACGCTTAACTGCGGAGTTCTGATGGGATCCGGTGCATTAGTGCTGGTATGATCGCACCTGTAAACCCATGCGTCGTAATTGAATATATGCGTTGCGCTACAGAAAATACATACAGAAAAAAGCCCCCGACTAATCGAAATCAAGGAAGAAACGACTTTGCGGACAAACGCTGCAGGAAATGCGAAAAACGATCGTCCGGTGTCAGATTGCCTATTATTATACCTTTCCGGAAAGGGAATCGCGCCACAAACACAGCTCATTGCTTTGCCATGAAATATAGGCTCCAGAACCGTTTTGAGCTCGTCTTGGGCCTCGAAACGGCCGTTTTAGTTTTTCCTTTAATTTCGGGCTTTTGCTCCGCAGTCCGGCCAGAAAATCCGAAAAAAGAGGTGCAACACGAGGACTTCCCAGGAGGTCACCCATCCTAGTACTACTCACGCCCAAGCACGCTTAACTGCGGAGTTCTGATGGGATCCGGTGCATTAGTGCTGGTATGATCGCACCTGTAAACCCATGCGTCGTAATTGAATATATGCGTTGCGCTACAGAAAATACATACAGAAAAAAGCCCCCGACTAATCGAAATCAAGGAAGAAACGACTTTGCGGACAAACGCTGCAGGAAATGCGAAAAACGATCGTCCGGTGTCAGATTGCCTATTATTATACCTTTCCGGAAAGGGAATCGCGCCACAAACACAGCTCATTGCTTTGCCATGAAATATAGGCTCCAGAACCGTTTTGAGCTCGTCTTGGGCCTCGAAACGGCCGTTTTAGTTTTTCCTTTAATTTCGGGCTTTTTATGTTTTGCCTATTTTCTCTTCTCTGGTGGACTCCAGAACTCGTTCTTTTGTGATTCCGACAGCTTATTGCTCCGCAGTCCGGCCAGAAAATCCGAAAAAAGAGGTGCAACACGAGGACTTCCCAGGAGGTCACCCATCCTAGTACTACTCTCGCCCAAGCACGCTTAACTGCGGAGTTCTGATGGGATCCGGTGCATTAGTGCTGGTATGATCGCACCTGTAAACCCGTGCGTCGTAATTGAATATATGCGTTGCGCTACAGAAAATACATACAGAAAAAAGCCCCCGACTAATCGAAATCAAGGAAGAAACGACTTTGCGGACAAACGCTGCAGGAAATGCGAAAAACGATCGTCCGGTGTCAGATTGCCTATTATTATACCTTTCCGGAAAGGGAATCGCGCCACAAACACAGCTCATTGCTTTGCCATGAAATATAGGCTCCAGAACCGTTTTGAGCTCGTCTTGGGCCTCGAAACGGCCGTTTTAGTTTTCCCTTTAATTTCGGGCTTTTGCTCCGCAGTCCGGCCAGAAAATCCGAAAAAAGAGGTGCAACACGAGGACTTCCCAGGAGGTCACCCATCCTAGTACTACTCTCGCCCAAGCACGCTTAACTGCGGAGTTCTGATGGGATCCGGTGCATTAGTGCTGGTATGATCGCACCTGTAAACCCATGCGTCGTAATTGAATATATGCGTTGCGCTACAGAAAATACATACAGAAAAAAGCCCCCGACTAATCGAAATCAAGGAAGAAACGACTTTGCGGACAAACGCTGCAGGAAATGCGAAAAACGATCGTCCGGTGTCAGATTGCCTATTATTATACCTTTCCGGAAAGGGAATCGCGCCACAAACACAGCTCATTGCTTTGCCATGAAATATAGGCTCCAGAACCGTTTTGAGCTCGTCTTGGGTCTCGAAACGGCCGTTTTAGTTTTTCCTTTAATTTCGGGCTTTTTATGTTTTGCCTATTTTCTCTTCTCTGGTGGACTCCAGAACTCGTTCTTTTGTGATTCCGACAGCTTATTGCTCCGCAGTCCGGCCAGAAAATCCGAAAAAAGAGGTGCAACACGAGGACTTCCCAGGAGGTCACCCATCCTAGTACTACTCTCGCCCAAGCACGCTTAACTGCGGAGTTTTGATGGGATCCGGTGCATTAGTGCTGGTATGATCGCACCTGTAAACCCATGCGTCGTAATTGAATATATGCGTTGCGCTACAGAAAATACATACAAAAAAAAGCCCCCGACTAATCGAAATCAAGGAAGAAACGACTTTGCGGACAAACGCTGCAGGAAATGCGAAAAACGATCGTGCTCATCGCTTTGCCATGAAATATAGGCTCCAGAGCTCGTCTTGGGCCTCGAAACGGCCGTTTTAGTTTTTCCTTTAATTTCGGGCTTTTTATGTTTTGCCTATTTTCTCTTCTCTGGTGGACTCCAGAACTCGTTCTTTTGTGATTCCGACAGCTTATTGCTCCGCAGTCCGGCCAGAAAATCCGAAAAAAGAGGTGCAACACGAGGACTTCCCAGGAGGTAACCCATCCTAGTACTACTCTCGCCCAAGCACGCTTAACTGCGGAGTTCTGATGGGATCCGGTGCATTAGTGCTGGTATGATCGCACCTGTAAACCCATGCGTCGTAATTGAATATATGCGTTGCGCTACAGAAAATACATACAAAAAAAAGCCCCCGACTAATCGAAATCAAGGAAGAAACGACTTTGCGGACAAACGCTGCAGGAAATGCGAAAAACGATCGTCCGGTGTCAGATTGCCTATTATTATACCTTTCCGGAAAGGGAATCGCGCCACAAACAAAGCTCATCGCTTTGCCATGAAATATAGGCTCCAGAACCGTTTTAAGCTCGTCTTGGGCCTCGAAACGGCCGTTTTAGTTTTTCCTTTAATTTCGGGCTTTTTATGTTTTGCCTATTTTCTCTTCTCTGGTGGACTCCAGAACTCGTTCTTTTGTGATTCCGACAGCTTATTGCTCCGCAGTCCGGCCAGAAAATCCGAAAAAAGAGGTGCAACACGAGGACTTCCCAGGAGGTCACCCATCCTAGTACTACTCTCGCCCAAGCACGCTTTACTGCGGAGTTCTGATGGGATCCGGTGCATTAGTGCTGGTATGATCGCACCTGTAAACCCATGCATCGTAATTGAATATATGCGTTGCGCTACAGAAAATACATACAGAAAAAAGCCCCCGACTAATCGAAATCAATTCGAATCAAGGAAGAAACGACTTTGCGGACAAACGCTGCAGGAAATGCGAAAAACGATCGTCCAGTGTCAGATTGCCTATTATTATACCTTTCCGGAAAGGGAATCGCGCCACAAACACAGCTCATCGCTTTGCCATGAAATATAGGCTCCAGAACCGTTTTGAGCTCGTCTAGGGCCTCGAAACGGCCGTTTTAGTTTTTCCTTTAATTTCGGGCTTTTTATGTTTTGCCTATTTTCTCTTCTCTGGTGGACTCCAGAACTCGTTCTTTTGTGATTCCGACAGCTTATTGCTCCGCAGTCCGGCCAGAAAATCCGAAAAAAGAGGTGCAACACGAGGACTTCCCAGGAGGTAACCCATCCTAGTACTACTCTCGCCCAAGCACGCTTAACTGCGGAGTTCTGATGGGATCCGGTGCATTAGTGCTGGTATGATCGCACCTGTAAACCCATGCGTCGTAATTGAATATATGCGTTGCGCTACAGAAAATACATACAAAAAAAAGCCCCCGACTAATCGAAATCAAGGAAGAAACGACTTTGCGGACAAACGCTGCAGGAAATGCGAAAAACGATCGTCCGGTGTCAGATTGCCTATTATTATACCTTTCCGGAAAGGGAATCGCGCCACAAACAAAGCTCATCGCTTTGCCATGAAATATAGGCTCCAGAACCGTTTTGAGCTCGTCTTGGGCCTCGAAACGGCCGTTTTAGTTTTTCCTTTAATTTCGGGCTTTTTATGTTTTGCCTATTTTCTCTTCTCTGGTGGACTCCAGAACTCGTTCTTTTGTGATTCCGACAGCTTATTGCTCCGCAGTCCGGCCAGAAAATCCGAAAAAAGAGGTGCAACACGAGGACTTCCCAGGAGGTCACCCATCCTAGTACTACTCTCGCCCAAGCACGCTTTACTGCGGAGTTCTGATGGGATCCGGTGCATTAGTCCTGGTATGATCGCACCTGTAAACCCATGCATCGTAATTGAATATATGCGTTGCGCTACAGAAAATACATACAGAAAAAAGCCCCCGACTAATCGAAATCAATTCGAATCAAGGAAGAAACGACTTTGCGGACAAACGCTGCAGGAAATGCGAAAAACGATCGTCCGGTGTCAGATTGCCTATTATTATACCTTTCCGGAAAGGGAATCGCGCCACAAACACAGCTCATTGCTTTGCCATGAAATATAGGCTCCAGAACCGTTTTGAGCTCGTCTTGGGCCTCGAAACGGCCGTTTTAGTTTTTCCTTTAATTTCGGGCTTTTTATGTTTTGCCTATTTTCTCTTCTCTGGTGGACTCCAGAACTCGTTCTTTTGTGATTCCGACAGCTTATTGCTCCGCAGTCCGGCCAGAAAATCCGAAAAAAGAGGTGCAACACGAGGACTTCCCAGGAGGTCACCCATCCTAGTACTACTCTCGCCCAAGCACGCTTAACTGCGGAGTTCTGATGGGATCCGGTGCATTAGTGCTGGTATGATCGCACCTGTAAACCCATGCGTCGTAATTGAATATATGCGTTGCGCTACAGAAAATACATACAGAAAAAAGCCCCCGACTAATCGAAATCAAGGAAGAAACGACTTTGCGGACAAATGCTGCAGGAAATGCGAAAAACGATCGTCCGGTGTCAGATTGCCTATTATTATACCTTTCCGGAAAGGGAATCGCGCCACAAACACAGCTCATTGCTTTGCCATGAAATATAGGCTCCAGAACCGTTTTGAGCTCGTCTTGGGCCTCGAAACGGCCGTTTTAGTTTTTCCTTTAATTTCGGGCTTTTTATGTTTTGCCTATTTTCTCTTCTCTGGTGGACTCCAGAACTCGTTCTTTTGTGATTCCGACAGCTTATTGCTCCGCAGTCCGGCCAGAAAATCCGAAAAAAGAGGTGCAACACGAGGACTTCCCAGGAGGTCACCCATCCTAGTACTACTCTCGCCCAAGCACGCTTAACTGCTGAGTTCTGATGGGATCCGGTGCATTAGTGCTGGTATGATCGCACCTGTAAACCCATGCGTCGTAATTGAATATATGCGTTGCGCTACAGAAAATACATACAGAAAAAAGCCCCCGACTAATCGAAATCAATTCGAATCAAGGAAGAAACGACTTTGCGGACAAACGCTGCAGGAAATGCGAAAATTGCCTATTATTATACCTTTCCGGAAAGGGAATCGCGCCACAAACACAGCTCATTGCTTTGCCATGAAATATAGGCTCCAGAACCGTTTTGAGCTCGTCTTGGGCCTCGAAACGGCCGTTTTAGTTTTTCCTTTAATTTCGGGCTTTTTATGTTTTGCCTATTTTCTCTTCTCTGGTGGACTCCAGAACTCGTTCTTTTGTGATTCCGACAGCTTATTGCTCCGCAGTCCGGCCAGAAAATCCGAAAAAAGAGGTGCAACACGAGGACTTCCCAGGAGGTCACCCATCCTAGTACTACTCTCACCCAAGCACGCTTAACTGCGGAGTTCTGATGGGATCCGGTGCATTAGTGCTGGTATGATCGCACCTGTAAACCCATGCGTCGTAATTGAATATATGCGTTGCGCTACAGAAAATACATACAGAAAAAAGCCCCCGACTAATCGAAATCAAGGAAGAAACGACTTTGCGGACAAACGCTGCAGAAAATGCGAAAAACGATCGTCCGGTGTCAGATTGCCTATTATTATACCTTTCCGGAAAGGGAATCGCGCCACAAACACAGCTCATCGCTTTGCCATGAAATATAGGCTCCAGAACCGTTTTGAGCTCGTCTTGGGCCTCGAAACGGCCGTTTTAGTTTTTCCTTTAATTTCGGGCTTTTTATGTTTTGCCTATTTTCTCTTCTCTGGTGGACTCCAGAACTCGTTCTTTTGTGATTCCGACAGCTTATTGCTCCGCAGTCCGGCCAGAAAATCCGAAAAAAGAGGTGCAACACGAGGACTTCCCAGGAGGTCACCCATCCTAGTACTACTCTCGCCCAAGCACGCTTAACTGCGGAGTTCTGATGGGATCCGGTGCATTAGTGCTGGTATGATCGCACCTGTAAACCCATGCGTCGTAATTGAATATATGCGTTGCGCTACAGAAAATACATACAGAAAAAAGCCCCCGACTAATCGAAATCAAGGAAGAAACGACTTTGCGGACAAACGCTGCAGGAAATGCGAAAAACGATCGTCCGGTGTCAGATTGCCTATTATTATACCTTTCCGGAAAGGGAATCGCGCCACAAACACAGCTCATTGCTTTGCCATGAAATATAGGCTCCAGAACCGTTTTGAGCTCGTCTTGGGCCTCCAAACGGCCGTTTTAGTTTTTCCTTTAATTTCGGGCTTTTGCTCCGCAGTCCGGCCAGAAAATCCGAAAAAAGAGGTGCAACACGAGGACTTCCCAGGAGGTCACCCATCCTAGTACTACTCTCGCCCAAGCACGCTTAACTGCGGAGTTCTGATGGGATCCGGTGCATTAGTGCTGGTATGATCGCACCTGTAAACCCATGCGTCGTAATTGAATATATGCGTTGCGCTACAGAAAATACATACAGAAAAAAGCCCCCGACTAATCGAAATCAAGGAAGAAACGACTTTGCGGACAAACGCTGCAGGAAATGCGAAAAACGATCGTCCGGTGTCAGATTGCCTATTATTATACCTTTCCGGAAAGGGAATCGCGCCACAAACACAGCTCATCGCTTTGCCATGAAATATAGGCTCCAGAACCGTTTTGAGCTCGTCTTGGGCCTCGAAACGGCCGTTTTAGTTTTTCCTTTAATTTCGGGCTTTTTATGTTTTGCCTATTTTCTCTTCTCTGGTGGACTCCAGAACTCGTTCTTTTGTGATTCCGACAGCTTATTGCTCCGCAGTCCGGCCAGAAAATCCGAAAAAAGAGGTGCAACACGAGGACTTCCCAGGAGGTCACCCATCCTAGTACTACTCTCGCCCAAGCACGCTTGACTGCGGAGTTCTGATGGGACCCGGTGCATTAGTGCTGGTATGATCGCACCTGTAAACCCATGCGTCGTAATTGAATATATGCGTTGCGCTACAGAAAATACATACAGAAAAAAGCCCCCGACTAATCGAAATCAAGGAAGAAACGACTTTGCGGACAAACGCTGCAGGAAATGCGAAAAACGATCGTCCGGTGTCAGATTGCCTATTATTATACCTTTCCGGAAAGGGAATCGCGCCACAAACACAGCTCATCGCTTTGCCATGAAATATAGGCTCCAGAACCGTTTTGAGCTCGTCTTGGGCCTCGAAACGGCCGTTTTAGTTTTTCCTTTAATTTCGGGCTTTTTATGTTTTGCCTATTTTCTCTTCTCTGGTGGACTCCAGAACTCGTTCTTTTGTGATTCCGACAGCTTATTGCTCCGCAGTCCGGCCAGAAAATCCGAAAAAAGAGGTGCAACACGAGGACTTCCCAAGAGGTCACCCATCCTAGTACTACTCTCGCCCAAGCACGCTTAACTGCGGAGTTCTGATGGGATCCGGTGCATTAGTGCTGGTATGATCGCACCTGTAAACCCATGCGTCGTAATTGAATATATGCGTTGCGCTACAGAAAATACATACAAAAAAAAGCCCCCGACTAATCGAAATCAAGGAAGAAACGACTTTGCGGACAAACGCTGCAGGAAATGCGAAAAACGATCGTCCGGTGTAATATTGCCTATTATTATACCTTTCCGGAAAGGGAATCGCGCCACAAACACAGCTCATTGCTTTGCCATGAAATATAGGCTCCAGAACCGTTTTGAGCTCGTCTTGGGTCTCGAAACGGCCGTTTTAGTTTTTCCTTTAATTTCGGGCTTTTTATGTTTTGCCTATTTTCTCTTCTCTGGTGGACTCCAGAACTCGTTCTTTTGTGATTCCGACAGCTTATTGCTCCGCAGTCCGGCCAGAAAATCCGAAAAAAGAGGTGCAACACGAGGACTTCCCAGGAGGTCACCCATCCTAGTACTACTCTCGCCCAAGCACGCTTAACTGCGGAGTTTTGATGGGATCCGGTGCATTAGTGCTGGTATGATCGCACCTGTAAACCCATGCGTCGTAATTGAATATATGCGTTGCGCTACAGAAAATACATACAGAAAAAAGCCCCCGACTAATCGAAATCAAGGAAGAAACGACTTTGCGGACAAACGCTGCAGGAAATGCGAAAAACGATCGTCCGGTGTCAGATTGCCTATTATTATACCTTTCCGGAAAGGGAATCGCGCCACAAACACAGCTCATTGCTTTGCCATGAAATATAGGCTCCAGAACCGTTTTGAGCTCGTCTTGGGCCTCGAAACGGCCGTTTTAGTTTTTCCTTTAATTTCGGGCTTTTGCTCCGCAGTCCGGCCAGAAAATCCGAAAAAAGAGGTGCAACACGAGGACTTCCCAGGAGGTCACCCATCCTAGTACTACTCACGCCCAAGCACGCTTAACTGCGGAGTTCTGATGGGATCCGGTGCATTAGTGCTGGTATGATCGCACCTGTAAACCCATGCGTCGTAATTGAATATATGCGTTGCGCTACAGAAAATACATACAGAAAAAAGCCCCCGACTAATCGAAATCAAGGAAGAAACGACTTTGCGGACAAACGCTGCAGGAAATGCGAAAAACGATCGTCCGGTGTCAGATTGCCTATTATTATACCTTTCCGGAAAGGGAATCGCGCCACAAACACAGCTCATTGCTTTGCCATGAAATATAGGCTCCAGAACCGTTTTGAGCTCGTCTTGGGCCTCGAAACGGCCGTTTTAGTTTTTCCTTTAATTTCGGGCTTTTTATGTTTTGCCTATTTTCTCTTCTCTGGTGGACTCCAGAACTCGTTCTTTTGTGATTCCGACAGCTTATTGCTCCGCAGTCCGGCCAGAAAATCCGAAAAAAGAGGTGCAACACGAGGACTTCCCAGGAGGTCACCAATCCTAGTACTACTCTCGCCCAAGCACGCTTAACTGCGGAGTTCTGATGGGATCCGGTGCATTAGTGCTGGTATGATCGCACCTGTAAACCCATGCGTCGTAATTGAATATATGCGTTGCGCTACAGAAAATACATACAGAAAAAAGCCCCCGACTAATCGAAATCAAGGAAGAAACGACTTTGCGGACAAACGCTGCAGGAAATGCGAAAAACGATCGTCCGGTGTCAGATTGCCTATTATTATACCTTTCCGGAAAGGGAATCGCGCCACAAACACAGCTCATCGCTTTGCCATGAAATATAGGCTCCAGAACCGTTTTGAGCTCGTCTTGGGCCTCGAAACGGCCGTTTTAGTTTTTCCTTTAATTTCGGGCTTTTTATGTTTTGCCTATTTTCTCTTCTCTAGTGGACTCCAGAACTCGTTCTTTTGTGATTCCGACAGCTTATTGCTCCGCAGTCCGGCCAGAAAATCCGAAAAAAGAGGTGCAACACGAGGACTTCCCAGGAGGTCACCCATCCTAGTACTACTCTCGCCTAAGCACGCTTAACTGCGGAGTTCTGATGGGATCCGGTGCATTAGTGCTGGTATGATCGCACCTGTAAACCCATGCGTCGTAATTGAATATATGCGTTGCGCTACAGAAAATACATACAGAAAAAAGCCCCCGACTAATCGAAATCAAGGAAGAAACGACTTTGCGGACAAACGCTGCAGGAAATGCGAAAAACGATCGTCCGGTGTCAGATTGCCTATTATTATACCTTTCCGGAAAGGGAATCGCGCCACAAACACAGCTCATCGCTTTGCCATGAAATATAGGCTCCAGAACCGTTTTGAGCTCGTCTTGGGCCTCGAAACGGCCGTTTTAGTTTTTCCTTTAATTTCGGGCTTTTTATGTTTTGCCTATTTTCTCTTCTCTGGTGGACTCCAGAACTCGTTCTTTTGTGATTCCGACAGCTTATTGCTCCGCAGTCCGGCCAGAAAATCCGAAAAAAGAAGTGAAACACGAGGACTTCCCAGGAGGTCACCCATCCTAGTACTACTCTCGCCCAAGCACGCTTAACTGCGGAGTTCTGATGGGATCCGGTGCATTAGTGCTGGTATGATCGCACCTGTAAACCCATGCGTCGTAATTGAATATATGCGTTGCGCTACAGAAAATACATACAGAAAAAAGCCCCCGACTAATCGAAATCAATTCGAATCAAGGAAGAAACGACTTTGCACACAAACGCTGCAGGAAATGCGAAAAACGATCGTCCGGTGTCAGATTGCCTATTATTATACCTTTCCGGAAAGGGAATCGCGCCACAAACACAGCTCATCGCTTTGCCATGAAATATAGGCTCCAGAACCGTTTTGAGCTCGTCTTGGGCCTCGAAACGGCCGTTTTAGTTTTTCCTTTCATTTCGGGCTTTTTATGTTTTGCCTATTTTCTCTTCTCTGGTGGACTCCAGAACTCGTTCTTTTGTGATTCCGACAGCTTATTGCTCCGCAGTCCGGCCAGATAATCCGAAAAAAGAGGTGCAACACGAGGACTTCCCAGGAGGTCACCCATCCTATTACTACTCTCGCCCAAGCACGCTTAACTGCGGAGTTGTGATGGGATCCGGTGCATTAGTGCTGGTATGATCGCACCTGTAAACTCATGCGTCGTAATTGAATATATGCGTTGCACTACAGAAAATACATACAAAAAAAAGCCCCCGACTAATCGAAATCAATTCGAATCAAGGAAGAAACGACTTTGCGGATAAACGCAGCAGGTCCGGTGTCAGATTGCCTATTATTATACCTTTCCGGAAAGGGAATCAGGGAATCGCGCCACAAACACAGCTCGTCGCTTTGCCATGAAATATGGGCTCCAGAACCGTTTTGAGCTCGTCTTGGGCCTCGAGAACTCGTTCTTTTGTGATTCCGACAGCTTATTGCTCCGCAGTCCGGCCAGAAAATCCGAAAAAAGAGGTGCAACACGAGGACTTCCCAGGAGGTCACCCATCCTAGTACTACTCTCGCCCAAGTACGCTTAACTGCGGAGTTCTTATGGGATCCGGTGCATTAGTGCTGGTATGATCGCACCTGTAAACTCATGCGTCGTAATTGAATATATGCGTTGCACTACAGAAAATACATACAAAAAAAAGCCTCCGACTAATCGAAATCAATTCGAATCAAGGAAGAAACGACATTGCGGACAAACGCTGCAGGAAATGCGAAAAACGATCGTCCGGTGTCAGATTGCCTATTATTATACCTTTCCAGGAAATGGAATCGCGCCACAAACACAGCTCATTGCTTTGCCATGAAATATAGGCTCCAGAACCGTTTTGAGCTCGTCTTGGGCCTCGAAACGGCCGTTTTAGTTTTTCCTTTAATTTCGGGCTTTTTATGTTTTGCCTATTTTCTCTTCTCTGGTGGACTCCAGAACTCGTTCTTTTGTGATTCCGACAACTTATTGCTCCGCAGTCCGGCCAGATAAACCGAAAAAAGAGGTGCAACACGAGGACTTCCCAGGAGGTCACCCATCCTAGTACTACTCTCGCCCAAGCACGCTTTACTGCGGAGTTCTGATGGGATCCGGTGCATTAGTGCTGGTATGATCGCACCTGTAAAATTATGCGTCGTAATTGAATATATGCGTTGCACTACAGAAAATACATACAAAAAAAGCCCCCGACTAATCGAAATCAATTCGAATCAAGGAAGAAACGACTTTGCGGACAAACGCAGCAGGTCCGGTGTCAGATTGCCTATTATTATACCTTTCCGGAAAGGGAATCGCGCCACAAACACAGCTCATCGCTTTGCCATGAAATATAGGCTCCAGAACCGTTTTGAGCTCGTCTTGGGCCTCGAAAAGGCCGTTTTAGTTTTTCCTTCTATTTCGGGCGTTTTAGTTTTTCCTTTAATTTCGGGCTTTTTATGTTTTGCCTATTTTCTCTTCTCTGGTGGACTCCAGAACTCGTTCTTTTGTGATTCCGACAGCTTATTGCTCCGCAGTCCGGCCAGATAATCCGAAAAAAGAGGTGCAACACGAGGACTTCCCAGGAGGTCACCCATCCTAGTACTACTCTCGCCCAAGCACGCTTAACTGCGGAGTTCTGATGGGATCCGGTGCATTAGTGCTGGTATGATCGCACCTGTAAACCCATGCTTCGTAATTGAATATATGCGTTGCGCTACAGAAAATACATACAGAAAAAAGCCCCCGACTAATCGAAATCAAGGAAGAAACGACTTTGCGGACAAACGCTGCAGGAAATGCGAAAAACGATCGTCCGGTGTCAGATTGCCTATTATTATACCTTTCCGGAAAGGGAATCGCGCCACAAACACAGCTCATCGCTTTGCCATGAAATATAGGCTCCCCTCGAAACGGCCGTTTTAGTTTTTCCTTTAATTTCGGGCTTTTTATGTTTTGCCTATTTTCTCTTCTCTGGTGGACTCCAGAACTCGTTCTTTTGTGATTCCGACAGCTTATTGCTCCGCAGTCCGGCCAGAAAATCCGAAAAAAGAGGTGCAACACGAGGACTTCCCAGGAGGTCACCCATCCTAGTACGACTCTCGCCCAAGCACGCTTAACTGCGGAGTTCTGATGGGATCCGGTGCATTAGTGCTGGTATGATCGCACCTGTAAACCCATGCGTCGTAATTGAATATATGCGTTGCGCTACAGAAAATACATACAGAAAAAAGCCCCCGACTAATCGAAATCAAGGAAGAAACGACTTTGCGGACAAACGCTGCAGGAAATGCGAAAAACGATCGTCCGGTGTCAGATTGCCTATTATTATACCTTTCCGGAAAGGGAATCGCGCCACAAACACAGCTCATTGCTTTGCCATGAAATATAGGCTCCAGAACCGTTTTGAGCTCGTCTTGGGCCTCGAAACGGCCGTTTTAATTTTTCCTTTAATTTCGGGCTTTTAATGTTTTGCCTATTTTCTCTTCTCTGGTGGACTCCAGAACTCGTTCTTTTGTGATTCCGACAGCTTATTGCTCCGCAGTCCGGCCAGAAAATCCGAAAAAAGAGGTGCAACACGAGGACTTCCCAGGAGGTCACCCATCCTAGTACTACTCTCGCCCAAGCACGCTTAACTGCGGAGTTCTGATGGGATCCGGTGCATTAGTGCTGGTATGATCGCACCTGTAAACCCATGCGTCGTAATTGAATATATGCGTTGCGCTACAGAAAATACATACAGAAAAAAGCCCCCGACTAATCGAAATCAAGGAAGAAACGACTTTGCGGACAAACGCTGCAGGAAATGCGAAAAACGATCGTCCGGTGTCAGATTGCCTATTATTATACCTTTCCGGAAAGGGAATCGCGCCACAAACACAGCTCATCGCTTTGCCATGAAATATAGGCTCCAGAACCGTTTTGAGCTAGTCTTGGGCCTCGAAACGGCCGTTTTAGTTTTTCCTTTAATTTCGGGCTTTTGCTCCGCAGTCCGGCCAGAAAATCCGAAAAAAGAGGTGCAACACGAGGACTTCCCAGGAGGTCACCCATCCTAGTACTACTCTCGCCCAAGCACGCTTAACTGCGGAGTTCTGATGGGATCCGGTGCATTAGTGCTGGTATGATCGCACCTGTAAACCCATGCGTCGTAATTGAATATATGCGTTGCGCTACAGAAAATACATACAGAAAAAAGCCCCCGACTAATCGAAATCAAGGAAGAAACGACTTTGCGGACAAACGCTGCAGGAAATGCGAAAAACGATCGTCCGGTGTCAGATTGCCTATTATTATACCTTTCCGGAAAGGGAATCGCGCCACAACCACAGCTCATCGCTTTGCCATGAAATATAGGCTCCAGAACCGTTTTGAGCTCGTCTTGGGCCTCGAAACGGCCGTTTTAGTTTTTCCTTTAATTTCGGGCTTTTTATGTTTTGCCTATTTTCTCTTCTCTGGTGGACTCCAGAACTCGTTCTTTTGTGATTCCGACAGCTTATTGCTCCGCAGTCCGGCCAGATAATCCGAAAAAAGAGGTGCAACACGAGGACTTCCCAGGAGGTCACCCATCCTAGTACTACTCTCGCCCAAGCACGCTTCACTGCGGAGTTCTGATGGGATCCGGTGCATTAGTGCTGGTATGATCGCACCTGTAAACCCATGCGTCGCAATTGAATATATGCGTTGCGCTACAGAAAATACATACAAAAAAAGCCCCCGACTAATCGAAATCAATTCGAATCAAGGAAGAAACGACTTTGCGGACAAACGCTGCAGGAAATGCGAAAAACAATCGTCCGGTGTCAGATTGCCTATTATTATACCTTTCCGGAAAGGGAATCGCGCCACAAACACAGCTCATCGCTTTGCCATGAAATATAGGCTCCAGAACCGTTTTGAGCTCGTCTTGGGCCTCGAAACGGCCGTTTTAGTTTTTCCTTTAATTTCGGGCTTTTTATGTTTTGCCTATTTTCTCTTCTCTGGTGGACTCCAGAACTCGTTCTTTTGTGATTCCGACAGCTTATTGCTCCGCAGTCCGGCCAGATAATCCGAAAAAAGAGGTGCAACACGAGGACTTCCCAGGAGGTCACCCATCCTAGTACTACTCTCGCCCAAGCACGCTTCACTGCGGAGTTCTGATGGGATCCGGTGCATTAGTGCTGGTATGATCGCACCTGTAAACCCATGCGTCGCAATTGAATATATGCGTTGCGCTACAGAAAATACATACAAAAAAAGCCCCCGACTAATCGAAATCAATTCGAATCAAGGAAGAAACGACTTTGCGGACAAACGCTGCAGGAAATGCGAAAAACGATCGTCCGGTGTCAGATTGCCTATTATTATACCTTTCCGGAAAGGGAATCGCGCCACAAACACAGCTCATTGCTTTGCCATGAAATATAGGCTCCAGAACCGTTTTGAGCTCGTCTTGGGCCTCGAAACGGCCGTTTTAGTTTTCCCTTTAATTTCGGGCTTTTGCTCCGCAGTCCGGCCAGAAAATCCGAAAAAAGAGGTGCAACACGAGGACTTCCCAGGAGGTCACCCATCCTAGTACTACTCTCGCCCAAGCACGCTTAACTGCGGAGTTCTGATGGGATCCGGTGCATTAGTGCTGGTATGATCGCACCTGTAAACCCATGCGTCGTAATTGAATATATGCGTTGCGCTACAGAAAATACATACAGAAAAAAGCCCCCGACTAATCGAAATCAAGGAAGAAACGACTTTGCGGACAAACGCTGCAGGAAATGCGAAAAACGATCGTCCGGTGTCAGATTGCCTATTATTATACCTTTCCGGAAAGGGAATCGCGCCACAAACACAGCTCATTGCTTTGCCATGAAATATAGGCTCCAGAACCGTTTTGAGCTCGTCTTAGGCCTCGAAACGGCCGTTTTAGTTTTTCCTTTAATTTCGGGCTTTTGCTCCGCAGTCCGGCCAGAAAATCCGAAAAAAGAGGTGCAACACGAGGACTTCCCAGGAGGTCACCCATCCTAGTACTACTCTCGCCCAAGCACGCTTAACTGCGGAGTTCTGATGGGACCCGGTGCATTAGTGCTGGTATGATCGCACCTGTAAACCCATGCGTCGTAATTGAATATATGCGTTGCGCTACAGAAAATACATACAGAAAAAAGCCCCCGACTAATCGAAATCAAGGAAGAAACGATTTTGCGGACAAACGCTGCAGGAAATGCGAAAAACGATCGTCCGGTGTCAGATTGCCTATTATTATACCTTTCCGGAAAGGGAATCGCGCCACAAACACAGCTCATTGCTTTGCCATGAAATATAGGCTCCAGAACCGTTTTGAGCTCGTCTTGGGCCTCGAAACGGCCGTTTTAGTTTTTCCTTTAATTTCGGGCTTTTTATGTTTTGCCTATTTTCTCTTCTCTGGTGGACTCCAGAACTCGTTCTTTTGTGATTCCGACAGCTTATTGCTCCGCAGTCCGGCCAGAAAATCCGAAAAAAGAGGTGCAACACGAGGACTTCCCAAGAGGTCACCCATCCTAGTACTACTCTCGCCCAAGCACGCTTAACTGCGGAGTTCTGATGGGACCCGGTGCATTAGTGCTGGTATGATCGCACCTGTAAACCCATGCGTCGTAATTGAATATATGCGTTGCGCTACAGAAAATACATACAGAAAAAAGCCCCCGACTAATCGAAATCAAGGAAGAAACGACTTTGCGGACAAACGCTGCAGGAAATGCGAAAAACGATCGTCCGGTGTCAGATTGCCTATTATTATACCTTTCCGGAAAGGGAATCGCGCCACAAACACAGCTCATTGCTTTGCCATGAAATATAGGCTCCAGAACCGTTTTGAGCTCGTCTTGGGCCTCGAAACGGCCGTTTTAGTTTTTCCTTTAATTTCGGGCTTTTTATGTTTTGCCTATTTTCTCTTCTCTGGTGGACTCCAGAACTCGTTCTTTTGTGATTCCGACAGCTTATTGCTCCGCAGTCCGGCCAGAAAATCCGAAAAAAGAGGTGCAACACGAGGACTTCCCAGGAGGTCACCCATCCTAGTACTACTCTCGCCCAAGCACGCTTAACTGCGGAGTTCTGATGGGATCCGGTGCATTAGTGCTGGTATGATCGCACCTGTCAACCCATGCGTCGTAATTGAATATATGCGTTGCGCTACAGAAAATACATACAGAAAAAAGCCCCCGACTAATCAAAATCAATTCGAATCAAGGAAGAAACGACTTTGCGGACAAACGCTGCAGGAAATGCGAAAAACGATCGTCTGGTGTCAGATTGCCTATTATTATACCTTTCCGGAAAGGGAATCGCGCCACAAACACAGCTCATTGCTTTGCCATGAAATATAGGCTCCAGAACCGTTTTGAGTTCGTCTTGGGCCTCGAAACGGCCGTTTTAGTTTTTCCTTTAATTTCGGGCTTTTTATGTTTTGCCTATTTTCTCTTCTCTGGTGGACTCCAGAACTCGTTCTTTTGTGATTCCGACAGCTTATTGCTCCGCAGTCCGGCCAGAAAATCCGAAAAAAGAGGTGCAACACGAGGACTTCCCAGGAGGTCACCCATCCTAGTACTACTCTCGCCCAAGCACGCTTAACTGCGGAGTTCTGATGGGATCCGGTGCATTAGTGCTGGTATGATCGCACCTGTAAACCCATGCGTCGTAATTGAATATATGCGTTGCGCTACAGAAAATACATACAGAAAAAAGCCCCCGACTAATCGAAATCAAGGAAGAAACGACTTTGCGGACAAACGCTGCAGGAAATGCGAAAAACGATCGTCCGGTGTCAGATTGCCTATTATTATACCTTTCCGGAAAGGGAATCGCGCCACAAACACAGCTCATTGCTTTGCCATGAAATATAGGCTCCAGAACCGTTTTGAGCTCGTCTTGGGCCTCGAAACGGCCGTTTTAGTTTTTCCTTTAATTTCGGGCTTTTTATGTTTTGCCTATTTTCTCTTCTCTGGTGGACTCCAGAACTCGTTCTTTTGTGATTCCGACACCTTATTGCTCCGCAGTCCGGCCAGAAAATCCGAAAAAAGAGGTGCAACACGAGGACTTCCCAGGAGGTCACCCATCCTAGTACTACTCTCGCCCAAGCACGCTTAACTGCGGAGTTCTGATGGGATCCGGTGCATTAGTGCTGGTATGATCGCACCTGTCAACCCATGCGTCGTAATTGAATATATGCGTTGCGCTACAGAAAATACATACAGAAAAAAGCCCCCGACTAATCGAAATCAATTCAAATCAAGGAAGAAACGACTTTGCGGACAAACGCTGCAGGAAATGCGAAAAACGATCGTCTGGTGTCAGATTGCCTATTATTATACCTTTCCGGAAAGGGAATCGCGCCACAAACACAGCTCATTGCTTTGCCATGAAATATAGGCTCCAGAACCGTTTTGAGCTCGTCTTGGGCCTCGAAACGGCCGTTTTAGTTTTTCCTTTAATTTCGGGCTTTTTATGTTTTGCCTATTTTCTCTTCTCTATTGGACTCCAGAACTCGTTCTTTTGTGATTCCGACAGCTTATTGCTCCGCAGTCCGGCCAGAAAATCCGAAAAAAAAGTTGCAACACGAGGACTTCCCAGGAGGTCACCCATCCTAGTACTACTCTCGCCCAAGCACGCTTAACTGCGGAGTTCTGATGGGATCCGGTGCATTAGTGCTGGTATGATCGCACCTGTAAACCCATGCGTCGTAATTGAATATATGCGTTGCGCTACAGAAAATACATACAGAAAAAAGCCCCCGACTAATCGAAATCAAGGAAGAAACGACTTTGCGGACAAACGCTGCAGGAAATGCGAAAAACGATCGTCTGGTGTCAGATTGCCTATTATTATACCTTTCCGGAAAGGGAATCGCGCCACAAACACAGCTCATTGCTTTGCCATGAAATATAGGCTCCAGAACCGTTTTGAGCTCGTCTTGGGCCTCGAAACGGCCGTTTTAGTTTTTCCTTTAATTTCGGGCTTTTGCTCCGCAGTCCGGCCAGAAAAT
>JBBPBO010000003.1:7156022-7168884 GCA_037974295.1 Cicer cuneatum | reverse complement strand
TTTAGTTTTTCCTTTAATTTCGGGCTTTTTATGTTTTGCCTATTTTCTCTTCTCTGGTGGACTCCAGAACTCGTTCTTTTGTGATTCCGACAGCTTATTGCTCCGCAGTCCGGCCAGATAATCCGAAAAAAGAGGTGCAACACGAGGACTTCCCAGGAGGTCACCCATCCTAGTACTACTCTCGCCCAAGCACGCTTAACTGCGGAGTTCTGATGGGATCCGGTGCATTAGTGCTGGTATGATCGCACCTGTAAACTTATGCGTCGTAATTGAATATATGCGTTGCACTACAGAAAATACATACAAAAAAAAGCCCCCGACTAATCGAAATCAATTCGAATCAAGGAAGAAACGACTTTGCGGACAAACGCAGCAGGTCCGGTGTCAGATTGCCTATTATTATACCTTTCCGGAAAGGGAATCAGGGAATCGCGCCACAAACACAGCTCGTCGCTTTGCCATGAAATATGGGCTCCAGAACCGTTTTGAGCTCGTCTTGAGCCTCGAGAACTCGTTCTTTTGTGATTCCGACAGCTTATTGCTCCGCAGTCCGGCCAGAAAATCCGAAAAAAGAGGTGCAACACGAGGACTTCCCAGGAGGTCACCCATCCTAGTACTACTCTCGCCCAAGTACGCTTAACTGCGGAGTTCTTATGGGATCCGGTGCATTAGTGCTGGTATGATCGCACCTGTAAACTCATGCGTCGTAATTGAATATATGCGTTGCACTACAGAAAATACATACAAAAAAAAGCATCCGACTAATCGAAATCAATTCGAATCAAGGAAGAAACGACATTGCGGACAAACGCTGCAGGAAATGCGAAAAACGATCGTCCGGTGTCAGATTGCCTATTATTATACCTTTCCAGGAAATGGAATCGCGCCACAAACACAGCTCATTGCTTTGCCATGAAATATAGGCTCCAGAACCGTTTTGAGCTCGTCTTGGGCCTCGAAACGGCCGTTTTAGTTATTCCTTTAATTTCGGGCTTTTTATGTTTTGCCTATTTTCTCTTCTCTGGTGGACTCCAGAACTCGTTCTTTTGTGATTCCGACAACTTATTGCTCCGCAGTCCGGCCTGATAAACCGAAAAAAGAGGTGCAACACGAAGACTTCCCAGGAGGTCACCCATCCTAGTACTATTCTCGCCCAAGCACGCTTAACTGCGGAGTTGTGATGGGATCCGGTGCATTAGTGCTGGTATGATCGCACCTGTAAACTTATGCGTCGTAATTGAATATATGCGTTGCACTACAGAAAATACATACAAAAAAAAGCCCCCGACTAATCGAAATCAATTCGAATCAAGGAAGAAACGACTTTGCGGACAAACGCAGCAGGTCCGGTGTCAGATTGCCTATTATTATACCTTTCCGGAAAGGGAATCGCGCCACAAACACAGCTCATCGCTTTGCCATGAAATATAGGCTCCAGAACCGTTTTGAGCTCGTCTTGGGCCTCGAAACGGCCGTTTTAGTTTTTCCTTTAATTTCGGGCTTTTTATGTTTTGCCTATTTTCTCTTCTCTGGTGGACTCCAGAACTCGTTCTTTTGTGATTCCGACAGCTTATTGCTCCGCAGTCCGGCCAGATAATCCGAAAAAAGAGGTGCAACACGAGGACTTCCCAGGAGGTCACCCATCCTAGTACTACTCTCGCCCAAGCACGCTTCACTGCGGAGTTCTGATGGGATCCGGTGCATTAGTGCTGGTATGATCGCACCTGTAAACCCATGCGTCGCAATTGAATATATGCGTTGCGCTACAGAAAATACATACAAAAAAAGCCCCCGACTAATCGAAATCAATTCGAATCAAGGAACAAACGACTTTGCGGACAAACGCTGCAGGAAATGCGAAAAACGATCGTCCGGTGTCAGATTGCCTATTATTATACCTTTCCAGGAAATGGAATCGCGCCACAAACACAGCTCATTGCTTTGCCATGAAATATAGGCTCCAGAACCGTTTTGAGCTCGTCTTGGGCCTCGAAACGGCCGTTTTAGTTATTCCTTTAATTTCGGGCTTTTTATGTTTTGCCTATTTTCTCTTCTCTGGTGGACTCCAGAACTCGTTCTTTTGTGATTCCGACAACTTATTGCTCCGCAGTCCGGCCTGATAAACCGAAAAAAGAGGTGCAACACGAAGACTTCCCAGGAGGTCACCCATCCTAGTACTACTCTCGCCCAAGCACGCTTAACTGCAGAGTTGTGATGGGATCCGGTGCATTAGTGCTGGTATGATCGCACCTGTAAACTTATGCGTCGTAATTGAATATATGCGTTGCACTACAGAAAATACATACAAAAAAAAGCCCCCGACTAATCGAAATCAATTCGAATCAAGGAAGAAACGACTTTGCGGACAAACGCAGCAGGTCCGGTGTCAGATTGCCTATTATTATACCTTTCCGGAAAGGGAATCGCGCCACAAACACAGCTCATCGCTTTGCCATGAAATATAGGCTCCAGAACCGTTTTGAGCTCGTCTTGGGCCTCGAAACGGCCGTTTTAGTTTTTCCTTTAATTTCGGGCTTTTTATGTTTTGCCTATTTTCTCTTCTCTGGTGGACTCCAGAACTCGTTCTTTTGTGATTCCGACAGCTTATTGCTCCGCAGTCCGGCCAGATAATCCGAAAAAAGAGGTGCAACACGAGGACTTCCCAGGAGGTCACCCATCCTAGTACTACTCTCGCCCAAGCACGCTTCACTGCGGAGTTCTGATGGGATCCGGTGCATTAATGCTGGTATGATCGCACCTGTAAACCCATGCGTCGCAATTGAATATATGCGTTGCGCTACAGAAAATACATACAAAAAAAGCCCCCGACTAATCGAAATCAATTCGAATCAAGGAAGAAACGACTTTGCGGACAAACGCTGCAGGAAATGCGAAAAACGATCGTCCGGTGTCAGATTGCCTATTATTATACCTTTCCGGAAAGGGAATCGCGCCACAAACACAGCTCATTGCTTTGCCATGAAACATAGGCTCCAGAACCGTTTTGAGCTCGTCTTGGGCCTCGAAACGGCCGTTTTAGTTTTTCCTTTAATTTCGGGCTTTTTATGTTTTGCCTATTTTCTCTTCTCTGGTGGACTCCAGAACTCGTTCTTTTGTGATTCCGACAGCTTATTGCTCCGCAGTCCGGCCAGAAAATCCGAAAAAAGAGGTGCAACACGAGGACTTCCCAGGAGGTCACCCATCCTAGTACTACTCTCGCCCAAGCACGCTTAACTGCGGAGTTCTGATGGGATCCGGTGCATTAGTGCTGGTATGATCGCACCTGTAAACCCATGCGTCGTAATTGAATATATGCGTTGCGCTACAGAAAATACATACAGAAAAAAGCCCCCGACTAATCGAAATCAAGGAAGAAACGACTTTGCGGACAAACGCTGCAGGAAATGCGAAAAACGATCGTCCGGTGTCAGATTGCCTATTATTATACCTTTCCTAAAGGGAATCGCGCCACAAACACAGCTCATCGCTTTGCCATGAAATATAGGCTCCAGAACCGTTTTGAGCTCGTCTTGGGCCTCGAAACGGCCGTTTTAGTTTTTCCTTTAATTTCGGGCTTTTTATGTTTTGCCTATTTTCTCTTCTCTGGTGGACTCCAGAACTCGTTCTTTTGTGATTCCGACAGCTTATTGCTCCGCAGTCCGGCCAGAAAATCCGAAAAAAGAGGTGCAACACGAGGACTTCCCAGGAGGTCACCCATCCTAGTACTACTCTCGCCCAAGCACGCTTAACTGCGGAGTTCTGATGGGATCCGGTGCATTAGTGCTGGTATGATCGCACCTGTAAACCCATGCGTCGTAATTGAATATATGCGTTGCGCTACAGAAAATACATACAGAAAAAAGCCCCCGACTAATCGAAATCAAGGAAGAAACGACTTTGCGGACAAACGCTGCAGGAAGTGCGAAAAACGATCGTCCGGTGTCAGATTGCCTATTATTATACCTTTCCGGAAAGGGAATCGCGCCACAAACACAGCTCATTGCTTTGCCATGAAATATAGGCTCCAGAACCGTTTTGAGCTCGTCTTGGGCCTCGAAACGGCCGTTTTAGTTTTTCCTTTAATTTCGGGCTTTTTATGTTTTGCCTATTTTCTCTTCTCTGGTGGACTCCAGAACTCGTTCTTTTGTGATTCCGACAGCTTATTGCTCCGCAGTCCGGCCAGAAAATCCGAAAAAAGAGGTGCAACACGAGGACTTCCCAGGAGGTCACCCATCCTAGTACTACTCTCGCCCAAGCACGCTTAACTGCTGAGTTCTGATGGGATCCGGTGCATTAGTGCTGGTATGATCGCACCTGTAAACCCATGCGTCGTAATTGAATATATGCGTTGCGCTACAGAAAATACATACAGAAAAAAGCCCCCGACTAATCGAAATCAAGGAAGAACCGACTTTGCGGACAAACGCTGCAGGAAATGCGAAAAACGATCGTCCGGTGTCAGATTGCCTATTATTATACCTTTCCGGAAAGGGAATCGCGCCACAAACACAGCTCATCGCTTTGCCATGAAATATAGGCTCCAGAACCGTTTTGAGCTCGTCTTGGGCCTCGAAACGGCCGTTTTAGTTTTTCCTTTAATTTCGGGCTTTTTATGTTTTGCCTATTTTCTCTTCTCTGGTGGACTCCAGAACTCGTTCTTTTGTGATTCCGACAGCTTATTGCTCCGCAGTCCGGCCAGATAATCCGAAAAAAGAGGTGCAACACGAGGACTTCCCAGGAGGTCACCCATCCTAGTACTACTCTCGCCCAAGTACGCTTAACTGCGGAGTTCTTATGGGATCCGGTGCATTAGTGCTGGTATGATCGCACCTGTAAACTCATGCGTCGTAATTGAATATATGCGTTGCACTACAGAAAATACATACAAAAAAAAGCCTCCGACTAATCGAAATCAATTCGAATCAAGGAAGAAACGACATTGCGGACAAACGCTGCAGGAAATGCGAAAAACGATCGTCCGGTGTCAGATTGCCTATTATTATACCTTTCCAGGAAATGGAATCGCGCCACAAACACAGCTCATTGCTTTGCCATGAAATATAGGCTCCAGAACCGTTTTGAGCTCGTCTTGGGCCTCGAAACGGCCGTTTTAGTTATTCCTTTAATTTCGGGCTTTTTATGTTTTGCCTATTTTCTCTTCTCTGGTGGACTCCAGAACTCGTTCTTTTGTGATTCCGACAACTTATTGCTCCGCAGTCCGGCCTGATAAACCGAAAAAAGAGGTGCAACACGAAGACTTCCCAGGAGGTCACCCATCCTAGTACTATTCTCGCCCAAGCACGCTTAACTGCGGAGTTGTGATGGGATCCGGTGCATTAGTGCTGGTATGATCGCACCTGTAAACTTATGCGTCGTAATTGAATATATGCGTTGCACTACAGAAAATACATACAAAAAAAAGCCCCCGACTAATCGAAATCAATTCGAATCAAGGAAGAAACGACTTTGCGGACAAACGCAGCAGGTCCGGTGTCAGATTGCCTATTATTATACCTTTCCGGAAAGGGAATCGCGCCACAAACACAGCTCATCGCTTTGCCATGAAATATAGGCTCCAGAACCGTTTTGAGCTCGTCTTGGGCCTCGAAACGGCCGTTTTAGTTTTTCCTTTAATTTCGGGCTTTTTATGTTTTGCCTATTTTCTCTTCTCTGGTGGACTCCAGAACTCGTTCTTTTGTGATTCCGACAGCTTATTGCTCCGCAGTCCGGCCAGATAATCCGAAAAAAGAGGTGCAACACGAGGACTTCCCAGGAGGTCACCCATCCTAGTACTACTCTCGCCCAAGCACGCTTCACTGCGGAGTTCTGATGGGATCCGGTGCATTAGTGCTGGTATGATCGCACCTGTAAACCCATGCGTCGCAATTGAATATATGCGTTGCGCTACAGAAAATACATACAAAAAAAGCCCCCGACTAATCGAAATCAATTCGAATCAAGGAACAAACGACTTTGCGGACAAACGCTGCAGGAAATGCGAAAAACGATCGTCCGGTGTCAGATTGCCTATTATTATACCTTTCCAGGAAATGGAATCGCGCCACAAACACAGCTCATTGCTTTGCCATGAAATATAGGCTCCAGAACCGTTTTGAGCTCGTCTTGGGCCTCGAAACGGCCGTTTTAGTTATTCCTTTAATTTCGGGCTTTTTATGTTTTGCCTATTTTCTCTTCTCTGGTGGACTCCAGAACTCGTTCTTTTGTGATTCCGACAACTTATTGCTCCGCAGTCCGGCCTGATAAACCGAAAAAAGAGGTGCAACACGAAGACTTCCCAGGAGGTCACCCATCCTAGTACTACTCTCGCCCAAGCACGCTTAACTGCAGAGTTGTGATGGGATCCGGTGCATTACTGCTGGTATGATCGCACCTGTAAACTTATGCGTCGTAATTGAATATATGCGTTGCACTACAGAAAATACATACAAAAAAAAGCCCCCGACTAATCGAAATCAATTCGAATCAAGGAAGAAACGACTTTGCGGACAAACGCAGCAGGTCCGGTGTCAGATTGCCTATTATTATACCTTTCCGGAAAGGGAATCGCGCCACAAACACAGCTCATCGCTTTGCCATGAAATATAGGCTCCAGAACCGTTTTGAGCTCGTCTTGGGCCTCGAAACGGCCGTTTTAGTTTTTCCTTTAATTTCGGGCTTTTTATGTTTTGCCTATTTTCTCTTCTCTGGTGGACTCCAGAACTCGTTCTTTTGTGATTCCGACAGCTTATTGCTCCGCAGTCCGGCCAGATAATCCGAAAAAAGAGGTGCAACACGAGGACTTCCCCGGAGGTCACCCATCCTAGTACTACTCTCGCCCAAGCACGCTTAACTGCGGAGTTCTGATGGGATCCGGTGCATTAGTGCTGGTATGATCGCACCTGTAAATTTATGCGTCGTAATTGAATATATGCGTTGCACTATAGAAAATACATACAAAAAAAGCCCACGACTAATCGAAATCAATTCGAATCAAGGAAGAAACGACTTTGCGGACAAACGCAGCAGGTCCGGTGTCAGATTGCCTATTATTATACCTTTCCGGAAAGGGAATCGCGCCACAAACACAGCTCATTGCTTTGCCATGAAATATAGGCTCCAGAACCGTTTTGAGCTCGTCTTGGGCCTCGAAACGGCCGTTTTAGTTTTTCCTTTAATTTCGGGCTTTTTATGTTTTGCCTATTTTCTCTTCTCTGGTGGACTCCAGAACTCGTTCTTTTGTGATTCCGACAGCTTATTGCTCCGCAGTCCGGCCAGATAATCCGAAAAAAGAGGTGCAACACGAGGACTTCCCAGGAGGTCACCCATCCTAGTACTACTCTCGCCCAAGCACGCTTCACTGCGGAGTTCTGATGGGATCCGGTGCATTAGTGCTGGTATGATCGCACCTGTAAACTCATGCGTCGTAATTGAATATATGCGTTGCACTACAGAAAATACATACAAAAAAAAGCCCCCGACTAATCGAAATCAATTCGAATCAAGGAAGAAACGACTTTGCGGACAAACGCAGAAGGTCCGGTGTCAGATTGCCTATTATTAAACCTTTCCGGAAAGGGAATCGCGCCACAAACACAGCTCATTGCTTTGCCATGAAATATAGGCTCCAGAACCGTTTTGAGCTCGTCTTGGGCCTCGAAATGGCCGTTTTAGTTTTTCCTTTAATTTCGGGCTTTTTATGTTTTGCCTATTTTCTCTTCTCTGGTGGACTCCAGAACTCGTTCTTTTGTGATTCCGACAGCTTATTGCTCCGCAGTCCGGCCAGATAAACCGAAAAAAGAGGTGCAACACGAGGACTTCCCAGGAGGTCACCCATCCTAGTACTACTCTCGCCCAAGCACGCTTTACTGCGGAGTTCTGATGGGATCCGGTGCATTAGTGCTGGTATGATCGCACCTGTAAACTCATGCGTCGTAATTGAATATATGCGTTGCACTACAGAAAATACATACAAAAAAAAGCCCCCGACTAATCGAAATCAATTCGAATCAAGGAAGAAACGACTTTGCGGACAAACGCAGCAGGTCCGGTGTCAGATTGCCTTTTATTATACCTTTCCGGAAAGGGAATCAGGGAATCGCGCCACAAACACAGCTCGTCGCTTTGCCATGAAATATGGGCTCCAGAACCATTTTGAGCTCGTCTTGGGCCTCGAGAACTCGTTCTTTTGTGATTCCGACAGCTTATTGCTCCGCAGTCCGGCCAGAAAATTCGAAAAAAGAGGTGCAACACGAGGACTTCCCAGGAGGTCACCCATCCTAGTACTACTCTCGCCCAAGTACGCTTAACTGCGGAGTTCTTATGGGATCCGGTGCATTAGTGCTGGTATGATCGCACCTGTAAACTCATGCGTCGTAATTGAATATATGCGTTGCACTACAGAAAATACATACAAAAAAAAGCCTCCGACTAATCGAAATCAATTCGAATCAAGGAAGAAACGACATTGCGGACAAACGCTGCAGGAAATGCGAAAAACGATCGTCCGGTGTCAGATTGCCTATTATTATACCTTTCCAGGAAATGGAATCGCGCCACAAACACAGCTCATTGCTTTGCCATGAAATATAGGCTCCAGAACCGTTTTGAGCTCGTCTTGGGCCTCGAAACGGCCGTTTTAGTTTTTCCTTTAATTTCGGGCTTTTTATGTTTTGCCTATTTTCTCTTCTCTGGTGGACTCCAGAACTCGTTCTTTTGTGATTCCGACAACTTATTGCTTCGCAGTCCGGCCAGATAAACCGAAAAAAGAGGTGCAACACGAGGACTTCCCAGGAGGTCACCCATCCTAGTACTACTCTCGCCCAAGCACGCTTTACTGCGGAGTTCTGATGGGATCCGGTGCATTAGTGCTGGTATGATCGCACCTGTAAAATTATGCGTCGTAATTGAATATATGCGTTGCACTACAGAAAATACATACAAAAAAAGCCCCCGACTAATCGAAATCAATTCGAATCAAGGAAGAAACGACTTTGCGGACAAACGCAGCAGGTCCGGTGTCAGATTGCCTATTATTATACCTTTCCGGAAAGGGAATCGCGCCACAAACACAGCTCATCACTTTGCCATGAAATATAGGCTCCAGAACCGTTTTGAGCTCGTCTTGGGCCTCGAAACGGCCGTTTTAGTTTTTCCTTTAATTTCGGGCTTTTTATGTTTTGCCTATTTTCTCTTCTCTGGTGGACTCCAGAACTCGTTCTTTTGTGATTCCGACAGCTTATTGCTCCGCAGTCCGGCCAGATAATCCGAAAAAAGAGGTGCAACACGAGGACTTCCCAGGAGGTCACCCATCCTAGTACTACTCTCGCCCAAGCACGCTTCACTGCGGAGTTCTGATGGGATCCGGTGCATTAGTGCTGGTATGATCGCACCTGTAAACCCATGCGTCGCAATTGAATATATGCGTTGCGCTACAGAAAATACATACAAAAAAAGCCCCCGACTAATCGAAATCAATTCGAATCAAGGAAGAAACGACTTTGCGGACAAACGCTGCAGGAAATGCGAAAAACGATCGTCCGGTGTCAGATTGCCTATTATTATACCTTTCCAGGAAATGGAATCGCGCCACAAACACAGCTCATTGCTTTGCCATGAAATATAGGCTCCAGAACCGTTTTGAGCTCGTCTTGGGCCTCGAAACGGCCGTTTTAGTTATTCCTTTAATTTCGGGCTTTTTATGTTTTGCCTATTTTCTCTTCTCTGGTGGACTCCAGAACTCGTTCTTTTGTGATTCCGACAACTTATTGCTCCGCAGTCCGGCCTGATAAACCGAAAAAAGAGGTGCAACACGAAGACTTCCCAGGAGGTCACCCATCCTAGTACTACTCTCGCCCAAGTACGCTTAACTGCGGAGTTGTGATGGGATCCGGTGCATTAGTGCTGGTATGATCGCACCTGTAAACTTATGCGTCGTAATTGAATATATGCGTTGCACTACAGAAAATACATACAAAAAAAAGCCCCCGACTAATCGAAATCAATTCGAATCAAGGAAGAAACGACTTTGCGGACAAACGCAGCAGGTCCGGTGTCAGATTGCCTATTATTATACCTTTCCGGAAAGGGAATCGCGCCACAAACACAGCTCATCGCTTTGCCATGAAATATAGGCTCCAGAACCGTTTTGAGCTCGTCTTGGGCCTCGAAATGGCCGTTTTAGTTTTTCCTTTAATTTCGGGCTTTTTATGTTTTGCCTATTTTCTCTTCTCTGGTGGACTCCAGAACTCGTTCTTTTGTGATTCCGACAGCTTATTGCTCCGCAGTCCGGCCAGATAAACCGAAAAAAGAGGTGCAACACGAGGACTTCCCAGGAGGTCACCCATCCTAGTACTACTCTCGCCCAAGCACGCTTTACTGCGGAGTTCTGATGGGATCCGGTGCATTAGTGCTGGTATGATCGCACCTGTAAACTCATGCGTCGTAATTGAATATATGCGTTGCACTACAGAAAATACATACAAAAAAAAGCCCCCGACTAATCGAAATCAATTCGAATCAAGGAAGAAACGACTTTGCGGACAAACGCAGCAGGTCCGGTGTCAGATTGCCTATTATTATACCTTTCCGGAAAGGGAATCAGGGAATCGCGCCACAAACACAGCTCGTCGCTTTGCCATGAAATATGGGCTCCAGAACCGTTTTGAGCTCGTCTTGGGCCTCGAGAACTCGTTCTTTTGTGATTCCGACAGCTTATTGCTCCGCAGTCCGGCCAGAAAATTCGAAAAAAGAGGTGCAACACGAGGACTTCCCAGGAGGTCACCCATCCTAGTACTACTCTCGCCCAAGTACGCTTAACTGCGGAGTTCTTATGGGATCCGGTGCATTAGTGCTGGTATGATCGCACCTGTAAACTCATGCGTCGTAATTGAATATATGCGTTGCACTACAGAAAATACATACAAAAAAAAGCCTCCGACTAATCGAAATCAATTCGAATCAAGGAAGAAACGACATTGCGGACAAACGCTGCAGGAAATGCGAAAAACGATCGTCCGGTGTCAGATTGCCTATTATTATACCTTTCCAGGAAATGGAATCGCGCCACAAACACAGCTCATTGCTTTGCCATGAAATATAGGCTCCAGAACCGTTTTGAGCTCGTCTTGGGCCTCGAAACGGCCGTTTTAGTTTTTCCTTTAATTTCGGGCTTTTTATGTTTTGCCTATTTTCTCTTCTCTGGTGGACTCCAGAACTCGTTCTTTTGTGATTCCGACAGCTTATTGCTCCGCAGTCCGGCCAGATAAACCGAAAAAAGAGGTGCAACACGAGGACTTCCCAGGAGGTCACCCATCCTAGTACTACTCTCGCCCAAGCACGCTTTACTGCGGAGTTCTGATGGGATCCGGTGCATTAGTGCTGGTATGATCGCACCTGTAAAATTATGCGTCGTAATTGAATATATGCGTTGCACTACAGAAAATACATACAAAAAAAGCCCCCGACTAATCGAAATCAATTCGAATCAAGGAAGAAACGACTTTGCGGACAAACGCAGCAGGTCCGGTGTCAGATTGCCTATTATTATACCTTTCCGGAAAGGGAATCGCGCCACAAACACAGCTCATCGCTTTGCCATGAAATATAGGCTCCAGAACCGTTTTGAGCTCGTCTTGGGCCTCGAAATGGCCGTTTTAGTTTTTCCTTTAATTTCGGGCTTTTTATGTTTTGCCTATTTTCTCTTCTCTGGTGGACTCCAGAACTCGTTCTTTTGTGATTCCGACAGCTTATTGCTCCGCAGTCTGGCCAGATAATCCGAAAAAAGAGGTGCAACACGAGGACTTCCCAGGAGGTCACCCATCCTAGTACTACTCTCGCCCAAGCACGCTTCACTGCGGAGTTCTGATGGGATCCGGTGCATTAGTGCTGGTATGATCGCACCTGTAAACCCATGCGTCGCAATTGAATATATGCGTTGCGCTACAGAAAATACATACAAAAAAAGCCCCCGACTAATCGAAATCAATTCGAATCAAGGAAGAAACGACTTTGCGGACAAACGCAGCAGGTCCGGTGTCAGATTGCCTATTATTATACCTTTCCGGAAAGGGAATCGCGCCACAAACACAGCTCATCGCTTTGCCATGAAATATAGGCTCCAGAACTGTTTTGAGCTCGTCTTGGGCCTCGAAACGGCCGTTTTAGTTTTTCCTTTAATTTCGGGCTTTTTATGTTTTGCCTATTTTCTCTTCTCTGGTGGACTCCAGAACTCGTTCTTTTGTGATTCCGACAGCTTATTGCTCCGCAGTCCGGCCAGAAAATCCGAAAAAAGAGGTGCAACACGAGGACTTCCCAGGAGGTCACCCATCCTAGTACTACTCTCGCCCAAGTACGCTTAACTGCGGAGTTCTTATGGGATCCGGTGCATTAGTGCTGGTATGATCGCACCTGTAAACTCATGCGTCGTAATTGAATATATGCGTTGCACTACAGAAAATACATACAAAAAAAAGCCTCCGACTAATCGAAATCAATTCGAATCAAGGAAGAAACGACATTGCGGACAAACGCTGCAGGAAATGCGAAAAACGATCGTCCGGTGTCAGATTGCCTATTATTATACCTTTCCAGGAAATGGAATCGCGCCACAAACACAGCTCATTGCTTTGCCATGAAATATAGGCTCCAGAACCGTTTTGAGCTCGTCTTGGGCCTCGAAACGGCCGTTTTAGTTATTCCTTTAATTTCGGGCTTTTTATGTTTTGCCTATTTTCTCTTCTCTGGTGGACTCCAGAACTCGTTCTTTTGTGATTCCGACAACTTATTGCTCCGCAGTCCGGCCTGATAAACCGAAAAAAGAGGTGCAACACGAAGACTTCCCAGGAGGTCACCCATCCTAGTACTA
>JBBPBO010000003.1:7128361-7150840 GCA_037974295.1 Cicer cuneatum | reverse complement strand
GCTCGTCTTGGGCCTCGAAACGGCCGTTTTAGTTTTTCCTTTAATTTCGGGCTTTTTATGTTTTGCCTATTTTCTCTTCTCTGGTGGACTCCAGAACTCGTTCTTTTGTGATTCCGACAGCTTATTGCTCCGCAGTCCGGCCAGATAATCCGAAAAAAGAGGTGCAACACGAGGACTTCCCAGGAGGTCACCCATCCTAGTACTACTCTCGCCCAAGCACGCTTCACTGCGGAGTTCTGATGGGATCCGGTGCATTAGTGCTGGTATGATCGCACCTGTAAACTCATGCGTCGTAATTGAATATATGCGTTGCACTACAGAAAATACATACAAAAAAAAGCCCCCGACTAATCGAAATCAATTCGAATCAAGGAAGAAACGACTTTGCGGACAAACGCAGAAGGTCCGGTGTCAGATTGCCTATTATTAAACCTTTCCGGAAAGGGAATCGCGCCACAAACACAGCTCATTGCTTTGCCATGAAATATAGGCTCCAGAACCGTTTTGAGCTCGTCTTGGGCCTCGAAACGGCCGTTTTAGTTTTTCCTTTAATTTCGGGCTTTTTATGTTTTGCCTATTTTCTCTTCTCTGGTGGACTCCAGAACTCGTTCTTTTGTGATTCGGACAGCTTATTGCTCCACAGTCCGGCCAGATAATCCGAAAAAAGAGGTGCAACACGAGGACTTCCCAGGAGGTCACCCATCCTAGTACTACTCTCGCCCAAGCACGCCTCACTGCGGAGTTCTGATGGGATCCGGTGCATTAGTGCTGGTATGATCGCACCTGTAAACCCATGCGTCGCAATTGAATATATGCGTTGCGCTACAGAAAATACATACAAAAAAAAGCCCCCGACTAATCGAAATCAATTCGAATCAAGGAAGAAACGACTTTGCGGACAAACGCTGCAGGAAATGCGAAAAACGATCGTCCGGTGTCAGATTGCCTATTATTATACCTTTCCGGAAAGGGAATCGCGCCACAAACACAGCTCATATGCTTTGCCATGAAATATAGGCTCCAGAACCGTTTTGAGCTCGTCTTGGGCCTCGAAACGGCCGTTTTAGTTTTTCCTTTCATTTCGGGCTTTTTATGTTTTGCCTATTTTCTCTTCTCTGGTGGACTCCAGAACTCGTTCTTTTGTGATTCCGACAGCTTATTGCTCCGCAGTCCGGCCAGAAAATCCGAAAAAAGAGGTGCAAAACGAGGACTTCCCAGGAGGTCACCCATCCTAGTACTACTCTCGCCCAAGTACGCTTAACTGCGGAGTTCTTATGGGATCCGGTGCATTAGTGCTGGTATGATCGCACCTGTAAACTCATGCGTCGTAATTGAATATATGCGTTGCACTACAGAAAATACATACAAAAAAAAGCCTCCGACTAATCGAAATCAATTCGAATCAAGGAAGAAACGACATTGCGGACAAACGCTGCAGGAAATGCGAAAAACGATCGTCCGGTGTCAGATTGCCTATTATTATACCTTTCCAGGAAATGGAATCGTGCCACAAACACAGCTCATTGCTTTGCCATGAAATATAGGCTCCAGAACCGTTTTGAGCTCGTCTTGGGCCTCGAAACGGCCGTTTTAGTTTTTTCTTTAATTTCGGGCTTTTTATGTTTTGCCTATTTTCTCTTCTCTCGTGGACTCCAGAACTCGTTCTTTTGTGATTCCGACAGCTTATTGCTCCGCAGTCCGGCCAGATAATCCGAAAAAAGAGGTGCAACACGAGGACTTCCCAGGAGGTCACCCATCCTAGTACTACTCTCGCCCAAGCATGCTTAACTGCGGAGTTCTGATGGGATCCGGTGCATTAGTGCTGGTATGATCGCACCTGTAAACTTATGCGTCGTAATTGAATATATGCGTTGCACTACAGAAAATACATACAAAAAAAGCCCCCGACTAATCGAAATCAATTCGAATCAAGGAAGAAACGACTTTGCGGACAAACGCAGCAGGTCCGGTGTCAGATTGCCTATTATTATACCTTTCCGGAAAGGGAATCGCGCCACAAACACAGCTCATTGCTTTGCCATGAAATATAGGCTCCAGAACCGTTTTGAGCTCGTCTTGGGCCTCGAAACGGCCGTTTTAGTTTTTCCTTTAATTTCGGGCTTTTTATGTTTTGCCTATTTTCTCTTCTCTGGTGGACTCCAGAACTCGTTCTTTTGTGATTCCGACAGCTTATTGCTCCGCAGTCCGGCCAGATAATCTGAAAAAAGAGGTGCAACACGAGGACTTCCCAGGAGGTCACCCATCCTAGTACTACTCTCGCCCAAGCACGCTTAACTGCGGAGTTGTGATGGGATCCGGTGCATTAGTGCTGGTATGATCGCACCTGTAAACTCATGCGTCGTAATTGAATATATGCGTTGCACTACAGAAAATACATACAAAAAAAAGCCCCCGACTAATCGAAATCAATTCGAATCAAGGAAGAAACGACTTTGCGGACAAACGCAGCAGGTCCGGTGTCAGATTTCCTATTATTATACCTTTCCGGAAAGGGAATCGCGCCACAAACACAGCTCATTGCTTTGCCATGAAATATAGGCTCCAGAACCGTTTTGAGCTCGTCTTGGGCCTCGAAACGGCCGTTTTAGTTTTTCCTTTCATTTTGGGCTTTTTATGTTTTGCCTATTTTCTCTTCTCTGGTGGACTCCAGAACTCGTTCTTTTGTGATTCCGACAGCTTATTGCTCCGCAGTCCGGCCAGATAATCCGAAAAAAGAGGTGCAAAACGAGGACTTCCCAGCAGGTCACCCATCCTAGTACTACTCTCGCCCAAGCACGCTTAACTGCGGAGTTCTGATGGGATCCGGTGCATTAGTGCTGGTATGATCGCACCTGTAAACTCATGCGTCGTAATTGAATATATGCGTTGCACTACAGAAAATACATACAAAAAAAAGCCCCCGACTAATCGAAATCAATTCGAATCAAGGAAGAAACGACTTTGCGGACAAACGCAGCAGGTCCGGTGTCAGATTGCCTATTATTATACCTTTCCGGAAAGGGAATCAGGGAATCGCGCCACAAACACAGCTCGTCGCTTTGCCATGAAATATGGGCTCCAGAACCGTTTTGAGCTCGTCTTGGGCCTCGAAACGGCCGTTTTAGTTTTTCCTTTAATTTCGGGCTTTTTATGTTTTGCCTATTTTCTCTTCTCTGGTGGACTCCAGAACTCCTTCTTTTGTGATTCCGACAGCTTATTGCTCCGCAGTCCGGCCAGATAATCCGAAAAAAGAGGTGCAACACGAGGACTTCCCAGGAGGTCACCCATCCTAGTACTACTCTCGCCCAAGCACGCTTCACTGCGGAGTTCTGATGGGATCCGGTGCATTAGTGCTGGTATGATCGCACCTGTAAACCCATGCGTCGCAATTGAATATATGCGTTGCGCTACAGAAAATACATACAAAAAAAAGCCCCCGACTAATCGAAATCAATTCGAATCAAGGAAGAAACGACCTTGCGGACAAACGCTGCAGGAAATGCGAAAAACGATCGTCCGGTGTCAGGATGCCTATTATTATACCTTTCCGGAAAGGGAATCGCGCCACAAACACAGCTCATTGCTTTGCCATGAAATATAGGCTCCAGAACCGTTTTGAGCTCGTCTTGGGCCTCGAAACGGCCGTTTTAGTTTTTCCTTTCATTTTGGGCTTTTTATGTTTTGCCTATTTTCTCTTCTCTGGTGGACTCCAGAACTCGTTCTTTTGTGATTCCGACAGCTTATTGCTCCGCAGTCCGGCCAGATAATCCGAAAAAAGAGGTGCAAAATGAGGACTTCCCAGGAGGTCACCCATCCTAGTACTACTCTCGCCCAAGCACGCTTAACTGCGGAGTTGTGATGGGATCCGGTGCATTAGTGCTGGTATGATCGCACCTGTAAACTCATGCGTCGTAATTGAATATATGCGTTGCACTACAGAAAATACATACAAAAAAAAGCCCCCGACTAATCGAAATCAATTCGAATCAAGGAAGAAACGACTTTGCGGACAAACGCAGCAGGTCCGGTGTCAGATTGCCTATTATTATACCTTTCCGGAAAGGGAATCAGGGAATCGCGCCACAAACACAGCTCGTCGCTTTGCCATGAAATATGGGCTCCAGAACCGTTTTGAGCTCGTCTTGGGCCTCGAAACGGCCGTTTTAGTTTTTCCTTTAATTTCGGGCTTTTTATGTTTTGCCTATTTTCTCTTCTCTAGTGGACTCCAGAACTCGTTCTTTTGTGATTCCGACAGCTTATTGCTCCGCAGTCCGGCCAGATAATCCGAAAAAAGAGGTGCAACACGAGGACTTCCCAGGAGGTCACCCATCCTAGTACTACTCTCGCCCAAGCACGCTTCACTGCGGAGTTCTGATGGGATCCGGTGCATTAGTGCTGGTATGATCGCACCTGTAAACCCATGCGTCGCAATTGAATATATGCGTTGCGCTACAGAAAATACATACAAAAAAAAGCCCCCGACTAATCGAAATCAATTCGAATCAAGGAAGAAACGACCTTGCGGACAAACGCTGCAGGAAATGCGAAAAACGATCGTCCGGTGTCAGGATGCCTATTATTATACCTTTCCGGAAAGGGAATCGCGCCACAAACACAGCTCATTGCTTTGCCATGAAATATAGGCTCCAGAACCGTTTTGAGCTCGTCTTGGGCCTCGAAACGGCCGTTTTAGTTTTTCCTTTCATTTTGGGCTTTTTATGTTTTGCCTATTTTCTCTTCTCTGGTGGACTCCAGAACTCGTTCTTTTGTGATTCCGACAGCTTATTGCTCCGCAGTCCGGCCAGATAATCCGAAAAAAGAGGTGCAAAACGAGGACTTCCCAGGAGGTCACCCATCCTAGTACTACTCTCGCCCAAGCACGCTTAACTGCGGAGTTGTGATGGGATCCGGTGCATTAGTGCTGGTATGATCGCACCTGTAAACTCATGCGTCGTAATTGAATATATGCGTTGCACTACAGAAAATACATACAAAAAAAAGCCCCCGACTAATCGAAATCAATTCGAATCAAGGAAGAAACGACTTTGCGGACAAACGCAGCAGGTCCGGTGTCAGATTTCCTATTATTATACCTTTCCGGAAAGGGAATCGCGCCACAAACACAGCTCATTGCTTTGCCATGAAATATAGGCTCCAGAACCGTTTTGAGCTCGTCTTGGGCCTCGAAACGGCCGTTTTAGTTTTTCCTTTCATTTTGGGCTTTTTATGTTTTGCCTATTTTCTCTTCTCTGGTGGACTCCAGAACTCGTTCTTTTGTGATTCCGACAGCTTATTGCTCCGCAGTCCGGCCAGATAATCCGAAAAAAGAGGTGCAAAACGAGGACTTCCCAGGAGGTCACCCATCCTAGTACTACTCTCGCCCAAGCACGCTTAACTGCGGAGTTGTGATGGGATCCAGTGCATTAGTGCTGGTATGATCGCACCTGTAAACTCATGCGTCGTAATTGAATATATGCGTTGCACTACAGAAAATACATACAAAAAAAAGCCCCCGACTAATCGAAATCAATTCGAATCAAGGAAGAAACGACTTTGCGGACAAACGCAGCAGGTCCGGTGTCAGATTGCCTATTATTATACCTTTCCGGAAAGGGAATCAGGGAATCGCGCCACAAACACAGCTCGTCGCTTTGCCATGAAATATGGGCTCCAGAACCGTTTTGAGCTCGTCTTGGGCCTCGAAACGGCCGTTTTAGTTTTTCCTTTAATTTTGGGCTTTTTATGTTTTGCCTATTTTCTCTTCTCTGGTGGACTCCAGAACTCGTTCTTTTGTGATTCCGACAGCTTATTGCTCCGCAGTCCGGCCAGATAATCCGAAAAAAGAGGTGCAACACGAGGACTTCCCAGGAGGTCACCCATCCTAGTACTACTCTCGCCCAAGCACGCTTCACTGCGGAGTTCTGATGGGATCCGGTGCATTAGTGCTGGTATGATCGCACCTGTAAACCCATGCGTCGCAATTGAATATATGCGTTGCGCTACAGAAAATACATACAAAAAAAAGCCCCCGACTAATCGAAATCAATTCGAATCAAGGAAGAAACGACCTTGCGGACAAACGCTGCAGGAAATGCGAAAAACGATCGTCCGGTGTCAGGATGCCTATTATTATACCTTTCCGGAAAGGGAATCGCGCCACAAACACAGCTCATTGCTTTGCCATGAAATATAGGCTCCAGAACCGTTTTGAGCTCGTCTTGGGCCTCGAAACGGCCGTTTTAGTTTTTCCTTTCATTTTGGGCTTTTTATGTTTTGCCTATTTTCTCTTCTCTGGTGGACTCCAGAACTCGTTCTTTTGTGATTCCGACAGCTTATTGCTCCGCAGTCCGGCCAGATAATCCGAAAAAAGAGGTGCAAAACGAGGACTTCCCAGGAGGTCACCCATCCTAGTACTACTCTCGCCCAAGCACGCTTAACTGCGGAGTTGTGATGGGATCCGGTGCATTAGTGCTGGTATGATCGCACCTGTAAACTCATGCGTCGTAATTGAATATATGCGTTGCACTACAGAAAATACATACAAAAAAAAGCCCCCGACTAATCGAAATCAATTCGAATCAAGGAAGAAACGACTTTGCGGATAAACGCAGCAGGTCCGGTGTCAGATTGCCTATTATTATACCTTTCCGGAAAGGGAATCAGGGAATCGCGCCACAAACACAGCTCGTCGCTTTGCCATGAAATATGGGCTCCAGAACCGTTTTGAGCTCGTCTTGGGCCTCGAGAACTCGTTCTTTTGTGATTCCGACAGCTTATTGCTCCGCAGTCCGGCCAGAAAATCCGAAAAAAGAGGTGCAACACGAGGACTTCCCAGGAGGTCACCCATCCTAGTACTACTCTCGCCCAAGTACGCTTAACTGCGGAGTTCTTATGGGATCCGGTGCATTAGTGCTGGTATGATCGCACCTGTAAACTCATGCGTCGTAATTGAATATATGCGTTGCACTACAGAAAATACATACAAAAAAAAGCCTCCGACTAATCGAAATCAATTCGAATCAAGGAAGAAACGACATTGCGGACAAACGCTGCAGGAAATGCGAAAAACGATCGTCCGGTGTCAGATTGCCTATTATTATACCTTTCCAGGAAATGGAATCGCGCCACAAACACAGCTCATTGCTTTGCCATGAAATATAGGCTCCAGAACCGTTTTGAGCTCGTCTTGGGCCTCGAAACGGCCGTTTTAGTTTTTCCTTTAATTTCGGGCTTTTTATGTTTTGCCTATTTTCTCTTCTCTGGTGGACTCCAGAACTCGTTCTTTTGTGATTCCGACAGCTTATTGCTCCGCAGTCCGGCCAGAAGATCCGAAAAAAGAGGTGCAACACGAGGACTTCCCAGGAGGTCACCCATCCTAGTACTACTCTCGCCCAAGCACGCTTAACTGCGGAGTTCTGATGGGATCCGGTGCATTAGTGCTGGTATGATCGCACCTGTAAACTCATGCGTCGTAATTGAATATATGCGTTGCACTACAGAAAATACATACAAAAAAAAGCCCCCGACTAATCGAAATCAATTCGAATCAAGGAAGAAACGACTTTGCGGACAAACGCAGCAGGTCCGGTGTCAGATTGCCTATTATTATACCTTTCCGGAAAGGGAATCAGGGAATCGCGCCACAAACACAGCTCGTCGCTTTGCCATGAAATATGGGCTCCAGAACCGTTTTGAGCTCGTCTTGGGCCTCGAAACGGCCGTTTTAGTTTTTCCTTTAATTTCGGGCTTTTTATGTTTTGCCTATTTTCTCTTCTCTGGTGGACTCCAGAACTCGTTCTTTTGTGATTCCGACAGCTTATTGCTCCGCAGTCCGGCTAGATAATCCGAAAAAAGAGGTGCAACACGAGGACTTCCCAGGAGGTCACCCATCCTAGTACTACTCTCGCCCAAGCACGCTTAACTGCGGAGTTGTGATGGGATCCGGTGCATTAGTGCTGGTATGATCGCACCTATAAACTCATGCGTCGTAATTGAATATATGCGTTGCACTACAGAAAATACATACAAAAAAAAGCCCCCGACTAATCGAAATCAATTCGAATCAAGGAAGAAACGACTTTGCGGACAAACGCAGCAGGTCCGGTGTCAGATTTCCTATTATTATACCTTTCCGGAAAGGGAATCGCGCCACAAACACAGCTCATTGCTTTGCCATGAAATATAGGCTCCAGAACCGTTTTGAGCTCGTCTTGGGCCTCGAAACGGCCGTTTTAGTTTTTCCTTTCATTTTGGGCTTTTTATGTTTTGCCTATTTTCTCTTCTCTGGTGGACTCCAGAACTCGTTCTTTTGTGATTCCGACAGCTTATTGCTCCGCAGTCCGGCCAGATAATCCGAAAAAAGAGGTGCAAAACGAGGACTTCCCAGGAGGTCACCCATCCTAGTACTACTCTCGCCCAAGCACGCTTAACTGCGGAGTTGTGATGGGATCCGGTGCATTAGTGCTGGTATGATCGCACCTGTAAACTCATGCGTCGTAATTGAATATATGCGTTGCACTACAGAAAATACATTCAAAAAAAAGCCCCCGACTAATCGAAATCAATTCGAATCAAGGAAGAAACGACTTTGCGGACAAACGCAGCAGGTCCGGTGTCAGATTGCCTATTATTATACCTTTCCGGAAAGGGAATCAGGGAATCGCGCCACAAACACAGCTCGTCGCTTTGCCATGAAATATGGGCTCCAGAACCGTTTTGAGCTCGTCTTGGGCCTCGAAACGGCCGTTTTAGTTTTTCCTTTAATTTCGGGCTTTTTATGTTTTGCCTATTTTCTCTTCTCTGGTGGACTCCAGAACTCCTTCTTTTGTGATTCCGACAGCTTATTGCTCCGCAGTCCGGCCAGATAATCCGAAAAAAGAGGTGCAACACGAGGACTTCCCAGGAGGTCACCCATCCTAGTACTACTCTCGCCCAAGCACGCTTCACTGCGGAGTTCTGATGGGATCCGGTGCATTAGTGCTGGTATGATCGCACCTGTAAACCCATGCGTCGCAATTGAATATATGCGTTGCGCTACAGAAAATACATACAAAAAAAAGCCCCCGACTAATCGAAATCAATTCGAATCAAGGAAGAAACGACCTTGCGGACAAACGCTGCAGGAAATGCGAAAAACGATCGTCCGGTGTCAGGATGCCTATTATTATACCTTTCCGGAAAGGGAATCGCGCCACAAACACAGCTCATTGCTTTGCCATGAAATATAGGCTCCAGAACCGTTTTGAGCTCGTCTTGGGCCTCGAAACGGCCGTTTTAGTTTTTCCTTTCATTTTGGGCTTTTTATGTTTTGCCTATTTTCTCTTCTCTGGTGGACTCCAGAACTCGTTCTTTTGTGATTCCGACAGCTTATTGCTCCGCAGTCCGGCCAGATAATCCGAAAAAAGAGGTGCAAAATGAGGACTTCCCAGGAGGTCACCCATCCTAGTACTACTCTCGCCCAAGCACGCTTAACTGCGGAGTTGTGATGGGATCCGGTGCATTAGTGCTGGTATGATCGCACCTGTAAACTCATGCGTCGTAATTGAATATATGCGTTGCACTACAGAAAATACATACAAAAAAAAGCCCCCGACTAATCGAAATCAATTCGAATCAAGGAAGAAACGACTTTGCGGACAAACGCAGCAGGTCCGGTGTCAGATTGCCTATTATTATACCTTTCCGGAAAGGGAATCAGGGAATCGCGCCACAAACACAGCTCGTCGCTTTGCCATGAAATATGGGCTCCAGAACCGTTTTGAGCTCGTCTTGGGCCTCGAAACGGCCGTTTTAGTTTTTCCTTTAATTTCGGGCTTTTTATGTTTTGCCTATTTTCTCTTCTCTAGTGGACTCCAGAACTCGTTCTTTTGTGATTCCGACAGCTTATTGCTCCGCAGTCCGGCCAGATAATCCGAAAAAAGAGGTGCAACACGAGGACTTCCCAGGAGGTCACCCATCCTAGTACTACTCTCGCCCAAGCACGCTTCACTGCGGAGTTCTGATGGGATCCGGTGCATTAGTGCTGGTATGATCGCACCTGTAAACCCATGCGTCGCAATTGAATATATGCGTTGCGCTACAGAAAATACATACAAAAAAAAGCCCCCGACTAATCGAAATCAATTCGAATCAAGGAAGAAACGACCTTGCGGACAAACGCTGCAGGAAATGCGAAAAACGATCGTCCGGTGTCAGGATGCCTATTATTATACCTTTCCGGAAAGGGAATCGCGCCACAAACACAGCTCATTGCTTTGCCATGAAATATAGGCTCCAGAACCGTTTTGAGCTCGTCTTGGGCCTCGAAACGGCCGTTTTAGTTTTTCCTTTCATTTTGGGCTTTTTATGTTTTGCCTATTTTCTCTTCTCTGGTGGACTCCAGAACTCGTTCTTTTGTGATTCCGACAGCTTATTGCTCCGCAGTCCGGCCAGATAATCCGAAAAAAGAGGTGCAAAACGAGGACTTCCCAGGAGGTCACCCATCCTAGTACTACTCTCGCCCAAGCACGCTTAACTGCGGAGTTGTGATGGGATCCGGTGCATTAGTGCTGGTATGATCGCACCTGTAAACTCATGCGTCGTAATTGAATATATGCGTTGCACTACAGAAAATACATACAAAAAAAAGCCCCCGACTAATCGAAATCAATTCGAATCAAGGAAGAAACGACTTTGCGGATAAACGCAGCAGGTCCGGTGTCAGATTGCCTATTATTATACCTTTCCGGAAAGGGAATCAGGGAATCGCGCCACAAACACAGCTCGTCGCTTTGCCATGAAATATGGGCTCCAGAACCGTTTTGAGCTCGTCTTGGGCCTCGAGAACTCGTTCTTTTGTGATTCCGACAGCTTATTGCTCCGCAGTCCGGCCAGAAAATCCGAAAAAAGAGGTGCAACACGAGGACTTCCCAGGAGGTCACCCATCCTAGTACTACTCTCGCCCAAGTACGCTTAACTGCGGAGTTCTTATGGGATCCGGTGCATTAGTGCTGGTATGATCGCACCTGTAAACTCATGCGTCGTAATTGAATATATGCGTTGCACTACAGAAAATACATACAAAAAAAAGCCTCCGACTAATCGAAATCAATTCGAATCAAGGAAGAAACGACATTGCGGACAAACGCTGCAGGAAATGCGAAAAACGATCGTCCGGTGTCAGATTGCCTATTATTATACCTTTCCAGGAAATGGAATCGCGCCACAAACACAGCTCATTGCTTTGCCATGAAATATAGGCTCCAGAACCGTTTTGAGCTCGTCTTGGGCCTCGAAACGGCCGTTTTAGTTTTTCCTTTAATTTCGGGCTTTTTATGTTTTGCCTATTTTCTCTTCTCTGGTGGACTCCAGAACTCGTTCTTTTGTGATTCCGACAACTTATTGCTCCGCAGTCCGGCCAGATAAACCGAAAAAAGAGGTGCAACACGAGGACTTCCCAGGAGGTCACCCATCCTAGTACTACTCTCGCCCAAGCACGCTTTACTGCGGAGTTCTGATGGGATCCGGTGCATTAGTGCTGGTATGATCGCACCTGTAAAATTATGCGTCGTAATTGAATATATGCGTTGCACTACAGAAAATACATACAAAAAAAGCCCCCGACTAATCGAAATCAATTCGAATCAAGGAAGAAACGACTTTGCGGACAAACGCAGCAGGTCCGGTGTCAGATTGCCTATTATTATACCTTTCCGGAAAGGGAATCGCGCCACAAACACAGCTCATCGCTTTGCCATGAAATATAGGCTCCAGAACCGTTTTGAGCTCGTCTTGGGCCTCGAAAAGGCCGTTTTAGTTTTTCCTTCTATTTCGGGCGTTTTAGTTTTTCCTTTAATTTCGGGCTTTTTATGTTTTGCCTATTTTCTCTTCTCTGGTGGACTCCAGAACTCGTTCTTTTGTGATTCCGACAGCTTATTGCTCCGCAGTCCGGCCAGATAATCCGAAAAAAGAGGTGCAACACGAGGACTTCCCAGGAGGTCACCCATCCTAGTACTACTCTCGCCCAAGCACGCTTAACTGCGGAGTTCTGATGGGATCCGGTGCATTAGTGCTGGTATGATCGCACCTGTAAACTTATGCGTCGTAATTGAATATATGCGTTGCACTACAGAAAATACATACAAAAAAAAGCCCCCGACTAATCGAAATCAATTCAAATCAAGGAAGAAACGACTTTGCGGACAAACGCAGCAGGTCCGGTGTCAGATTGCCTATTATTATACCTTTCCGGAAAGGGAATCGCGCCACAAACACAGCTCATCGCTTTGCCATGAAATATAGGCTCCAGAACCGTTTTGAGCTCGTCTTGGGCCTCGAAACGGCCGTTTTAGTTTTTCCTTTAATTTCGGGCTTTTTATGTTTTGCCTATTTTCTCTTCTCTGGTGGACTCCAGAACTCGTTCTTTTGTGATTCCGACAGCTTATTGCTCCGCAGTCCGGCCAGATAATCCGAAAAAAGAGGTGCAACACGAGGACTTCCCAGGAGGTCACCCATCCTAGTACTACTCTCGCCCAAGCACGCTTCACTGCGGAGTTCTGATGGGATCCGGTGCATTAGTGCTGGTATGATCGCACCTGTAAACTCATGCGTCGTAATTGAATATATGCGTTGCACTACAGAAAATACATACAAAAAAAAGCCCCCGACTAATCGAAATCAATTCGAATCAAGGAAGAAACGACTTTGCGGACAAACGCAGCAGGTCCGGTGTCAGATTGCCTATTATTATACCTTTCCGGAAAGGGAATCAGGGAATCGCGCCACAAACACAGCTCGTCGCTTTGCCATGAAATATGGGCTCCAGAACCGTTTTGAGCTCGTCTTGGGCCTCGAAACGGCCGTTTTAGTTTTTCCTTTAATTTTGGGCTTTTTATGTTTTGCCTATTTTCTCTTCTCTGGTGGACTCCAGAACTCGTTCTTTTGTGATTCCGACAGCTTATTGCTCCGCAGTCCGGCCAGATAATCCGAAAAAAGAGGTGCAACACGAGGACTTCCCAGGAGGTCACCCATCCTAGTACTACTCTCGCCCAAGCACGCTTCACTGCGGAGTTCTGATGGGATCCGGTGCATTAGTGCTGGTATGATCGCACCTGTAAACCCATGCGTCGCAATTGAATATATGCGTTGCGCTACAGAAAATACATACAAAAAAAAGCCCCCGACTAATCGAAATCAATTCGAATCAAGGAAGAAACGACCTTGCGGACAAACGCTGCAGGAAATGCGAAAAACGATCGTCCGGTGTCAGGATGCCTATTATTATACCTTTCCGGAAAGGGAATCGCGCCACAAACACAGCTCATTGCTTTGCCATGAAATATAGGCTCCAGAACCGTTTTGAGCTCGTCTTGGGCCTCGAAACGGCCGTTTTAGTTTTTCCTTTCATTTTGGGCTTTTTATGTTTTGCCTATTTTCTCTTCTCTGGTGGACTCCAGAACTCGTTCTTTTGTGATTCCGACAGCTTATTGCTCCGCAGTCCGGCCAGATAATCCGAAAAAAGAGGTAAAAAACGAGGACTTCCCAGGAGGTCACCCATCCTAGTACTACTCTCGCCCAAGCACGCTTAACTGCGGAGTTGTGATGGGATCCGGTGCATTAGTGCTGGTATGATCGCACCTGTAAACTCATGCGTCGTAATTGAATATATGCGTTGCACTACAGAAAATACATACAAAAAAAAGCCCCCGACTAATCGAAATCAATTCGAATCAAGGAAGAAACGACTTTGCGGACAAACGCAGCAGGTCTGGTGTCAGATTGCCTATTATTAAACCTTTCCGGAAAGGGAATCAGGGAATCGCGCCACAAACACAGCTCGTCGCTTTGCCATGAAATATGGGCTCCAGAACCGTTTTGAGCTCGTGTTGGGCCTCGAAACGGCCGTTTTAGTTTTTCCTTTAATTTCGGGCTTTTTATGTTTTGCCTATTTTCTCTTCTCTAGTGGACTCCAGAACTCGTTCTTTTGTGATTCCGACAGCTTATTGCTCCGCAGTCCGGCCAGATAATCCGAAAAAAGAGGTGCAACACGAGGACTTCCCAGGAGGTCACCCATCCTAGTACTACTCTCACCCAAGCACGCTTAACTGCGGAGTTGTGATGGGATCCGGTGCATTAGTGCTGTTATGATCGCACCTGTAAACTCATGCGTCGTAATTGAATATATGCGTTGCACTACAGAAAATACATACAAAAAAAAAAGCCCCCGACTAATCGAAATCAATTCGAATCAAGGAAGAAACGACTTTGCGGACAAACGCAGCAGGTCCGGTGTCAGATTGCCTATTATTATACCTTTCCGGAAAGGGAATCGCGCCACAAACACAGCTCATTGCTTTGCCATGAAATATAGGCTCCAGAACCGTTTTGAGCTCGTCTTGGGCCTCGAAACGGCCGTTTTAGTTTTTCCTTTAATTTCGGGCTTTTTATGTTTTGCCTATTTTCTCTTCTCTGGTGGACTCCAGAACTCGTTCTTTTGTGATTCCGACAGCTTATTGCTCCGCAGTCCGGCCAGATAATCCGAAAAAAGAGGTGCAACACGAGGACTTCCCAGGAGGTCACCCATCCTAGTACTACTCTCGCCCAAGCACGCTTCACTGCGGAGTTCTGATGGGATCCGGTGCATCAGTGCTGGTATGATCGCACCTGTAAACCCATGCGTCGCAATTGAATATATGCATTGCGCTACAGAAAATACAAACAAAAAAAAGCCCCCGACTAATCGAAATCAATTCGAATCAAGGAAGAAACGACCTTGCGGACAAACGCTGCAGGAAATGCGAAAAACGATCGTCCGGTGTCAGGATGCCTATTATTATACCTTTCCGGAAAGAGAATCGCGCCACAAACACAGCTCATTGCTTTGCCATGAAATATAGGCTCCAGAACCGTTTTGAGCTCGTCTTGGGCCTCGAAACGGCCGTTTTAGTTTTTCCTTTAATTTCGGGCTTTTTATGTTTTGCCTATTTTCTCTTCTCTGGTGGACTCCAGAACTCGTTCTTTTGTGATTCCGACAGCTTATTGCTCCGCAGTCCGGCCAGATAATCCGAAAAAAGAGGTGCAACACGAGGAATTCCCAGGAGGTCACCCATCCTAGTACTACTCTCGCCCAAGCACGCTTAACTGCGGAGTTGTGATGGGATCCGGTGCATTAGTGCTGGTATGATCGCACCTGTAAACTCATGCGTCGTAATTGAATATATGCGTTGCACTACAGAAAATACATACAAAAAAAAGCCCCCGACTAATCGAAATCAATTCGAATCAAGGAAGAAACGACTTTGCGGACAAACACAGCAGGTCTGGTGTCAGATTGCCTATTATTATACCTTTCCGGAAAGGGAATCAGGGAATCGCGCCACAAACACAGCTCGTCGCTTTGCCATGAAATATGGGCTCCAGAACCGTTTTGAGCTCGTCTTGGGCCTCGAGAACTCGTTCTTTTGTGATTCCGACAGCTTATTGCTCCGCAGTCCGGCCAGAAAATCCGAAAAAAGAGGTGCAACACGAGGACTTCCCAGGAGGTCACCCATCCTAGTACTACTCTCGCCCAAGTACGCTTAACTGCGGAGTTCTTATGGGATCCGGTGCATTAGTGCTGGTATGATCGCATCTGTAAACTCATGCGTCGTAATTGAATATATGCGTTGCACTACAGAAAATACATACAAAAAAAAGCCTCCGACTAATCGAAATCAATTCGAATCAAGGAAGAAACGACATTGCGGACAAACGCTGCAGGAAATGCGAAAAACGATCGTCCGGTGTCAGATTGCCTATTATTATACCTTTCCAGGAAATGGAATCGTGCCACAAACACAGCTCATTGCTTTGCCATGAAATATAGGCTCCAGAACCGTTTTGAGCTCGTCTTGGGCCTCGAAACGGCCGTTTTAGTTTTTTCTTTAATTTCGGGCTTTTTATGTTTTGCCTATTTTCTCTTCTCTGGTGGACTCCAGAACTCGTTCTTTTGTGATTCCGACAGCTTATTGCTCCGCAGTCCGGCCAGATAATCCGAAAAAAGAGGTGCAACACGAGGACTTCCCAGGAGGTCACCCATCCTAGTACTACTCTCGCCCAAGCACGCTTAACTGCGGAGTTGTGATGGGATCCGGTGCATTAGTGCTGGTATGATCGCACCTGTAAACTCATGCGTCGTAATTGAATATATGCGTTGCACTACAGAAAATACATACAAAAAAAAGCCCCGGACTAATCGAAATCAATTCGAATCAAGGAAGAAACGACTTTGCGGACAAACGCAGCAGGTCCGGTGTCAGATTGCCTATTATTATACCTTTCCGGAAAGGGAATCAGGGAATCGCGCCACAAACACAGCTCGTCGCTTTGCCATGAAATATGGGCTCCAGAACCGTTTTGAGCTCGTCTTGGGCCTCGAGAACTCGTTCTTTTGTGATTCCGACAGCTTATTGCTCCGCAGTCCGGCCAGAAAATCCGAAAAAAGAGGTGCAACACGAGGACTTCCCAGGAGGTCTCCCATCCTAGTACTACTCTCGCCCAAGTACGCTTAACTGCGGAGTTCTTATGGGATCCGGTGCATTAGTGCTGGTATGATCGCACCTGTAAACTCATGCGTCGTAATTGAATATATGCGTTGCACTACAGAAAATACATACAAAAAAAAGCCTCCGACTAATCGAAATCAATTCGAATCAAGGAAGAAACGACATTGCGGACAAACGCTGCAGGAAATGCGAAAAACGATCGTCCGGTGTCAGATTGCCTATTATTATACCTTTCCAGGAAATGGAATCGTGCCACAAACACAGCTCATTGCTTTGCCATGAAATATAGGCTCCAGAACCATTTTGAGCTCGTCTTGGGCCTCGAAACGGCCGTTTTAGTTTTTTCTTTAATTTCGGGCTTTTTATGTTTTGCCTATTTTCTCTTCTCTGGTGGACTCCAGAACTCGTTCTTTTGTGATTCCGACAGCTTATTGCTCCGCAGTCCGGCCAGATAATCCGAAAAAAGAGGTGCAACACGAGGACTTCCCAGGAGGTCACCCATCCTAGTACTACTCTCGCCCAAGCACGCTTAACTGCGGAGTTGTGATGGGATCCGATGCATTAGTGCTGGTATGATCGCACCTGTAAACTCATGCGTCGTAATTGAATATATGCGTTGCACTACAGAAAATACATACAAAAAAAAGCCCCCGACTAATCGAAATCAATTCGAATCAAGGAAGAAACGACTTTGCGGACAAACGCAGCAGGTCCGGTGTCAGATTGCCTATTATTATACCTTTCCGGAAAGGGAATCAGGGAATCACGCCACAAACACAGCTCGTCGCTTTGCTATGAAATATGGGCTCCAGAACCGTTTTGAGCTCGTCTTGGGCCTCGAGAACTCGTTCTTTTGTGATTCCGACAGCTTATTGCTCCGCAGTCCGGCCAGAAAATCCGAAAAAAGAGGTGCAACACGAGGACTTCCCAGGAGGTCACCCATCCTAGTACTACTCTCGCCCAAGTACGCTTAACTGCGGAGTTCTGATGGGATCCGGTGCATTAGTGCTGGTATGATCGCACCTGTAAACTCATGCGTCGTAATTGAATATATGCGTTGCACTACAGAAAATACATACAAAAAAAAGCCCCCGACTAATCGAAATCAATTCGAATCAAGGAAGAAACGACTTTGCGGATAAACGCAGCAGGTCCGGTGTCAGATTGCCTATTATTATACCTTTCCGGAAAGGGAATCAGGGAATCGCGCCACAAACACAGCTCGTCGCTTTGCCATGAAATATGGGCTCCAGAACCGTTTTGAGCTCGTCTTGGGCCTCGAGAACTCGTTCTTTTGTGATTCCGACAGCTTATTGCTCCGCAGTCCGGCCAGAAAATCCGAAAAAAGAGGTGCAACACGAGGACTTCCCAGGAGGTCACCCATCCTAGTACTACTCTCGCCCAAGTACGCTTAACTGCGGAGTTCTTATGGGATCCGGTGCATTAGTGCTGGTATGATCGCATCTGTAAACTCATGCGTCGTAATTGAATATATGCGTTGCACTACAGAAAATACATACAAAAAAAAGCCTCCGACTAATCGAAATCAATTCGAATCAAGGAAGAAACGACATTGCGGACAAACGCTGCAGGAAATGCGAAAAACGATCGTCCGGTGTCAGATTGCCTATTATTATACCTTTCCAGGAAATGGAATCGTGCCACAAACACAGCTCATTGCTTTGCCATGAAATATAGGCTCCAGAACCGTTTTGAGCTCGTCTTGGGCCTCGAAACGGCCGTTTTAGTTTTTTCTTTAATTTCGGGCTTTTTATGTTTTGCCTATTTTCTCTTCTCTGGTGGACTCCAGAACTCGTTCTTTTGTGATTCCGACAGCTTATTGCTCCGCAGTCCGGCCAGATAATCCGAAAAAAGAGGTGCAACACGAGGACTTCCCAGGACGTCACCCATCCTAGTACTACTCTCGTCCAAGCACGCTTAACTGCGGAGTTCTGATGGGATCCGGTGCATTAGTGCTGGTATGATCGCACCTGTACACTTATGCGTCGTAATTGAATATATGCGTTGCACTACAGAAAATACATACAAAAAAAGCCCCCGACTAATCGAAATCAATTCGAATCAAGGAAGAAACGACTTTGCGGACAAACGCAGCAGGTCCGGTGTCAGATTGCCTATTATTATACCTTTCCGGAAAGGGAATCGCGCCACAAACACAGCTCATTGCTTTGCCATGAAATATAGGCTCCAGAACCGTTTTGAGCTCGTCTTGGGCCTCGAAACGGCCGTTTTAGTTTTTCCTTTAATTTCGGGCTTTTTATGTTTTGCCTATTTTCTCTTCTCTGGTGGACTCCAGAACTCGTTCTTTTGTGATTCCGACAGCTTATTGCTCCGCAGTCCGGCCAGATAATCCGAAAAAAGAGGTGCAACACGAGGACTTCCCAGGAAGTCACCCATCCTAGTACTACTCTCGCCCAAGCACGCTTAACTGCGGAGTTCTGATGGGATCCGATGCATTAGTGCTGGTATGATCGAACCTGTAAACTCATGCGTCGTAATTGAATATATGCGTTGCACTACAGAAAATACATACAAAAAAAAGCCCCCGACTAATCGAAATCAATTCGAATCAAGGAAGAAACGACTTTGCGGACAAACGCAGCAGGTCCGGTGTCAGATTGCCTATTATTATACCTTTCCGGAAAGGGAATCAGGGAATCGCGCCACAAACACAGCTCGTCGCTTTGCCATGAAATATGGGCTCCAGAACCGTTTTGAGCTCGTCTTGGGCCTCGAGAACTCGTTCTTTTGTGATTCCGACAGCTTATTGCTCCGCAGTCCGGCCAGAAAATCCGAAAAAAGAGGTGCAACACGAGGACTTCCCAGGAGGTCTCCCATCCTAGTACTACTCTCGCCCAAGTACGCTTAACTGCGGAGTTCTTATGGGATCCGGTGCATTAGTGCTGGTATGATCGCACCTGTAAACTCATGCGTCGTAATTGAATATATGCGTTGCACTACAGAAAATACATACAAAAAAAAGCCTCCGACTAATCGAAATCAATTCGAATCAAGGAAGAAACGACATTGCGGACAAACGCTGCAGGAAATGCGAAAAACGATCGTCCGGTGTCAGATTGCCTATTATTATACCTTTCCAGGAAATGGAATCGCGCCACAAACACAGCTCATTGCTTTGCCATGAAATATAGGCTCCAGAACCGTTTTGAGCTCGTCTTGGGCCTCGAAACGGCCGTTTTAGTTTTTCCTTTAATTTCGGGCTTTTTATGTTTTGCCTATTTTCTCTTCTCTGGTGGACTCCAGAACTCGTTCTTTTGTGATTCCGACAACTTATTGCTCCGCAGTCCGGCCAGATAAACCGAAAAAAGAGGTGCAACACGAGGACTTCCCAGGAGGTCACCCATCCTAGTACTACTCTCGCCCAAGCACGCTTTACTGCGGAGTTCTGATGGGATCCGGTGCATTAGTGCTGGTATGATCGCACCTGTAAAATTATGCGTCGTAATTGAATATATGCGTTGCACTACAGAAAATACATACAAAAAAAGCCCCCGACTAATCGAAATCAATTCGAATCAAGGAAGAAACGACTTTGCGGACAAACGCAGCAGGTCCGGTGTCAGATTGCCTATTATTATACCTTTCCGGAAAGGGAATCGCGCCACAAACACAGCTCATCGCTTTGCCATGAAATATAGGCTCCAGAACCGTTTTGAGCTCGTCTTGGGCCTCGAAAAGGCCGTTTTAGTTTTTCCTTCTATTTCGGGCGTTTTAGTTTTTCCTTTAATTTCGGGCTTTTTATGTTTTGCCTATTTTCTCTTCTCTGGTGGACTCCAGAACTCGTTCTTTTGTGATTCCGACAGCTTATTGCTCCGCAGTCCGGCCAGATAATCCGAAAAAAGAGGTGCAACACGAGGACTTCCCAGGAGGTCACCCATCCTAGTACTACTCTCGCCCAAGCACGCTTAACTGCGGAGTTCTGATGGGATCCGGTGCATTAGTGCTGGTATGATCGCACCTGTAAACTTATGCGTCGTAATTGAATATATGCGTTGCACTACAGAAAATACATACAAAAAAAAGCCCCCGACTAATCGAAATCAATTCAAATCAAGGAAGAAACGACTTTGCGGACAAACGCAGCAGGTCCGGTGTCAGATTGCCTATTATTATACCTTTCCGGAAAGGGAATCGCGCCACAAACACAGCTCATCGCTTTGCCATGAAATATAGGCTCCAGAACCGTTTTGAGCTCGTCTTGGGCCTCGAAACGGCCGTTTTAGTTTTTCCTTTAATTTCGGGCTTTTTATGTTTTGCCTATTTTCTCTTCTCTGGTGGACTCCAGAACTCGTTCTTTTGTGATTCCGACAGCTTATTGCTCCGCAGTCCGGCCAGATAATCCGAAAAAAGAGGTGCAACACGAGGACTTCCCAGGAGGTCACCCATCCTAGTACTACTCTCGCCCAAGCACGCTTAACTGCGGAGTTCTGATGGGATCCGGTGCATTAGTGCTGGTATGATCGAACCTGTAAACTCATGCGTCGTAATTGAATATATGCGTTGCACTACAGAAAATACATACAAAAAAAAGCCCCCGACTAATCGAAATCAATTCGAATCAAGGAAGAAACGACTTTGCGGACAAACGCAGCAGGTCCGGTGTCAGATTGCGTATTATTATACCTTTCCGGAAAGGGAATCAGGGAATCGCGCCACAAACACAGCTCGTCGCTTTGCCATGAAATATGGGCTCCAGAACCGTTTTGAGCTCGTCTTGGGCCTCGAGAACTCGTTCTTTTGTGATTCCGACAGCTAATTGCTCCGCAGTCCGGCCAGAAAATCCGAAAAAAGAGGTGCAACACGAGGACTTCCCAGGAGGTCTCCCATCCTAGTACTACTCTCGCCCAAGTACGCTTAACTGCGGAGTTCTTATGGGATCCGGTGCATTAGTGCTGGTATGATCGCACCTGTAAACTCATGCGTCGTAATTGAATATATGCGTTGCACTACAGAAAATACATACAAAAAAAAGCCTCCGACTAATCGAAATCAATTCGAATCAAGGAAGAAACGACATTGCGGACAAACGCTGCAGGAAATGCGAAAAACGATCGTCCGGTGTCAGATTGCCTATTATTATACCTTTCCAGGAAATGGAATCGTGCCACAAACACAGCTCATTGCTTTGCCATGAAATATAGGCTCCAGAACCGTTTTGAGCTCGTCTTGGGCCTCGAAACGGCCGTTTTAGTTTTTTCTTTAATTTCGGGCTTTTTATGTTTTGCCTATTTTCTCTTCTCTGGTGGACTCCAGAACTCGTTCTTTTGTGATTCCGACAGCTTATTGCTCCGCAGTCCGGCCAGATAATCCGAAAAAAGAGGTGCAACACGAGGACTTCCCAGGAGGTCACCCATCCTAGTACAACTCTCGTCCAAGCACGCTTAACTGCGGAGTTCTGATGGGATCCGATGCATTAGTGCTGGTATGATCGCACCTATAAACTTATGCGTCGTAATTGAATATATGCGTTGCACTACAGAAAATACATACAAAAAAAGCCCCCGACTAATCGAAATCAATTCGAATCAAGGAAGAAACGACTTTGCGGACAAACGCAGCAGGTCCGGTGTCAGATTGCCTATTATTATACCTTTCCGGAAAGGGAATCGCGCCACAAACACAGCTCATCGCTTTGCCATGAAATATAGGCTCCAGAACCGTTTTGAGCTCGTCTTGGGCCTCGAAAAGGCCGTTTTAGTTTTTCCTTCTATTTCGGGCGTTTTAGTTTTTCCTTTAATTTCGGGCTTTTTATGTTTTGCCTATTTTCTCTTCTCTGGTGGACTCCAGAACTCGTTCTTTTGTGATTCCGACAGCTTATTGCTCCGCAGTCCGGCCAGATAATCCGAAAAAAGAGGTGCAACACGAGGACTTCCCAGGAGGTCACCCATCCTAGTACTACTCTCGCCCAAGCACGCTT
>JBBPBO010000003.1:7089629-7118438 GCA_037974295.1 Cicer cuneatum | reverse complement strand
TTCCCAGGAGGTCACCCATCCTAGTACTACTCTCGCCCAAGCACGCTTAACTGCGGAGTTCTGATGGGATCCGGTGCATTAGTGCTGGTATGATCGAACCTGTAAACTCATGCGTCGTAATTGAATATATGCGTTGCACTACAGAAAATACATACAAAAAAAAGCCCCCGACTAATCGAAATCAATTCGAATCAAGGAAGAAACGACTTTGCGGACAAACGCAGCAGGTCCGGTGTCAGATTGCGTATTATTATACCTTTCCGGAAAGGGAATCAGGGAATCGCGCCACAAACACAGCTCGTCGCTTTGCCATGAAATATGGGCTCCAGAACCGTTTTGAGCTCGTCTTGGGCCTCGAGAACTCGTTCTTTTGTGATTCCGACAGCTAATTGCTCCGCAGTCCGGCCAGAAAATCCGAAAAAAGAGGTGCAACACGAGGACTTCCCAGGAGGTCTCCCATCCTAGTACTACTCTCGCCCAAGTACGCTTAGTTGCGGAGTTCTTATGGGATCCGGTGCATTAGTGCTGGTATGATCGCACCTGTAAACTCATGCGTCGTAATTGAATATATGCGTTGCACTACCGAAAATACATACAAAAAAAAGCCTCCGACTAATCGAAATCAATTCGAATCAAGGAAGAAACGACATTGCGGACAAACGCTGCAGGAAATGCGAAAAACGATCGTCCGGTGTCAGATTGCCTATTATTATACCTTTCCAGGAAATGGAATCGTGCCACAAACACAGCTCACGGCTTTGCCATGAAATATAGGCTCCAGAACCGTTTTGAGCTCGTCTTGGGCCTCGAAACGGCCGTTTTAGTTTTTTCTTTAATTTCGGGCTTTTTATGTTTTGCCTATTTTCTCTTCTCTGGTGGACTCCAGAACTCGTTCTTTTGTGATTCCGACAGCTTATTGCTCCGCAGTCCGGCCAGATAATCCGAAAAAAGAGGTGCAACACGAGGACTTCCCAGGAGGTCACCCATCCTAGTACTACTCTCGTCCAAGCACGCTTATCTGCGGAGTTCTGATGGGATCCGGTGCATTAGTGCTGGTATGATCGCACCTATAAACTTATGCGTCGTAATTGAATATATGCGTTGCACTACAGAAAATACATACAAAAAAAGCCCCCGACTAATCGAAATCAATTCGAATCAAGGAAGAAACGACTTTGCGGACAAACGCAGCAGGTCCGGTGTCAGATTGCCTATTATTATACCTTTCCGGAAAGGGAATCGCGCCACAAACACAGCTCATCGCTTTGCCATGAAATATAGGCTCCAGAACCGTTTTGAGCTCGTCTTGGGCCTCGAAAAGGCCGTTTTAGTTTTTCCTTCTATTTCGGGCGTTTTAGTTTTTCCTTTAATTTCGGGCTTTTTATGTTTTGCCTATTTTCTCTTCTCTGGTGGACTCCAGAACTCGTTCTTTTGTGATTCCGACAGCTTATTGCTCCGCAGTCCGGCCAGATAATCCGAAAAAAGAGGTGCAACACGAGGACTTCCCAGGAGGTCACCCATCCTAGTACTACTCTCGCCCAAGCACGCTTAACTGCGGAGTTCTGATGGGATCCGGTGCATTAGTGCTGGTATGATCGCACCTGTAAACTTATGCGTCGTAATTGAATATATGCGTTGCACTACAGAAAATACATACAAAAAAAAGCCCCCGACTAATCGAAATCAATTCGAATCAAGGAAGAAACGACTTTGCGGACAAACGCAGCAGGTCCGGTGTCAGATTGCCTATTATTATACCTTTCCGGAAAGGGAATCAGGGAATCGCGCCACAAACACAGCTCGTCGCTTTGCCATGAAATATGGGCTCCAGAACCGTTTTGAGCTCGTCTTGAGCCTCGAGAACTCGTTCTTTTGTGATTCCGACAGCTTATTGCTCCGCAGTCCGGCCAGAAAATCCGAAAAAAGAGGTGCAACACGAGGACTTCCCAGGAGGTCACCCATCCTAGTACTACTCTCGCCCAAGCACGCTTCACTGCGGAGTTCTGATGGGATCCGGTGCATTAGTGCTGGTATGATCGCACCTGTAAACCCATGCGTCGTAATTGAATATATGCGTTGCGCTACAGAAAATACATACAGAAAAAAGCCCCCGACTAATCGAAATCAAGGAAGAAACGACTTTGCGGACAAACGCTGCAGGAAATGCGAAAAACGATCGTCCGGTGTCAGATTGCCTATTATTATACCTTTCCGGAAAGGGAATCGCGCCACAAACACAGCTCATCGCTTTGCCATGAAATATAGGCTCCAGAACCGTTTTGAGCTCGTCTTGGGCCTCGAAACGGCCGTTTTAGTTTTTCCTTTAATTTCGGGCTTTTTATGTTTTGCCTATTTTCTCTTCTCTGGTGGACTCCAGAACTCGTTCTTTTGTGATTCCGACAGCTTATTGCTCCGCAGTCCGGCCAGAAAATCCAAAAAAAGAGGTGCAACACGAGGACTTCCCAGGAGGTCACCCATCCTAGTACTACTCTCGCCCAAGCACGCTTAACTGCGGAGTTCTGATGGGACCCGGTGCATTAGTGCTGGTATGATCGCACCTGTAAACCCATGCGTCGTAATTGAATATATGCGTTGCGCTACAGAAAATACATACAGAAAAAAGCCCCCGACTAATCGAAATCAAGGAAGAAACGACTTTGCGGACAAACGCTGCAGGAAATGCGAAAAACGATCGTCCGGTGTCAGATTGCCTATTATTATACCTTTCCGGAAAGGGAATCGCGCCACAAACACAGCTCATCGCTTTGCCATGAAATATAGGCTCCAGAACCGTTTTGAGCTCGTCTTGGGCCTCGAAACGGCCGTTTTAGTTTTTCCTTTAATTTCGGGCTTTTTATGTTTTGCCTATTTTCTCTTCTCTGGTGGACTCCAGAACTCGTTCTTTTGTGATTCCGACAGCTTATTGCTCCGCAGTCCGGCCAGAAAATCCGAAAAAAGAGGTGCAACACGAGGACTTCCCAGGAGGTCACCCATCCTAGTACTACTCTCGCCCAAGCACGCTTAACTGCGGAGTTCTGATGGGATCCAGTGCATTAGTGCTGGTATGATCGCACCTGTAAACCCATGCGTCGTAATTGAATATATGCGTTGCGCTACAGAAAATACATACAGAAAAAAGCCCCCGACTAATCGAAATCAAGGAAGAAACGACTTTGCGGACAAACGCTGCAGGAAATGCGAAAAACGATCGTCCGGTGTCAGATTGCCTATTATTATACCTTTCCGGAAAGGGAATCGCGCCACAAACACAGCTCATCGCTTTGCCATGAAATATAGGCTCCAGAACCGTTTTGAGCTCGTCTTGGGCCTCGAAACGGCCGTTTTAGTTTTTTCTTTAATTTCGGGCTTTTTATGTTTTGCCTATTTTCTCTTCTCTGGTGGACTCCAGAACTCGTTCTTTTGTGATTCCGACAGCTTATTGCTCCGCAGTCCGGCCAGATAATCCGAAAAAAGAGGTGCAACACGAGGACTTCCCAGGAGGTCACCCATCCTAGTACTACTCTCGTCCAAGCACGCTTATCTGCGGAGTTCTGATGGGATCCGGTGCATTAGTGCTGGTATGATCGCACCTATAAACTTATGCGTCGTAATTGAATATATGCGTTGCACTACAGAAAATACATACAAAAAAAGCCCCCGACTAATCGAAATCAATTCGAATCAAGGAAGAAACGACTTTGCGGACAAACGCAGCAGGTCCGGTGTCAGATTGCCTATTATTATACCTTTCCGGAAAGGGAATCGCGCCACAAACACAGCTCATCGCTTTGCCATGAAATATAGGCTCCAGAACCGTTTTGAGCTCGTCTTGGGCCTCGAAAAGGCCGTTTTAGTTTTTCCTTCTATTTCGGGCGTTTTAGTTTTTCCTTTAATTTCGGGCTTTTTATGTTTTGCCTATTTTCTCTTCTCTGGTGGACTCCAGAACTCGTTCTTTTGTGATTCCGACAGCTTATTGCTCCGCAGTCCGGCCAGATAATCCGAAAAAAGAGGTGCAACACGAGGACTTCCCAGGAGGTCACCCATCCTAGTACTACTCTCGCCCAAGCACGCTTCACTGCGGAGTTCTGATGGGATCCGGTGCATTAGTGCTGGTATGATCGCACCTGTAAACTTATGCGTCGTAATTGAATATATGCGTTGCACTACAGAAAATACATACAAAAAAAAGCCCCCGACTAATCGAAATCAATTCGAATCAAGGAAGAAACGACTTTGCGGACAAACGCAGCAGGTCCGGTGTCAGATTGCCTATTATTATACCTTTCCGGAAAGGGAATCGCGCCACAAACACAGCTCATTGCTTTGCCATGAAATATAGGCTCCAGAACCGTTTTGAGCTCGTCTTGGGCCTCGAAACGGCCGTTTTAGTTTTTCCTTTAATTTCGGGCTTTTTATGTTTTGCCTATTTTCTCTTCTCTGGTGGACTCCAGAACTCGTTCTTTTGTGATTCCGACAGCTTATTGCTCCGCAGTCCGGCCAGATAATCCGAAAAAAGAGGTGCAACACGAGGACTTCCCAGGAGGTCACCCATCCTAGTACTACTCTCGCCCAAGCACGCTTAACTGCGGAGTTGTGCTGGGATCCGGTGCATTAGTGCTGGTATGATCGCACCTGTAAACCCATGCGTCGCAATTGAATATATGTGTTGCGCTACAGAAAATACATACAAAAAAAAGCCCCCGACTAATCGAAATCAATTCGAATCAAGGAAGAAACGACTTTGCGGACAAACGATGCAGGAAATGCGAAAAACGATCGTCCGGTGTCAAACCGTTTTGAGCTCGTCTTGGGCCTCGAAACGGCCGTTTTAGTTTTTCCTTTAATTTCGGGCTTTTTATGTTTTGCCTATTTTCTCTTCTCTGGTGGACTCCAGAACTCGTTCTTTTGTGATTCCGACAGCTTATTGCTCCGCAGTCCGGCCAGATAATCCGAAAAAAGAGGTGCAACACGAGGACTTCCCAGGAGGTCACCCATCCTAGTACTACTCTCGCCCAAGCACGCTTAACTGCGGAGTTGTGATGGGATCCGGTGCATTAGTGCTGGTATGATCGCACCTGTAAACCCATGCGTCGCAATTGAATATATGCGTTGCGCTACAGAAAATACATACAAAAAAAAGCCCCCGACTAATCGAAATCAATTCGAATCAAGGAAGAAACGACTTTGCGGACAAACGATGCAGGAAATGCGAAAAACGATCGTCCGGTGTCAAACCGTTTTGAGCTCGTCTTGGGCCTCGAATCGGCCGTTTTAGTTTTTCCTTTAATTTCGGGCTTTTTATGTTTTGCCTATTTTCTCTTCTCTGGTGGACTCCAGAACTCGTTCTTTTGTGATTCCGACAGCTTATTGCTCCGCAGTCCGGCCAGATAATCCGAAAAAAGAGGTGCAACACGAGGACTTCCCAGGAGGTCACCCATCCTAGTACTACTCTCGCCCAAGCACGCTTAACTGCGGAGTTGTGATGGGATCCGGTGCATTAGTGCTGGTATGATCGCACCTGTAAACCCATGCGTCGCAATTGAATATATGCGTTGCGCTACAGAAAATACATACAAAAAAAAGCCCCCGACTAATCGAAATCAATTCGAATCAAGGAAGAAACGACCTTGCGGACAAACGCTGCAGGAAATGCGAAAAACGATCGTCCGGTGTCAGGATGCCTATTATTATACCTTTCCGGAAAGGGAATCGCGCCACAAACACAGCTCATTGCTTTGCCATGAAATATAGGCTCCAGAACCGTTTTGAGCTCGTCTTGGGCCTCGAAACGGCCGTTTTAGTTTTTCCTTTCATTTTGGGCTTTTTATGTTTTGCCTATTTTCTCTTCTCTGGTGGACTCCAGAACTCGTTCTTTTGTGATTCCGACAGCTTATTGCTCCGCAGTCCGGCCAGATAATCCGAAAAAAGAGGTGCAAAACGAGGACTTCCCAGGAGGTCACCCATCCTAGTACTACTCTCGCCCAAGCACGCTTAACTGCGGAGTTGTGATGGGATCCGGTGCATTAGTGCTGGTATGATCGCACCTGTAAACTCATGCGTCGTAATTGAATATATGCGTTGCACTACAGAAAATACATACAAAAAAAAGCCCCCGACTAATCGAAATCAATTCGAATCAAGGAAGAAACGACTTTGCGGACAAACGCAGCAGGTCCGGTGTCAGATTGCCTATTATTATACCTTTCCGGAAAGGGAATCAGGGAATCGCGCCACAAACACAGCTCGTCGCTTTGCCATGAAATATGGGCTCCAGAACCGTTTTGAGCTCGTCTTGGGCCTCGAGAACTCGTTCTTTTGTGATTCCGACAGCTTATTGCTCCGCAGTCCGGCCAGAAAATCCGAAAAAAGAGGTGCAACACGAGGACTTCCCAGGAGGTCTCCCATCCTAGTACTACTCTCGCCCAAGTACGCTTAACTGCGGAGTTCTTATGGGATCCGGTGCATTAGTGCTGGTATGATCGCACCTGTAAACTCATGCGTCGTAATTGAATATATGCGTTGCACTACAGAAAATACATACAAAAAAAAGCCTCCGACTAATCGAAATCAATTCGAATCAAGGAAGAAACGACATTGCGGACAAACGCTGCAGGAAATGCGAAAAACGATCGTCCGGTGTCAGATTGCCTATTATTATACCTTTCCAGGAAATGGAATCGCGCCACAAACACAGCTCATTGCTTTGCCATGAAATATAGGCTCCAGAACCGTTTTGAGCTCGTCTTGGGCCTCGAAACGGCCGTTTTAGTTTTTCCTTTAATTTCGGGCTTTTTATGTTTTGCCTATTTTCTCTTCTCTGGTGGACTCCAGAACTCGTTCTTTTGTGATTCCGACAACTTATTGCTCCGCAGTCCGGCCAGATAAACCGAAAAAAGAGGTGCAACACGAGGACTTCCCAGGAGGTCACCCATCCTAGTACTACTCTCGCCCAAGCACGCTTTACTGCGGAGTTCTGATGGGATCCGGTGCATTAGTGCTGGTATGATCGCACCTGTAAAATTATGCGTCGTAATTGAATATATGCGTTGCACTACAGAAAATACATACAAAAAAAGCCCCCGACTAATCGAAATCAATTCGAATCAAGGAAGAAACGACTTTGCGGACAAACGCAGCAGGTCCGGTGTCAGATTGCCTATTATTATACCTTTCCGGAAAGGGAATCGCGCCACAAACACAGCTCATCGCTTTGCCATGAAATATAGGCTCCAGAACCGTTTTGAGCTCGTCTTGGGCCTCGAAAAGGCCGTTTTAGTTTTTCCTTCTATTTCGGGCGTTTTAGTTTTTCCTTTAATTTCGGGCTTTTTATGTTTTGCCTATTTTCTCTTCTCTGGTGGACTCCAGAACTCGTTCTTTTGTGATTCCGACAGCTTATTGCTCCGCAGTCCGGCCAGATAATCCGAAAAAAGAGGTGCAACACGAGGACTTCCCAGGAGGTCACCCATCCTAGTACTACTCTCGCCCAAGCACGCTTCACTGCGGAGTTCTGATGGGATCCGGTGCATTAGTGCTGGTATGATCGCACCTGTAAACTTATGCGTCGTAATTGAATATATGCGTTGCACTACAGAAAATACATACAAAAAAAAGCCCCCGACTAATCGAAATCAATTCGAATCAAGGAAGAAACGACTTTGCGGACAAACGCAGCAGGTCCGGTGTCAGATTGCCTATTATTATACCTTTCCGGAAAGGGAATCGCGCCACAAACACAGCTCATTGCTTTGCCATGAAATATAGGCTCCAGAACCGTTTTGAGCTCGTCTTGGGCCTCGAAACGGCCGTTTTAGTTTTTCCTTTAATTTCGGGCTTTTTATGTTTTGCCTATTTTCTCTTCTCTGGTGGACTCCAGAACTCGTTCTTTTGTGATTCCGACAGCTTATTGCTCCGCAGTCCGGCCAGATAATCCGAAAAAAGAGGTGCAACACGAGGACTTCCCAGGAGGTCACCCATCCTAGTACTACTCTCGCCCAAGCACGCTTAACTGCGGAGTTCTGATGGGATCCGGTGCATTAGTGCTGGTATGATCGAACCTGTAAACTCATGCGTCGTAATTGAATATATGCGTTGCACTACAGAAAATACATACAAAAAAAAGCCCCCGACTAATCGAAATCAATTCGAATCAAGGAAGAAACGACTTTGCGGACAAACGCAGCAGGTCCGGTGTCAGATTGCGTATTATTATACCTTTCCGGAAAGGGAATCAGGGAATCGCGCCACAAACACAGCTCGTCGCTTTGCCATGAAATATGGGCTCCAGAACCGTTTTGAGCTCGTCTTGGGCCTCGAGAACTCGTTCTTTTGTGATTCCGACAGCTAATTGCTCCGCAGTCCGGCCAGAAAATCCGAAAAAAGAGGTGCAACACGAGGACTTCCCAGGAGGTCTCCCATCCTAGTACTACTCTCGCCCAAGTACGCTTAACTGCGGAGTTCTTATGGGATCCGGTGCATTAGTGCTGGTATGATCGCACCTGTAAACTCATGCGTCGTAATTGAATATATGCGTTGCACTACAGAAAATACATACAAAAAAAAGCCTCCGACTAATCGAAATCAATTCGAATCAAGGAAGAAACGACATTGCGGACAAACGCTGCAGGAAATGCGAAAAACGATCGTCCGGTGTCAGATTGCCTATTATTATACCTTTCCAGGAAATGGAATCGTGCCACAAACACAGCTCATTGCTTTGCCATGAAATATAGGCTCCAGAACCGTTTTGAGCTCGTCTTGGGCCTCGAAACGGCCGTTTTAGTTTTTTCTTTAATTTCGGGCTTTTTATGTTTTGCCTATTTTCTCTTCTCTGGTGGACTCCAGAACTCGTTCTTTTGTGATTCCGACAGCTTATTGCTCCGCAGTCCGGCCAGATAATCCGAAAAAAGAGGTGCAACACGAGGACTTCCCAGGAGGTCACCCATCCTAGTACTACTCTCGTCCAAGCACGCTTATCTGCGGAGTTCTGATGGGATCCGGTTGATTAGTGCTGGTATGATCGCACCTATAAACTTATGCGTCGTAATTGAATATATGCGTTGCACTACAGAAAATACATACAAAAAAAGCCCCCGACTAATCGAAATCAATTCGAATCAAGGAAGAAACGACTTTGCGGACAAACGCAGCAGGTCCGGTGTCAGATTGCCTATTATTATACCTTTCCGGAAAGGGAATCGCGCCACAAACACAGCTCATCGCTTTGCCATGAAATATAGGCTCCAGAACCGTTTTGAGCTCGTCTTGGGCCTCGAAAAGGCCGTTTTAGTTTTTCCTTCTATTTCGGGCGTTTTAGTTTTTCCTTTAATTTCGGGCTTTTTATGTTTTGCCTATTTTCTCTTCTCTGGTGGACTCCAGAACTCGTTCTTTTGTGATTCCGACAGCTTATTGCTCCGCAGTCCGGCCAGATAATCCGAAAAAAGAGGTGCAACACGAGGACTTCCCAGGAGGTCACCCATCCTAGTACTACTCTCGCCCAAGCACGCTTAACTGCGGAGTTGTGATGGGATCCGGTGCATTAGTGCTGGTATGATCGCACCTGTAAACCCATGCGTCGCAATTGAATATATGCGTTGCGCTACAGAAAATACATACAAAAAAAAGCCCCCGACTAATCGAAATCAATTCGAATCAAGGAAGAAACGACTTTGCGGACAAACGATGCAGGAAATGCGAAAAACGATCGTCCGGTGTCAAACCGTTTTGAGCTCGTCTTGGGCCTCGAATCGGCCGTTTTAGTTTTTCCTTTAATTTCGGGCTTTTTATGTTTTGCCTATTTTCTCTTCTCTGGTGGACTCCAGAACTCGTTCTTTTGTGATTCCGACAGCTTATTGCTCCGCAGTCCGGCCAGATAATCCGAAAAAAGAGGTGCAACACGAGGACTTCCCAGGAGGTCACCCATCCTAGTACTACTCTCGCCCAAGCACGCTTAACTGCGGAGTTGTGATGGGATCCGGTGCATTAGTGCTGGTATGATCGCACCTGTAAACCCATGCGTCGCAATTGAATATATGCGTTGCGCTACAGAAAATACATACAAAAAAAAGCCCCCGACTAATCGAAATCAATTCGAATCAAGGAAGAAACGACTTTGCGGACAAACGATGCAGGAAATGCGAAAAACGATCGTCCGGTGTCAAACCGTTTTGAGCTCGTCTTGGGCCTCGAAACGGCCGTTTTAGTTTTTCCTTTAATTTCGGGCTTTTTATGTTTTGCCTATTTTCTCTTCTCTGGTGGACTCCAGAACTCGTTCTTTTGTGATTCCGACAGCTTATTGCTCCGCAGTCCGGCCAGATAATCCGAAAAAAGAGGTGCAACACGAGGACTTCCCAGGAGGTCACCCATCCTAGTACTACTCTCGCCCAAGCACGCTTAACTGCGGAGTTGTGATGGGATCCGGTGCATTAGTGCTGGTATGATCGCACCTGTAAACTCATGCGTCGTAATTGAATATATGCGTTGCACTACAGAAAATACATACAAAAAAAAGCCCCGGACTAATCGAAATCAATTCGAATCAAGGAAGAAACGACTTTGCGGACAAACGCAGCAGGTCCGGTGTCAGATTGCCTATTATTATACCTTTCCGGAAAGGGAATCAGGGAATCGCGCCACAAACACAGCTCGTCGCTTTGCCATGAAATATGGGCTCCAGAACCGTTTTGAGCTCGTCTTGGGCCTCGAGAACTCGTTCTTTTGTGATTCCGACAGCTTATTGCTCCGCAGTCCGGCCAGAAAATCCGAAAAAAGAGGTGCAACACGAGGACTTCCCAGGAGGTCTCCCATCCTAGTACTACTCTCGCCCAAGTACGCTTAACTGCGGAGTTCTTATGGGATCCGGTGCATTAGTGCTGGTATGATCGCACCTGTAAACTCATGCGTCGTAATTGAATATATGCGTTGCACTACAGAAAATACATACAAAAAAAAGCCTCCGACTAATCGAAATCAATTCGAATCAAGGAAGAAACGACATTGCGGACAAACGCTGCAGGAAATGCGAAAAACGATCGTCCGGTGTCAGATTGCCTATTATTATACCTTTCCAGGAAATGGAATCGTGCCACAAACACAGCTCATTGCTTTGCCATGAAATATAGGCTCCAGAACCGTTTTGAGCTCGTCTTGGGCCTCGAAACGGCCGTTTTAGTTTTTTCTTTAATTTCGGGCTTTTTATGTTTTGCCTATTTTCTCTTCTCTGGTGGACTCCAGAACTCGTTCTTTTGTGATTCCGACAGCTTATTGCTCCGCAGTCCGGCCAGATAATCCGAAAAAAGAGGTGCAACACGAGGACTTCCCAGGAGGTCACCCATCCTAGTACTACTCTCGTCCAAGCACGCTTATCTGCGGAGTTCTGATGGGATCCGGTTGATTAGTGCTGGTATGATCGCACCTATAAACTTATGCGTCGTAATTGAATATATGCGTTGCACTACAGAAAATACATACAAAAAAAGCCCCCGACTAATCGAAATCAATTCGAATCAAGGAAGAAACGACTTTGCGGACAAACGCAGCAGGTCCGGTGTCAGATTGCCTATTATTATACCTTTCCGGAAAGGGAATCGCGCCACAAACACAGCTCATCGCTTTGCCATGAAATATAGGCTCCAGAACCGTTTTGAGCTCGTCTTGGGCCTCGAAAAGGCCGTTTTAGTTTTTCCTTCTATTTCGGGCGTTTTAGTTTTTCCTTTAATTTCGGGCTTTTTATGTTTTGCCTATTTTCTCTTCTCTGGTGGACTCCAGAACTCATTCTTTTGTGATTCCGATAGCTTATTGCTCCGCAGTCCGGCCAGATAATCCGAAAAAAGAGGTGCAACACGAGGACTTCCCAGGAGGTCACCCATCCTAGTACTACTCTCGCCCAAGCACGCTTAACTGCGGAGTTCTGATGGGATCCGGTGCATTAGTGCTGGTATGATCGCACCTGTAAACTTATGCGTCGTAATTGAATATATGCGTTGCACTACAGAAAATACATACAAAAAAAAGCCCCCGACTAATCGAAATCAATTCGAATCAAGGAAGAAACGACTTTGCGGACAAACGCAGCAGGTCCGGTGTCAGATTGCCTATTATTATACCTTTCCGGAAAGGGAATCGCGCCACAAACACAGCTCATTGCTTTGCCATGAAATATAGGCTCCAGAACCGTTTTGAGCTCGTCTTGGGCCTCGAAACGGCCGTTTTAGTTTTTCCTTTAATTTCGGGCTTTTGATGTTTTGCCTATTTTCTCTTCTCTGGTGGACTCCAGAACTCGTTCTTTTGTGATTCCGACAGCTTATTGCTCCGCAGTCCGGCCAGAAAATCCGAAAAAAGAGGTGCAACACGAGGACTTCCCAGGAGGTCACCCATCCTAGTACTACTCTCGCCCAAGTACGCTTAACTGCGGAGTTCTTATGGGATCCGGTGCATTAGTGCTGGTATGATCGCACCTGTAAACTCATGCGTCGTAATTGAATATATGCGTTGCACTACAGAAAATACATACAAAAAAAAGCCCCCGACTAATCGAAATCAATTCGAATCAAGGAAGAAACGACTTTGCGGATAAACGCAGCAGGTCCGGTGTCAGATTGCCTATTATTATACCTTTCCGGAAAGGGAATCAGGGAATCGCGCCACAAACACAGCTCGTCGCTTTGCCATGAAATATGGGCTCCAGAACCGTTTTGAGCTCGTCTTGGGCCTCGAGAACTCGTTCTTTTGTGATTCCGACAGCTTATTGCTCCGCAGTCCGGCCAGAAAATCCGAAAAAAGAGGTGCAACACGAGGACTTCCCAGGAGGTCACCCATCCTAGTACTACTCTCGCCCAAGTACGCTTAACTGCGGAGTTCTTATGGGATCCGGTGCATTAGTGCTGGTATGATCGCACCTGTAAACTCATGCGTCGTAATTGAATATATGCGTTGCACTACAGAAAATACATACAAAAAAAAGCCTCCGACTAATCGAAATCAATTCGAATCAAGGAAGAAACGACATTGCGGACAAACGCTGCAGGAAATGCGAAAAACGATCGTCCGGTGTCAGATTGCCTATTATTATACCTTTCCAGGAAATGGAATCGTGCCACAAACACAGCTCATTGCTTTGCCATGAAATATAGGCTCCAGAACCGTTTTGAGCTCGTCTTGGGCCTCGAAACGGCCGTTTTAGTTTTTTCTTTAATTTCGGGCTTTTTATGTTTTGCCTATTTTCTCTTCTCTGGTGGACTCCAGAACTCGTTCTTTTGTGATTCCGACAGCTTATTGCTCCGCAGTCCGGCCAGATAATCCGAAAAAAGAGGTGCAACACGAGGACTTCCCAGGAGGTCACCCATCCTAGTACTACTCTCGTCCAAGCACGCTTATCTGCGGAGTTCTGATGGGATCCGGTGCATTAGTGCTGGTATGATCGCACCTATAAACTTATGCGTCGTAATTGAATATATGCGTTGCACTACAGAAAATACATACAAAAAAAGCCCCCGACTAATCGAAATCAATTCGAATCAAGGAAGAAACGACTTTGCGGACAAACGCAGCAGGTCCGGTGTCAGATTGCCTATTATTATACCTTTCCGGAAAGGGAATCGCGCCACAAACACAGCTCATCGCTTTGCCATGAAATATAGGCTCCAGAACCGTTTTGAGCTCGTCTTGGGCCTCGAAAAGGCCGTTTTAGTTTTTCCTTCTATTTCGGGCGTTTTAGTTTTTCCTTTAATTTCGGGCTTTTTATGTTTTGCCTATTTTCTCTTCTCTGGTGGACTCCAGAACTCGTTCTTTTGTGATTCCGACAGCTTATTGCTCCGCAGTCCGGCCAGATAATCCGAAAAAAGAGGTGCAACACGAGGACTTCCCAGGAGGTCACCCATCCTAGTACTACTCTCGCCCAAGCACGCTTAACTGCGGAGTTCTGATGGGATCCGGTGCATTAGTGCTGGTATGATCGCACCTGTAAACTTATGCGTCGTAATTGAATATATGCGTTGCACTACAGAAAATACATACAAAAAAAAGCCCCCGACTAATCGAAATCAATTCAAATCAAGGAAGAAACGACTTTGCGGACAAACGCAGCAGGTCCGGTGTCAGATTGCCTATTATTATACCTTTCCGGAAAGGGAATCGCGCCACAAACACAGCTCATCGCTTTGCCATGAAATATAGGCTCCAGAACCGTTTTGAGCTCGTCTTGGGCCTCGAAACGGCCGTTTTAGTTTTTCCTTTAATTTCGGGCTTTTTATGTTTTGCCTATTTTCTCTTCTCTGGTGGACTCCAGAACTCGTTCTTTTGTGATTCCGACAGCTTATTGCTCCGCAGTCCGGCCAGATAATCCGAAAAAAGAGGTGCAACACGAGGACTTCCCAAGAGGTCACCCATCCTAGTACTACTCTCGCCCAAGCACGCTTAACTGCGGAGTTGTGATGGGATCCGGTGCATTAGTGCTGGTATGATCGCACCTGTAAACCCATGCGTCGCAATTGAATATATGCGTTGCGCTACAGAAAATACATACAAAAAAAAGCCCCCGACTAATCGAAATCAATTCGAATCAAGGAAGAAACGACTTTGCGGACAAACGATGCAGGAAATGCGAAAAACGATCGTCCGGTGTCAAACCGTTTTGAGCTCGTCTTGGGCCTCGAAACGGCCGTTTTAGTTTTTCCTTTAATTTCGGGCTTTTTATGTTTTGCCTATTTTCTCTTCTCTGGTGGACTCCAGAACTCGTTCTTTTGTGATTCCGACAGCTTATTGCTCCGCAGTCCGGCTAGATAATCCGAAAAAAGAGGTGCAACACGAGGACTTCCCAGGAGGTCACCCATCCTAGTACTACTCTCGCCCAAGCACGCTTAACTGCGGAGTTGTGATGGGATCCGGTGCATTAGTGCTGGTATGATCGCACCTGTAAACTCATGCGTCGTAATTGAATATATGCGTTGCACTACAGAAAATACATACAAAAAAAAGCCCCCGACTAATCGAAATCAATTCGAATCAAGGAAGAAACGACTTTGCGGATAAACGCAGCAGGTCCGGTGTCAGATTGCCTATTATTATACCTTTCCGGAAAGGGAATCAGGGAATCGCGCCACAAACACAGCTCGTCGCTTTGCCATGAAATATGGGCTCCAGAACCGTTTTGAGCTCGTCTTGGGCCTCGAGAACTCGTTCTTTTGTGATTCCGACAGCTTATTGCTCCGCAGTCCGGCCAGAAAATCCGAAAAAAGAGGTGCAACACGAGGACTTCCCAGGAGGTCACCCATCCTAGTACTACTCTCGCCCAAGTACGCTTAACTGCGGAGTTCTTATGGGATCCGGTGCATTAGTGCTGGTATGATCGCACCTGTAAACTCATGCGTCGTAATTGAATATATGCGTTGCACTACAGAAAATACATACAAAAAAAAGCCTCCGACTAATCGAAATCAATTCGAATCAAGGAAGAAACGACATTGCGGACAAACGCTGCAGGAAATGCGAAAAACGATCGTCCGGTGTCAGATTGCCTATTATTATACCTTTCCAGGAAATGGAATCGTGCCACAAACACAGCTCATTGCTTTGCCATGAAATATAGGCTCCAGAACCGTTTTGAGCTCGTCTTGGGCCTCGAAACGGCCGTTTTAGTTTTTTCTTTAATTTCGGGCTTTTTATGTTTTGCCTATTTTCTCTTCTCTGGTGGACTCCAGAACTCGTTCTTTTGTGATTCCGACAGCTTATTGCTCCGCAGTCCGGCCAGATAATCCGAAAAAAGAGGTGCAACACGAGGACTTCCCAGGAGGTCACCCATCCTAGTACTACTCTCGTCCAAGCACGCTTATCTGCGGAGTTCTGATGGGATCCGGTGCATTAGTGCTGGTATGATCGCACCTATAAACTTATGCGTCGTAATTGAATATATGCGTTGCACTACAGAAAATACATACAAAAAAAGCCCCCGACTAATCGAAATCAATTCGAATCAAGGAAGAAACGACTTTGCGGACAAACGCAGCAGGTCCGGTGTCAGATTGCCTATTATTATACCTTTCCGGAAAGGGAATCGCGCCACAAACACAGCTCATCGCTTTGCCATGAAATATAGGCTCCAGAACCGTTTTGAGCTCGTCTTGGGCCTCGAAAAGGCCGTTTTAGTTTTTCCTTCTATTTCGGGCGTTTTAGTTTTTCCTTTAATTTCGGGCTTTTTATGTTTTGCCTATTTTCTCTTCTCTGGTGGACTCCAGAACTCGTTCTTTTGTGATTCCGACAGCTTATTGCTCCGCAGTCCGGCCAGATAATCCGAAAAAAGAGGTGCAACACGAGGACTTCCCAGGAGGTCACCCATCCTAGTACTACTCTCGCCCAAGCACGCTTAACTGCGGAGTTCTGATGGGATCCGGTGCATTAGTGCTGGTATGATCGCACCTGTAAACTTATGCGTCGTAATTGAATATATGCGTTGCACTACAGAAAATACATACAAAAAAAAGCCCCCGACTAATCGAAATCAATTCAAATCAAGGAAGAAACGACTTTGCGGACAAACGCAGCAGGTCCGGTGTCAGATTGCCTATTATTATACCTTTCCGGAAAGGGAATCGCGCCACAAACACAGCTCATCGCTTTGCCATGAAATATAGGCTCCAGAACCGTTTTGAGCTCGTCTTGGGCCTCGAAACGGCCGTTTTAGTTTTTCCTTTAATTTCGGGCTTTTTATGTTTTGCCTATTTTCTCTTCTCTGGTGGACTCCAGAACTCGTTCTTTTGTGATTCCGACAGCTTATTGCTCCGCAGTCCGGCCAGATAATCCGAAAAAAGAGGTGCAACACGAGGACTTCCCAAGAGGTCACCCATCCTAGTACTACTCTCGCCCAAGCACGCTTAACTGCGGAGTTGTGATGGGATCCGGTGCATTAGTGCTGGTATGATCGCACCTGTAAACCCATGCGTCGCAATTGAATATATGCGTTGCGCTACAGAAAATACATACAAAAAAAAGCCCCCGACTAATCGAAATCAATTTGAATCAAGGAAGAAACGACTTTGCGGACAAACGATGCAGGAAATGCGAAAAACGATCGTCCGGTGTCAAACCGTTTTGAGCTCGTCTTGGGCCTCGAAACGGCCGTTTTAGTTTTTCCTTTAATTTCGGGCTTTTTATGTTTTGCCTATTTTCTCTTCTCTGGTGGACTCCAGAACTCGTTCTTTTGTGATTCCGACAGCTTATTGCTCCGCAGTCCGGCCAGATAATCCGAAAAAAGAGGTGCAACACGAGGAATTCCCAGGAGGTCACCCATCCTAGTACTACTCTCGCCCAAGCACGCTTAACTGCGGAGTTCTGATGGGATCCGGTGCATTAGTGCTGGTATGATCGAACCTGTAAACTCATGCGTCGTAATTGAATATATGCGTTGCACTACAGAAAATACATACAAAAAAAAGCCCCCGACTAATCGAAATCAATTCGAATCAAGGAAGAAACGACTTTGCGGACAAACGCAGCAGGTCCGGTGTCAGATTGCGTATTATTATACCTTTCCGGAAAGGGAATCAGGGAATCGCGCCACAAACACAGCTCGTCGCTTTGCCATGAAATATGGGCTCCAGAACCGTTTTGAGCTCGTCTTGGGCCTCGAGAACTCGTTCTTTTGTGATTCCGACAGCTAATTGCTCCGCAGTCCGGCCAGAAAATCCGAAAAAAGAGGTGCAACACGAGGACTTCCCAGGAGGTCTCCCATCCTAGTACTACTCTCGCCCAAGTACGCTTAACTGCGGAGTTCTTATGGGATCCGGTGCATTAGTGCTGGTATGATCGCACCTGTAAACTCATGCGTCGTAATTGAATATATGCGTTGCACTACAGAAAATACATACAAAAAAAAGCCTCCGACTAATCGAAATCAATTCGAATCAAGGAAGAAACGACATTGCGGACAAACGCTGCAGGAAATGCGAAAAACGATCGTCCGGTGTCAGATTGCCTATTATTATACCTTTCCAGGAAATGGAATCGTGCCACAAACACAGCTCATTGCTTTGCCATGAAATATAGGCTCCAGAACCGTTTTGAGCTCGTCTTGGGCCTCGAAACGGCCGTTTTAGTTTTTTCTTTAATTTCGGGCTTTTTATGTTTTGCCTATTTTCTCTTCTCTGGTGGACTCCAGAACTCGTTCTTTTGTGATTCCGACAGCTTATTGCTCCGCAGTCCGGCCAGATAATCCGAAAAAAGAGGTGCAACACGAGGACTTCCCAGGAGGTCACCCATCCTAGTACTACTCTCGTCCAAGCACGCTTATCTGCGGAGTTCTGATGGGATCCGGTGCATTAGTGCTGGTATGATCGCACCTATAAACTTATGCGTCGTAATTGAATATATGCGTTGCACTACAGAAAATACATACAAAAAAAGCCCCCGACTAATCGAAATCAATTCGAATCAAGGAAGAAACGACTTTGCGGACAAACGCAGCAGGTCCGGTGTCAGATTGCCTATTATTATACCTTTCCGGAAAGGGAATCGCGCCACAAACACAGCTCATCGCTTTGCCATGAAATATAGGCTCCAGAACCGTTTTGAGCTCGTCTTGGGCCTCGAAAAGGCCGTTTTAGTTTTTCCTTCTATTTCGGGCGTTTTAGTTTTTCCTTTAATTTCGGGCTTTTTATGTTTTGCCTATTTTCTCTTCTCTGGTGGACTCCAGAACTCGTTCTTTTGTGATTCCGACAGCTTATTGCTCCGCAGTCCGGCCAGATAATCCGAAAAAAGAGGTGCAACACGAGGACTTCCCAGGAGGTCACCCATCCTAGTACTACTCTCGCCCAAGCACGCTTCACTGCGGAGTTCTGATGGGATCCGGTGCATTAGTGCTGGTATGATCGCACCTGTAAACTTATGCGTCGTAATTGAATATATGCGTTGCACTACAGAAAATACATACAAAAAAAAGCCCCCGACTAATCGAAATCAATTCGAATCAAGGAAGAAACGACTTTGCGGACAAACGCAGCAGGTCCGGTGTCAGATTGCCTATTATTATACCTTTCCGGAAAGGGAATCGCGCCACAAACACAGCTCATTGCTTTGCCATGAAATATAGGCTCCAGAACCGTTTTGAGCTCGTCTTGGGCCTCGAAACGGCCGTTTTAGTTTTTCCTTTAATTTCGGGCTTTTTATGTTTTGCCTATTTTCTCTTCTCTGGTGGACTCCAGAACTCGTTCTTTTGTGATTCCGACAGCTTATTGCTCCGCAGTCCGGCCAGATAATCCGAAAAAAGAGGTGCAACACGAGGACTTCCCAAGAGGTCACCCATCCTAGTACTACTCTCGCCCAAGCACGCTTAACTGCGGAGTTGTGATGGGATCCGGTGCATTAGTGCTGGTATGATCGCACCTGTAAACCCATGCGTCGCAATTGAATATATGCGTTGCGCTACAGAAAATACATACAAAAAAAAGCCCCCGACTAATCGAAATCAATTCGAATCAAGGAAGAAACGACTTTGCGGACAAACGATGCAGGAAATGCGAAAAACGATCGTCCGGTGTCAAACCGTTTTGAGCTCGTCTTGGGCCTCGAAACGGCCGTTTTAGTTTTTCCTTTAATTTCGGGCTTTTTATGTTTTGCCTATTTTCTCTTCTCTGGTGGACTCCAGAACTCGTTCTTTTGTGATTCCGACAGCTTATTGCTCCGCAGTCCGGCCAGATAATCCGAAAAAAGAGGTGCAACACGAGGACTTCCCAGGAGGTCACCCATCCTAGTACTACTCTTGCCCAAGCACGCTTAACTGCGGAGTTGTGATGGGATCCGGTGCATTAGTGCTGGTATGATCGCACCTGTAAACCCATGCGTCGCAATTGAATATATGCGTTGCGCTACAGAAAATACATACAAAAAAAAGCCCCCGACTAATCGAAATCAATTCGAATCAAGGAAGAAACGACTTTGCGGACAAACGATGCAGGAAATGCGAAAAACGATCGTCCGGTGTCAAACCGTTTTGAGCTCGTCTTGGGCCTCGAAACGGCCGTTTTAGTTTTTCCTTTAATTTCGGGCTTTTTATGTTTTGCCTATTTTCTCTTCTCTGGTGGACTCCAGAACTCGTTCTTTTGTGATTCCGACAGCTTATTGCTCCGCAGTCCGGCCAGATAATCCGAAAAAAGAGGTGCAACACGAGGACTTCCCAGGAGGTCACCCATCCTAGTACTACTCTCGCCCAAGCACGCTTAACTGCGGAGTTGTGATGGGATCCGGTGCATTAGTGCTGGTATGATCGAACCTGTAAACTCATGCGTCGTAATTGAATATATGCGTTGCACTACAGAAAATACATACAAAAAAAAGCCCCCGACTAATCGAAATCAATTCGAATCAAGGAAGAAACGACTTTGCGGACAAACGCAGCAGGTCCGGTGTCAGATTGCCTATTATTATACCTTTCCGGAAAGGGAATCAGGGAATCGCGCCACAAACACAGCTCGTCGCTTTGCCATGAAATATGGGCTCCAGAACCGTTTTGAGCTCGTCTTGGGCCTCGAGAACTCGTTCTTTTGTGATTCCGACAGCTTATTGCTCCGCAGTCCGGCCAGAAAATCCGAAAAAAGAGGTGCAACACGAGGACTTCCCAGGAGGTCTCCCATCCTAGTACTACTCTCGCCCAAGTACGCTTAACTGCGGAGTTCTTATGGGATCCGGTGCATTAGTGCTGGTATGATCGCACCTGTAAACTCATGCGTCGTAATTGAATATATGCGTTGCACTACAGAAAATACATACAAAAAAAAGCCCCCGACTAATCGAAATCAATTCGAATCAAGGAAGAAACGACTTTGCGGACAAACGCTGCAGGAAATGCGAAAAACGATCGTCCGGTGTCAGATTGCCTATTATTATACCTTTCCGGAAAGGGAATCGCGCCACAAACACAGCTCATTGCTTTGCCATGAAATATAGGCTCCAGAACCGTTTTGAGCTCGTCTTGGGCCTCGAAACGGCCGTTTTAGTTTTTCCTTTAATTTCGGGCTTTTGCTCCGCAGTCCGGCCAGAAAATCCTAAAAAAGAGGTGCAACACGAGGACTTCCCAGGAGGTCACCCATCCTAGTACTACTCTCGCCCAAGCACGCTTAACTGCGGAGTTCTGATGGGATCCGGTGCATTAGTGCTGGTATGATCGCACCTGTAAACCCATGCGTCGTAATTGAATATATGCGTTGCGCTACAGAAAATACATACAGAAAAAAGCCCCCGACTAATCGAAATCAAGGAAGAAACGACTTTGCGGACAAACGCTGCAGGAAATACGAAAAACGATCGTCCGGTGTCAGATTGCCTATTATTATACCTTTCCGGAAAGGGAATCGCGCCACAAACACAGCTCATTGCTTTGCCATGAAATATAGGCTCCAGAACCGTTTTGAGCTCGTCTTGGGCCTCGAAACGGCCGTTTTAGTTTTTCCTTTAATTTCGGGCTTTTTATGTTTTGCCTATTTTCTCTTCTCTGGTGGACTCCAGAACTCGTTCTTTTGTGATTCCGACAGCTTATTGCTCCGCCGTCCGGCCAGAAAATCCGAAAAAAGAGGTGCAACACGAGGACTTCCCAGGAGGTCACCCATCCTAGTACTACTCTCGCCCAAGCACGCTTAACTGCGGAGTTCTGATGGGACCCGGTGCATTAGTGCTGGTATGATCGCACCTGTAAACCCATGCGTCGTAATTGAATATATGCGTTGCGCTACAGAAAATACATACAGAAAAAAGCCCCCGACTAATCGAAATCAAGGAAGAAACGATTTTGCGGACAAACGCTGCAGGAAATGCGAAAAACGATCGTCCGGTGTCAGATTGCCTATTATTATACCTTTCCGGAAAGGGAATCGCGCCACAAACACAGCTCATTGCTTTGCCATGAAATATAGGCTCCAGAACCGTTTTGAGCTCGTCTTGGGCCTCGAAACGGCCGTTTTAGTTTTTCCTTTAATTTCGGGCTTTTTATGTTTTGCCTATTTTCTCTTCTCTGGTGGACTCCAGAACTCGTTCTTTTGTGATTCCGACAGCTTATTGCTCCGCAGTCGGGCCAGAAAATCCGAAAAAAGAGGTGCAACACGAGGACTTCCCAGGAGGTCACCCATCCTAGTACTACTCTCGCCCAAGCACGCTTAACTGCGGAGTTCTGATGGGACCCGGTGCATTAGTGCTGGTATGATCGCACCTGTAAACCCATGCGTCGTAATTGAATATATGCGTTGCGCTACAGAACATACATACAGAAAAAAGCCCCCGACTAATCGAAATCAAGGAAGAAACGACTTTGCGGACAAACGCTGCAGGAAATGCGAAAAACGATCGTCCGGTGTCAGATTGCCTATTATTATACCTTTCCGGAAAGGGAATCGCGCCACAAACACAGCTCATTGCTTTGCCATGAAATATAGGCTCCAGAACCGTTTTGAGCTCGTCTTGGGCCTCGAAACGGCCGTTTTAGTTTTTTCTTTAATTTCGGGCTTTTTATGTTTTGCCTATTTTCTCTTCTCTGGTGGACTCCAGAACTCGTTCTTTTGTGATTCCGACAGCTTATTGCTCCGCAGTCCGGCCAGATAATCCGAAAAAAGAGGTGCAACACGAGGACTTCCCAGGAGGTCACCCATCCTAGTACTACTCTCGTCCAAGCACGCTTATCTGCGGAGTTCTGATGGGATCCGGTGCATTAGTGCTGGTATGATCGCACCTATAAACTTATGCGTCGTAATTGAATATATGCGTTGCACTACAGAAAATACATACAAAAAAAGCCCCCGACTAATCGAAATCAATTCGAATCAAGGAAGAAACGACTTTGCGGACAAACGCAGCAGGTCCGGTGTCAGATTGCCTATTATTATACCTTTCCGGAAAGGGAATCGCGCCACAAACACAGCTCATCGCTTTGCCATGAAATATAGGCTCCAGAACCGTTTTGAGCTCGTCTTGGGCCTCGAAAAGGCCGTTTTAGTTTTTCCTTCTATTTCGGGCGTTTTAGTTTTTCCTTTAATTTCGGGCTTTTTATGTTTTGCCTATTTTCTCTTCTCTGGTGGACTCCAGAACTCGTTCTTTTGTGATTCCGACAGCTTATTGCTCCGCAGTCCGGCCAGATAATCCGAAAAAAGAGGTGCAACACGAGGACTTCCCAGGAGGTCACCCATCCTAGTACTACTCTCGCCCAAGCACGCTTAACTGCGGAGTTCTGATGGGATCCGGTGCATTAGTGCTGGTATGATCGCACCTGTAAACTTATGCGTCGTAATTGAATATATGCGTTGCACTACAGAAAATACATACAAAAAAAAGCCCCCGACTAATCGAAATCAATTCGAATCAAGGAAGAAACGACTTTGCGGACAAACGCAGCAGGTCCGGTGTAAGATTGCCTATTATTATACCTTTCCGGAAAGGGAATCGCGCCACAAACACAGCTCATTGCTTTGCCATGAAATATAGGCTCCAAAACCGTTTTGAGCTCGTCTTGGGCCTCGAAACGGCCGTTTTAGTTTTTCCTTTAATTTCGGGCTTTTTATGTTTTGCCTATTTTCTCTTCTCTGGTGGACTCCAGAACTCGTTCTTTTGTGATTCCGACAGCTTATTGCTCCGCAGTCCGGCCAGATAATCCGAAAAAAGAGGTGCAACACGAGGACTTCCCAGGAGGTCACCCATCCTAGTACTACTCTCGCCCAAGCACGCTTCACTGCGGAGTTCTGATGGGATCCGGTGCATTAGTGCTGGTATGATCGCACCTGTAAACTCATGCGTCGTAATTGAATATATGCGTTGCACTACAGAAAATACATACAAAGAAAAGCCCCCGACTAATCGAAATCAATTCGAATCAAGGAAGAAACGACTTTGCGGACAAACGCAGCAGGTCCGGTGTCAGATTGCCTATTATTATACCTTTCCGGAAAGGGAATCGCGCCACAAACACAGCTCATTGCTTTGCCATGAAATATAGGCTCCAGAACCGTTTTGAGCTCGTCTTGGGCCTCGAAACGGCCGTTTTAGTTTTTCCTTTAATTTCGGGCTTTTTATGTTTTGCCTATTTTCTCTTCTCTGGTGGACTCCAGAACTCGTTCTTTTGTGATTCCGACAGCTTATTGCTCCGCAGTCCGGCCAGATAATCCGAAAAAAGAGGTGCAACACGAGGACTTCCCAGGAGGTCACCCATCCTAGTACTACTCTCGCCCAAGCACGCTTAACTGTGGAGTTGTGATGGGATCCGGTGCATTAGTGCTGGTATGATCGCACCTGTAAACCCATGCGTCGCAATTGAATATATGTGTTGCGCTACAGAAAATACATACAAAAAAAAGCCCCCGACTAATCGAAATCAATTCGAATCAAGGAAGAAACGACTTTGCGGACAAACGATGCAGGAAATGCGAAAAACGATCGTCCGGTGTCAAACCGTTTTGAGCTCGTCTTGGGCCTCGAAACGGCCGTTTTAGTTTTTCCTTTAATTTCGGGCTTTTTATGTTTTGCCTATTTTCTCTTCTCTGGTGGACTCCAGAACTCGTTCTTTTGTGATTCCGACAGCTTATTGCTCCGCAGTCCGGTCAGATAATCCGAAAAAAGAGGTGCAACACGAGGACTTCCCAGGAGGTCACCCATCCTAGTACTACTCTCGCCCAAGCACGCTTCACTGCGGAGTTCTGATGGGATCCGGTGCATTAGTGCTGGTATGATCGCACCTGTAAACCCATGCGTCGTAATTGAATATATGCGTTGCGCTACAGAAAATACATACAAAAAAAAGCCCCCGACTAATCGAAATCAATTCGAATCAAGGAAGAAACGACTTTGCGGACAAACGCAGCAGGTCCGGTGTCAGATTGCCTATTATTATACCTTTCCGGAAAGGGAATCGCGCCACAAACACAGCTCATCGCTTTGCCATGAAATATAGGCTCCAGAACCGTTTTGAGCTCGTCTTGGGCCTCGAAACGGCCGTTTTAGTTTTTCCTTTAATTTCGGGCTTTTTATGTTTTGCCTATTTTCTCTTCTCTGGTGGACTCCAGAACTCGTTCTTTTGTGATTCCGACAGCTTATTGCTCCGCCGTCCGGCCAGAAAATCCGAAAAAAGAGGTGCAACACGAGGACTTCCCAGGAGGTCACCCATCCTAGTACTACTCTCGCCCAAGCACGCTTAACTGCGGAGTTCTGATGGGACCCGGTGCATTAGTGCTGGTATGATCGCACCTGTAAACCCATGCGTCGTAATTGAATATATGCGTTGCGCTACAGAAAATACATACAGAAAAAAGCCCCCGACTAATCGAAATCAAGGAAGAAACGATTTTGCGGACAAACGCTGCAGGAAATGCGAAAAACGATCGTCCGGTGTCAGATTGCCTATTATTATACCTTTCCGGAAAGGGAATCGCGCCACAAACACAGCTCATTGCTTTGCCATGAAATATAGGCTCCAGAACCGTTTTGAGCTCGTCTTGGGCCTCGAAACGGCCGTTTTAGTTTTTCCTTTAATTTCGGGCTTTTTATGTTTTGCCTATTTTCTCTTCTCTGGTGGACTCCAGAACTCGTTCTTTTGTGATTCCGACAGCTTATTGCTCCGCAGTCGGGCCAGAAAATCCGAAAAAAGAGGTGCAACACGAGGACTTCCCAGGAGGTCACCCATCCTAGTACTACTCTCGCCCAAGCACGCTTAACTGCGGAGTTCTGATGGGACCCGGTGCATTAGTGCTGGTATGATCGCACCTGTAAACCCATGCGTCGTAATTGAATATATGCGTTGCGCTACAGAACATACATACAGAAAAAAGCCCCCGACTAATCGAAATCAAGGAAGAAACGACTTTGCGGACAAACGCTGCAGGAAATGCGAAAAACGATCGTCCGGTGTCAGATTGCCTATTATTATACCTTTCCGGAAAGGGAATCGCGCCACAAACACAGCTCATTGCTTTGCCATGAAATATAGGCTCCAGAACCGTTTTGAGCTCGTCTTGGGCCTCGAAACGGCCGTTTTAGTTTTTTCTTTAATTTCGGGCTTTTTATGTTTTGCCTATTTTCTCTTCTCTGGTGGACTCCAGAACTCGTTCTTTTGTGATTCCGACAGCTTATTGCTCCGCAGTCCGGCCAGATAATCCGAAAAAAGAGGTGCAACACGAGGACTTCCCAGGAGGTCACCCATCCTAGTACTACTCTCGTCCAAGCACGCTTATCTGCGGAGTTCTGATGGGATCCGGTGCATTAGTGCTGGTATGATCGCACCTATAAACTTATGCGTCGTAATTGAATATATGCGTTGCACTACAGAAAATACATACAAAAAAAGCCCCCGACTAATCGAAATCAATTCGAATCAAGGAAGAAACGACTTTGCGGACAAACGCAGCAGGTCCGGTGTCAGATTGCCTATTATTATACCTTTCCGGAAAGGGAATCGCGCCACAAACACAGCTCATCGCTTTGCCATGAAATATAGGCTCCAGAACCGTTTTGAGCTCGTCTTGGGCCTCGAAAAGGCCGTTTTAGTTTTTCCTTCTATTTCGGGCGTTTTAGTTTTTCCTTTAATTTCGGGCTTTTTATGTTTTGCCTATTTTCTCTTCTCTGGTGGACTCCAGAACTCGTTCTTTTGTGATTCCGACAGCTTATTGCTCCGCAGTCCGGCCAGATAATCCGAAAAAAGAGGTGCAACACGAGGACTTCCCAGGAGGTCACCCATCCTAGTACTACTCTCGCCCAAGCACGCTTAACTGCGGAGTTCTGATGGGATCCGGTGCATTAGTGCTGGTATGATCGCACCTGTAAACTTATGCGTCGTAATTGAATATATGCGTTGCACTACAGAAAATACATACAAAAAAAAGCCCCCGACTAATCGAAATCAATTCAAATCAAGGAAGAAACGACTTTGCGGACAAACGCAGCAGGTCCGGTGTCAGATTGCCTATTATTATACCTTTCCGGAAAGGGAATCGCGCCACAAACACAGCTCATCGCTTTGCCATGAAATATAGGCTCCAGAACCGTTTTGAGCTCGTCTTGGGCCTCGAAACGGCCGTTTTAGTTTTTCCTTTAATTTCGGGCTTTTTATGTTTTGCCTATTTTCTCTTCTCTGGTGGACTCCAGAACTCGTTCTTTTGTGATTCCGACAGCTTATTGCTCCGCAGTCCGGCCAGATAATCCGAAAAAAGAGGTGCAACACGAGGACTTCCCAGGAGGTCACCCATCCTAGTACTACTCTCGCCCAAGCACGCTTAACTGCGGAGTTGTGATGGGATCCGGTGCATTAGTGCTGGTATGATCGCACCTGTAAACTCATGCGTCGTAATTGAATATATGCGTTGCACTACAGAAAATACATACAAAAAAAAGCCCCCGACTAATCGAAATCAATTCGAATCAAGGAAGAAACGACTTTGCGGACAAACGCAGCAGGTCCGGTGTCAGATTGCCTATTATTATACCTTTCCGGAAAGGGAATCAGGGAATCGCGCCACAAACACAGCTCGTCGCTTTGCCATGAAATATGGGCTCCAGAACCGTTTTGAGCTCGTCTTGGGCCTCGAGAACTCGTTCTTTTGTGATTCCGAAAGCTTATTGCTCCGCAGTCCGGCCAGAAAATCCGAAAAAAGAGGTGCAACACGAGGACTTCCCAGGAGGTCTCCCATCCTAGTACTACTCTCGCCCAAGTACGCTTAACTGCGGAGTTCTTATGGGATCCGGTGCATTAGTGCTGGTATGATCGCACCTGTAAACTCATGCGTCGTAATTGAATATATGCGTTGCACTACAGAAAATACATACAAAAAAAAGCCTCCGACTAATCGAAATCAATTCGAATCAAGGAAGAAACGACATTGCGGACAAACGCTGCAGGAAATGCGAAAAACGATCGTCCGGTGTCAGATTGCCTATTATTATACCTTTCCAGGAAATGGAATCGTGCCACAAACACAGCTCATTGCTTTGCCATGAAATATAGGCTCCAGAACCGTTTTGAGCTCGTCTTGGGCCTCGAAACGGCCGTTTTAGTTTTTTCTTTAATTTCGGGCTTTTTATGTTTTGCCTATTTTCTCTTCTCTGGTGGACTCCAGAACTCGTTCTTTTGTGATTCCGACAGCTTATTGCTCCGCAGTCCGGCCAGATAGTCCGAAAAAAGAGGTGCAACACGAGGACTTCCCAGGAGGTCACCCATCCTAGTACTACTCTCGTCCAAGCACACTTAACTGCGGAGTTCTGATGGGATCCGGTGCATTAGTGCTGGTATGATCGCACCTATAAACTTATGCGTCGTAATTGAATATATGCGTTGCACTACAGAAAATACATACAAAAAAAAGCCCCCGACTAATCGAAATCAATTCGAATCAAGGAAGAAACGACTTTGCGGACAAACGCAGCAGGTCCGGTGTCAGATTGCCTATTATTATACCTTTCCGGAAAGGGAATCGCGCCACAAACACAGCTCATCGCTTTGCCATGAAATATAGGCTCCAGAACCGTTTTGAGCTCGTCTTGGGCCTCGAAACGGCCGTTTTAGTTTTTCCTTTAATTTCGGGCTTTTTATGTTTTGCCTATTTTCTCTTCTCTGGTGGACTCCAGAACTCGTTCTTTTGTGATTCCGACAGCTTATTGCTCCGCAGTCCGGCCAGATAATCCGAAAAAAGAGGTGCAACACGAGGACTTCCCAGGAGGTCACCCATCCTAGTACTACTCTCGCCCAAGCACGCTTCACTGCGGAGTTCTGATGGGATCCGGTGCATTAGTGCTGGTATGATCGCACCTGTAAACTCATGCGTCGTAATTGAATATATGCGTTGCACTACAGAAAATACATACAAA